>JAGFBZ010000591.1:347500-871715 GCA_018398805.1 Hirundichthys speculiger
TTGATCATTCAGATTACAAATTGAGTCAAAACTATTTGCTTCAAAACAACCTATTTATAGTTTATTATTAGTGTTTTTGCACATTTAAGTGAATGAATGAATTTTCCTTAAAAAAAATCGATATTATATCGGACGGCTGAATATCGTGATATATCGCCAAATCGATTTTTAATATAGTGTGAGGAGGCATCGCTCACACTCAAGAGCACACGCTGATGATGCTGCATTTAGAGCCTGAAATACGCTCGGGTTTACTTTTGTCGTCACCATGATTCACTGCATGTTTAATCACACATAAATGAATAATCTACTGATTTCACATCACGCAACGTATCTTGCATTATTCTTATAAGACTATAACCCCAGAGTTTAAACACGGCGGTACAGTCTTCCCCTCTGAGTGGTCTTTACTACAGCTCTGTGTTTGTTGCATCCTGAGAAACCCTTAAACATACAACGCGGGGCATCATGACCTCAAATCAGTATCACGGTTAAAGGAACGAGTTCCCTCGATTACGATTAATGAGCGATAATTTTAGTATCGTTTTAATCCTTGCCTGCACAGATCACTGACAAAGGTTTTTGTTGCAAATATAATCAACTCTTAAAACTGGAATAATAAAAGAGTACATATGTTTGACTTTAAAATAAGTGAAAGGAAGCACACACATTAACTATATATGGTTATTGAAAGAATATTTCAAAGAAGAGAAATGAACTGACTTGAGCAAGATTACAACGATTTTAGGCTCTGACCTTCGGTTTTGATTCATTTTCGATTAATTGTCCAGCCCTAATGCAACCTTTTATTCTTTTTGAAGGAGAGAAATTTACCACCTAAATGTAGAGGGTTTTTTTCTCCACAACCATGACACTATGCCCAAATTTTTTTTTAATTTTGTTTGTTTAAATAAAAAAAAACAATTTGATCAGATATTGTATCAATATAAGGGCTTAGCTTGAACAAAACAAGACATAACTAGGATGATCTATGTTTTTAAGTCCATTTTTTGTTGTATGGTAGACAACACTTAGAAGTAAATCAACTTACTAATAGCCCACAGCATATTGACTGAAATCATTGACTATCAGGACCAACTGGAACCTTTTGGTGAAAATTGTGTCCTTTCATATAATGAACATTTACTTGTTCATCTTTTGGTTTTCAAAGGTTTTGCACTGATTTCACAAATGAACGTCATCAAAGTCAACTGTATTACTTTACACCTCTGAAGTGTACGTTTGTGTGCACGTGTACGTTGTAATGTACCTTGTGGAGGGGGGATGAGAGGGGGCCGTGCAGGGAAGTCTTCCAAGTGTCTCAGCCTTATTTGCTCCATACGTGCACTGAAACAGAAGTGGCGTTGGAAAACTTTGTGATTAATCCCACCTTATTAAATGTCTCCAAACATCTGTCTGGCTTTGCTGTGAGACTGAACCAAAAGCCCTGCTGTTGATAACATCTGCAGGAAAACTAGAGAGAACCTGAGAAACATTTCAGATTAAACAACTGTAAATAGAATAATCACAGCAGAACTGGTTTTCATTTGGAAATTGTGCTGGTTTTGTTTTATTTTTCTACCGTGATGTGGCTTCTTGCTTGAGCCTGTCGATTTCAGCCATGGCCTGAGTCAGCTGTTCCTGCAGCTCCTCCTTCTTCTGGTTCAGTTTCTCTCGTGCTTCTCGTTCTGCAAGGAAATCTCCCTTGTAGATCTCAGCCTGAGCAAAGATGGACGCAGCAAGACAGGAGGGAGATGTGAAATTATCAAGATGCATACATAGAAGTGCGCTGTACACCAAAACATATGCACTATCCCCACATTTAAAAAGAGAAAGTAGAATCTCCCTCCTCTAAATGTTCTCAATGCGTTTCATGTGGCCTTGAGAGCAGGCAGACATTACAGCTGTGACTTGGTTGGAGGAGAATGATGCCGATTTGAGGTCTCAGAAAAACTGATTTGTGGAACACAGTGGTAGAAACCATGTGAAACCATTGGAATTCTTTCTGAATGAGTTTATAATGAAATGTAGTAACATTAATAGGTAAACACCATGTGCTGACACGTCATTTCTCATGTGTTTCAGAACACAGTCGTTAAAGAGTCATATTATGCTTTTCTGTGTTTTCGGACTCATCCAGTGTCATAATAATGATTATCTTCTTACATGTGGCCATTGGCTCAATAAATGAGGTGCATGTATGTTTCAGCAAAGCCTGATCATGTTTTGAAAGACTCAAGGTTGCCAGATTTATACAAAACCCCCATCTCTGTTCTCCTTTAGGAAGAGCAGAATTACCTGAAAAAGCTCTTGAGGACAATCGACTGAGTTATCAGTTAACTGCTCTAACAGCTCTGCATGTGGCAAAATCCTCTCATTTTCTGGGACTGTCCCTCCTTTTAATTGTCTAAAATAATAAACATAACACCTTTTAAAGTGAGGCTGGATACTCAGGACGTAACGACGATTAAGATAAGGTTGCTGGAAATTGGCCTAATATGGTCACTTTAAACAGTCACAGGTCTAGGAAGACAGAGCAAGTGAATTTAAAGACTAATTAAATAAACGTTCACTGGAGTCAGTTTGCACGCCCAGACTCCAGTTCATGAAAAAGTTGTGAGGTGTGATTTGAAGCTATTTTGATTGATGAGCCGCACTGAAACATTTCAAGTCTGCTGTGCACGAAGAGCATCTGCTGATGCGAACAATGTTTTACAAAAGTAGAGTTTTGAAGAAACATTCATGAGCAGCTGCTTAATGTTGATCTGTGTGGGGCTGGAGAGGTAGACAAAGTAATTTCTGTGTTTTGGCATCCCTTCTGCCACAGACAGATGAACCATATACAAATGGACATAGCTGAGTACTGTGGCTGCTCTTTCTTGAAGTGGGTACGCAACCAAGATTACTCCAAAGCAATGCTCTTCAATCCTGATCCTGATCCTCGACCCTGTTTTAGATGCTTCCCTGCTCAAACACACCTGGTCTGAATTAGCGGGTCACTGACAGACTTGTTTATGCCTTAAAGAGACAAGCTGATGACCATCCAATCAGATGTGACTGAACAGAGAAACATCTAAATCATGAATGGTAAGGCGGGGGGGCCCAAAGACCTGGATCGATCCACACTGGTCCACAGCACAGCGCAGAACCATCATTGAGCTAAAGAAGAACCCATGACTAAGAGTGAAAGCCTGGAAGACATCACTGGAACTGGCAGGCATGGCTGTCATCAAACAGCCAGTCATTAAACAGCCAGGGTGTCTCCACACCGTAGAAGATGTGAGGAGGATGTAGTCATTTCATTTATGTAGTCATTTCAGTCATTTGTGTGCTCTCCTCTCTCTGTCCTCCATCTTCTCTCTGTCTGGTCTCCCCTCTCTTTTTCTTTCTTTACCCGGCTAACCTTCAGCAGGAAGGTTGCCCCCAATGATCCAGGTCCTGCTCAAGGTTTCTTCTTCTTAAAGTGGAGTTTTTCCATGCCACTGTTTGGCTTAAAGGTTTTTTTTTTTTTACTTGCCATTATCCTTGATTTGGATTTAATATTATAATTTTAGTTCATGATGTGTTCGGGGGTCATGCTCTGGGTCTCTGTAAAGCGCCTAGAGACAATTGACATCGTAACAGACGCTATACAAATAAAATTGAATTGAATTGAATTGAATTGAGGAAGCTGCGGCTCTCCATAATAAAACATATTGCTGTGGACTCCAAAAACCAAGGCTGTGAATTTTATCTACCACGATGCTCACTTGTCAGAACCCAGAAGACAACTACAACATTGAAGACGGTAAATGGAGGAAGCAGAGGAGTGATTAGATGGTGTACTGGGGAGTGCATTTAAAATCGGGATTCAGAATCAGCAACTTCCCTCCACAGCAGTATGGCTGTACCTGTGCAGTGAGGACAGGGATGGTATCAAGCGAGCTCTTCAGCTGCTCCACTTGCTCTTTCAGTTTATCAATGGCGTCCTGCTTCATGGCCAGAGCTCGCTCTGCTTCCTCCAGTCGGCTGGAGAGATCCCCTCCCTGGAAGACACACAGAGATGAACGTGAGGGCAAATAAAGAAAATAAAGATTAAAACACAAACAAACAAACAAATAAAAGTTTTACCTCGCTCTTCAGTTTAGCATCATAGTCTCTGAACAGACATGTGTAGGCATGCTGTAACTGTGTCAGCTTTTTCCTGAGGTGAACAAAAAAAACAAACAAAAAAAAAAACAAGAGGAATCAGAATTGAATCACGCATATTGCTCTTTTGGAATACATCTTTCTAAATGTGGTGACGCATGGTCACCTCTCCTCCGTCACGACGTGTCTCTCCGTCTTCAGGGCCTGCTCCAGGCTCTGGTTCTGCAGCATCAGCTTGTCCACGGCCACCTGCTGCTGCTTCTTCAGCTGCTCCAGCTCTCCGCTCAGGCCACCTGCAGAGCCTTCGCCTTGCTGCACAGCCTGCACGCACGACACGGCGCATGAGAGGAAAAGGACTCCACGCACGTATGCTGATGTGACGTGACAACTTACTTGTCCTCCAGCGTTTTGCGTTCATGCTCGCTTTTCTCCAGGCAGCTCTGTCTTTCTTTCAGTTCTCCTAACAGGGAAGTTGCCTGAGCTTTCAGGGCGTCAGAGTCCTTGGCCAACTAAAAAAAAAAACACACACACACAAAAAGTGTAAAAGCATTGAATGTGGATATCTTAAGACTTACCATCTAAAAATACCTATCTACAGCAGCTGGAAAATGTGATGATATGTGACCTTGGATGTGGGACTAAAACTCCCAGACGTCATACCTGGACGCAGTCCTTCTCCTTCTGTTTGAGCAGAGCTTCTGTTCTGTCACGCTGAGCTGAGCTCTTCTGCAAGTAATCCAGCTTCTCCTCCAGCTCCCGGTACCTGCAGAGATAACTCATCTGTCACCTGACATCAGATAAGGGCTGTGTCAGAGGTTCAGGTCAAAGCTCCAATAAAAGTACCTACGTTCAAATATATGTTAAATTATGTCTGAACCATTTATCATTTTCTTTAAAATCCCTTTTGGGATGACCTGCAGAGGTTCTGAATAGATGTTTATTCCAAAGAAAATATCTTAGTTTTACACAATTTTACATGAAAAATGCAAACGCTGATGTTTAATTACAATGACAGTAGTTTCTCATAAGTGTTACACACTAGAACTTTAGGTTGAATATTAATTTATTCTACACTATTTTATTTTTTATATACTGATAAGCAACAACACATCATCTCAGTGACAGATAAAACTCTTTATATTTTAACACACCACATGGCCTTAACTCTAGTATGTACGTTTAATTGTTTTATTTCTCATTTATATAATCTGTATGTTTCATATTGAAACATTATCTCTTTGTAACATCGTCTTTATATCTTTTTTTTAAAATGCACATTTTATCTTGTTTACTGCTATTATTCATTTGTAATATAGCCATATAGTGCATTTTTAAATGTGTACTTTCATAACCACTAACATTTACACTGACATTCTGGTTTAGTTTAATTATTTACGTTTCCCAATTTCCTCATCCAACCTATCTGTAAGCATTTTAAACTACAAAATGCATTAGACATTTCTCAAAATTATGTATTTTCTTCTGTTTTAAAGTTGTATAATTTATAAGTGTACAAGTTTACAGAAGCTTAAACTGTAAGCAGTGTACAGTGGTGTACTTTCCAACAACAAGCCATATTAACTTACATTTCACCATTAAATCATATAAAGTTTCCCATAATTAGTCAGAATGGGTGCCATGTGAACTGACTTGTAGCCTTGTAACCTGTTACACTGTAAATCTCAATATTATTTGCCAGAGATTTGATTTCATTAAGTTAAGTCAAACGTCCACAGATCTTATGTTTATTATGACTTTTTGCACCATTTAGTTTCTACAGTAAACTTCTCTCCACAACAAAAGTTGACCGTCTGGAGTCAGTTTCTGACAGTTTTCTTTCTTTTTGATGATAATGAAAATGTCTGTAATGCTTGAAATATGTTTGAGCTGTTCACCATTCAAAGTAAGACGAATCCAAACTGGATGAAAGACGATACTTTATATCTTTTACCAATCTGCAGATAAATAAACCACGAGCAAACACAGACAAGCTGAAGTGAGAGATGCATGCAGCCACGCAGAGAAAGTAGAAGCCACACAGACCTGCCCTGTGTGGCCTGAAGCTGCTCTGTGAGTTTAGCCAGACTAGAGCTGGAAAAGAGACAGAGGGGGGAGAAGGAGACACCTCAAAGGTTTTGTGATTAAAAAAAAGACAGAAACTGAAATAAACATGCTGTTATGCTTATGCCTTAGAGAGGAATCATCTCAACTGTTGTGTTGTTAGGATTCATTTAACAGCAGCTAGTCTGAAGGTTAGCAGAAAGTCCGTTCAGCATTGTGAGTTTCAGAAATAGTAGAATTGGGGGACTCGTCCGTACCAGTCAGAAGAGTGTTGAGCCTCAGAGCGAAGCTGAACAGCCTCCTCGGTGCCGCCACTCGTCTGGAAAACATTCACACGAGTCTGTCAGGTCACAGATGAAGAGGCGGATTCATGCGTCTGTCTTCCATGTGACATCAATGCCATAAACGCTATTTGTCTGACATTTTCAAATGTCACGGGAGGAAATGCAAAGGTGTTCTAATCTAATGCTTCACTGGGACGCTGAAGACAACTGATTCATTCTCAGTGTGACAACACAGTCTGGAAAAGACCTCGTTGCAAGCTTAGCTCAGTTCTTTAAAAATCTTTTTCATCCAAAATCCCCCCCCAAAAAAAAAATCAAAATCAACATGCATGTGGCACTTAAAGGAAATTTCAGAATATCTACTTTTGAATTAAAAGATTGTACACTTGTTTGCATTTAAAACCTGTATTTTACATGAGCACTCACAGATTAGCCTGCTACCAGACACTCTGTGCTGCATGTGACGGTGCTGGACACCAACTGTGCAGAGTGTCTGCCAGGCTCATCTGTGATGATGCATCACCATGCTGGTTGCTGGACCAAGTTTGTGCATGCTTGGATCTCAGCATTACCTGCGCCTGGATCAGTTTGGCTCGCAGCTGTTCGATGCAACGGCACATTCGGTCTCTGTCCTTCTCTCCCTCCTCTTTTTCCCTCTCCAGCTCTTCATTCTTTTTCCTCAGCTCTCTCATCCCTTCCTCCATCTTTTCTTTGTGGCTCTTCAGCAGCTGCAGGAATTCATTTGCACCCTCTACAGGCTGCAGACAGAGTCACAGAGGCACAGATGAATGATGACAGACACAGATCAGGATCATCTGGGCTGAAGAGGAGGATGAGGTTACGCACTCAGAGGCAAAGAAACTGATCAACAACCTCACACTCATCTTACCAGGCTGCGAGGAGGCGTGGTTTGTGTGTGCTGATCTGTATCATCAGCTCTTTTCCTCTCCCACTGATCCACAGTCTGTAAGAAATGACAAAAATAAGGTCTAAAATTAGAACTGAATTAATTCCACCAGTGGCACTAGTGTTTTGTTGGAGCTGCTGTAATATACAACCGTTTAATTTCTTGAAAGGTTTTCTCACAAAAGATAATAGTGGAAGAGCCCTACGTGGACTAAAACAAAGAGAGTTAAAATGAGACACTGGCTTAAGTGAAAAGCTGTTTAAAGGAAATGTTAACTCACTCATAGAGTTTCAGGGACATGCTGCAACTACACATAACACAGCAAATGCTCATTAATCCATCTATGCTCTGTGGAGACCTTTATTCCTGCATTTCTTGGTTTAGGGACACAGTTGATGATGAGTATATAACAAGCAAAGTCACAAAGGAGAAATACTCAGCAGCTAAATCTATCACAATCTATCTCGCCGCTCTGATTTTACAAATGGGTTTTTCTGTCTTTGTTGTGATCTTTTCTGTCTGATGTTAATAATTGAGAATAATTCTTACGACTAAGAAGATATCCAAATTCTTAGATTACACTATGCAGCTCAGGATAAAAAAAACATTATGAAAACAAGCTTCAATTCTTTGTCTAAGCAAACCTTAATTTGCAACTAGAATCTGTCACAGCAGATACCTAAAAAGAGATTTAATGAAGTGAGACTGGACAGTCGGCGCTGCAGGGGGGTAAATAAGACACAATGAGGTCAGAGTTGGACCTCAGTGTGAACAGTGGACGTGGACACAGGAATGAAAAGGTGTAATGATAATTCAACTTACAAGTTTGCTGCAGTTGCAGTTAAAAACACTAGATTTTTATGTTTAAGCTCGTGGAACAGATTGAGAGACAAAGAACTCTTGTTGGCTTTTTAACTGAGAATATTTATTATTCGGGGAGAACTATTATAGCAGCTATCAACATAAATTTCCAGTTGATCTAAGTTCACTGTCTCCACTGCTAGTTTTTCTGCTGTCTGCTAAGTATTTGCCAGGCAGAGGGGTCACGCTGCAGCTACCATGAGAATGAGCTATAATATAAAACAGTGCATATTCTTGCCCAGTGTTATGCTTACATTTGCCTAAAGCGCCATTAACATTTTTTTGGGTCACACCTAATAACGGCAGGAGATGTTTGGAAAAGTGCTGCTGCACATTTAATGGTGCTTTTTGTAAACCACATCATATTAAAATCAACAAATCTGACATTTGAGTGTTAAATTGCCACTGCAGTTGAACAGATACATGAATAGGCTGTTCATTCATACAAGAAACCAATGCATCCAAATGCAGTTAGATTATTCAAAGAGGCTTTTCACTAGGGGTACACGATAACTATCGGGCCGATAACAGGAAATTATGATGTCATCCCGATAACTCCGATATCATGACAAATAGCCCCGATAACATATATTTTTGTCAACACGGCAGTACCTCGCTCCTTCTGAGCCTTGAATGACCAGCAGTGAATGTTATGTTCAAGTGATGTCAGCATAATCAGAAAAACAATTAATTAAATAAGGAAAATCAAAAATACCCCCTCATGCCAGAAAACAACTCGTTAACTCGGTCATCATTTTGGTAGTTGATGACTTGAATTGATATTCGCAGTATTCTCCCACATGTTACACATAAAAAAAAAACAAAATAGAAACGGCTGAAAGAACGACTAGCAAACAAGGGAACGGAGGAATTTACGTTACACCTTGAATGCAGCCTGAAACCATACCTAAAACCAGATCGGTCACCTACAACATAACAATCGCTTCCATGGAGTTTTGAAATCGCGCTAATGTGAGCTAACGGAAGCTAATGCTAACGTGCGCAAGCCAGCAGCAGTCTCCCCTCCCCTCTCCCTCATTCCTCTCATCTAAAGCTTCCATGAGATTAAAAAATAAAAAACAAAAACTACTGAACCTCATTTACTTTAATTAAAGGTATTAATTTAAATGGAACCACAAGCCAAAATCCTTTAAATATTAATCTTTTTCAGTTTGTAATTTTAATGCATGTATTTCCATCGGTTCAAGGAGCCTTTATTTTTTATATCAGTCAGTAATGCACCTTATTTAAGTTGATGTGAGATATCAAATAGGTGTGTTTGATAACTTTACGAAAATGTTTGGGAGGCTTGCCAGTAGTTTTTCATTGGAAAAAATAAATATCTGTTCATTTATAAAGTCAAAACTATTTTTGATTTTGTTCATAGTATTGATGTAATGATCTTAGGTATATGTGTGTGTTATCGGTTATCAGTTATTGGCTTTTAAGGAGCTGAAAGTTATCAGTTATCGGTATCGGTTTTAAAAAACAGTTATCGTGCATCCCTACTTTTCACACATTATACTGCATAACTGTTTGCATCTGTGAATTTGAAATTATGGCTACTAAAAATATAAATCCACAGTTACAGGACCAACATGGAAACAAACAGAGATATCTGACTTTTCTGCAAGTTAACCTTTGCTCCGTCCACTGGGCCATTCCTGGCTGGGCGTCCCTGCAAATCCTCAGTCTGGCTGGAGCTGCAGCAATGACTAGAGGAGGAGCCTGGTCCGTTCACCATGCCCTTTAAGGACTGGTTCTCCTGGGCCAGTCTCTCCACCAAGGACCTGGCCTCCTGGAAACGACAGCTGAGAAATTCCCGTTCTTCTCTTGTTCTTCGCTGCCATCCCTCCATCTCTTCACATCGCTGACGCAACGCTTGGTTGCTCCGCCGCAGAGTCTCTGGAGGACAGGAGGAGAAAGGTACAGAAACCGTTAAACAGCTCAGGTCACAGAAGCCCACACAGACGGACGAATCAAGAAGTGTGCTGTTGCACGACTGACCTAAATTCTGTTAATGTTGCACTTTTTCATAGTGATTCGGGCTACTTTTATTTGCGTTCTGGTCTGATGCATAACCACAGTAAAACAACACTTAATTGCTTTTTTTTGGGTCATATTTTCTTTCCTCATGAATTCTCCCAGGACTCCCAGTCCATCTGTGTCTTCTTGTCTGATCCAAACAGGCACAGACGGATGAATGTAAATACTGCACTGACAAACAGATTTCACAATCTGCGGATTCCTCCAATAGAAACAGAGCGAGTAAAGGAAAGGAACCGTATAAAGACCATAGGTTGGCTGGTCTTCAGCAGGAAGGTCCCCCCTTATGATCCAGGTCCTGTACTGGGTTCTTCCCTCTTAAAGGGGAGTTTTTCCTTGTCACTGTTTGCCTGAAAGGGGGAGTTTTTCATTTTATTTGTTTTACTTCCCAATGCTTCTTTAATTAAGATTTAATAATATTACTTATAGTTAATAATATTTTCTTGGGGGTCATGCTCTGGGTCTCTGAAAAGCGCACAGACACAGCTGTAATTGATGCTATTCATAAAGGTGAATTGAATTGAATATTTCCTAGAAAAGGTTTCTGTAGTCAAAATGCAACTTGTGCGACATGAGACAGTCTAGGCCTACACATGTGGTTAGATTAAACACACACACATTTTATGCAAAAATTGGCTAAGTAGAATGTCCCTAAAAATTATAAAGCTAAAATCAACACTGACTTTTACAAAAATAATTAACACCCCTCTCCATGGCAGTGAGTGAAGTTACTGAAATGAGTTACTACCTCTAAGCTGCTGGTTGTCACACAGCAATCTGGTCACCACTTCATTTCCAGCCAGCTCTGGTGGGACCCTGAGGGTCCCTCCACTGTCCTCCCCTGACATCTCCCACTGGGTCGGGCCATCAGGCTGTGGCTGCACCATCCCTGAAGAAGCAGAGTCAGAACTGTGATTATTAAAAGTACACACCTTAGTTAGCTGTCATTATGTGGCATATGCATGCACAAATTAGGCTGGGCAGATCGATACCAAAATATCTATATTTCAATCATCTGATGGTTCAGCTTTAAGGATTGATCCTCATGTTTCTTTTTTAATTTTTTAAAGGATATCAGGTATTTTGATACAGTAAATAATGTTGAATTTCCCTTTGGGTATCAATGAAGTATTGTTGAACTGAATGAAACAATGAACTGAAATGTGGTATAATATGACCCTGTGGCAATTCCACAAATCTCATGAAATGTTTTGGGAAAAAAAAAATTGTCACCCACAAGAGTGTGATGAAGAGAGCTGAGCGATTTTATCGATTCTGCGATATATATCAATATTTTATTTCCCCAGAGTATTGATTTTTCAACCACGAGTATCGATATCCCCGTGACCCTGCAGAGGATTGAACGGGTATAGATAATGGATGGATGGATGGATGGAGTATCGATATTCTAAACTTCTTTTAAAACCCCCGTGCCCCACCTTTAAAAGCTTGCAAGCAACAATTTGCACTGTTTAAATAAATGAAACTATTTTTCTCAACAAATCTTTTATTCATTTTGTCCAGCATTTGCAAGCTGCCTGTCAGCCATATAATGTGTAATTGATGCTTTCAGTTCAATTAATTCAAACAAAGTCATTGGAACACTCACAAGATGTCACCAAAATCACTTTGTCCTTTTAAAATTTTTTGGAAAATGATGTAAACGTATAGCAGGATGAATATCGATATATATCGTATATCGTATAATATTGTGATATTAGTGTATCGCTACAGCCCTAGTGATGAATAACAAAACAGAAAACTAAAACAATATGAGATTATAAATGAATAACCCCACTGAGGCAGTTTTCTAATGGAACCATTTCAGGAGGGCAGAACTAACCAGGTAACTGGTGACAACAGAACAGGTTACCAGTAGAAAGCAACACCTCTTTGAAGGCTTAGAAGAAACACGCCAACTTTAATGGTTTAATTTTCAGTCAATGACTTGCCCTTCAACAGTTCAGAATATTTGTTTTAATGCTGAATAAAAAAAAAAAATCTGTTAATAAAAAAAGTTAAACACACACACAAAACAAAGATTAGTAACAAAATAGAGATGTTTGATTTATTTTCCCATAGACCAAGTAAAATCATAAAACTCAGCTTTTACTTACATTTTCGATGGCACATCAACATTAAAATTACAAATAACTTATGTTCTTGTGTACACAACAAGACTTAAAAATATCGATACCAATATCGGGATATCAGCTCCGGTTTACTTGGTATCAGACTGAATCACAAATCGCTGCTATCGCCCATCTCCAGCACAGATGACGACACATTAAATTAATTGGACGATTGTTGAAGCACGATGCGACGCTACAACCCCCGTTTGGCGGCTGTAGAGGGAAGCTTTCACTTTCAGTTTAATATTAGAGATTATTATTCAACATTAGAGAACAACTTGAGCTTCTTTAGCTTCGTGGCCCATCGCTAAACTCGAACATGTCAGGACCACTATCTGAGGTACACCTGAGGAAAACATTACGTCACCACATCGCCACTGACCAGAAAAAGAGAGCCGGAATGAGACACGTGATTTTGTTGAAAAAATTAAAATTATTATTTTTTTCTTAAAAAGATACCATTTGTTCACTTTAGAAGCTGATATATTATAGGTTAAAAAACACTACGGCCTCGCTTGTATTAAAATCCGTGTTAAAATGGTGTTCCCCTCCTTCACACGGAATCAGTTATGTTTTTAAAACGACTATTGCACACAACCCAACCGGTTTACAAACACGACTCTTTTCTTACCCTTTTCTAGTTCTGTTGTCCAGAATATGAAGGAAACAAGTTGCTTAAAAGCAAAACAGCTTAACCACTTCAGCCGCCAGAATACAGGCTAAAGTGGAGCTAATTGACTAGCAGGGCTAACGTAGTGAGGCTGGCGACCGACTGAAGGCGCTCTGAAACTGACAACAAAAACCATCCACATTAACCCACTGTACAGCTTCCAAAAGGCATTTTGTCCCGTCTTGTAACCCTATTAAATGTGCGCTTAAGACGAGAGCGCTTGTCAAAACCGAAGCGACTGTTATTAGCTCAGGAAATCCATGGAGATATTACACCCCGAGTTCAACCTCACAGGTCACACTTCTTCATAGACATTGGAGCTGCGTTATAAATCAAGTAACTGTAAGGAGTTCAAGAAACTAAAAAAAAAAAAAAAAACATCATGAACAACCCTGAACATCCTCTTCACAATAAAGTCATTCGACACCAGAGTGTCTTCAGTCATAGGCTTCTTCAGATCTGCCGCGACACAGACTACAACAGGAGATCCTTTCTGAACACAGCAATAACCATCTATAATGAATTACTGAACAGACTGACACAATGAAGTTCCCTTAGGGAAGTTGATTTGGTTTTCTTTTACTGTTGCTATTGACGCTTGTTTTGAGCTTCACCCCCAGGTGTTGACAATCATGGGCCAATCAGAACCTGATTGTCAACACCTGTGAGGATGGGCCCTGCTTCAGCGGTTAGTTGGTATCTGCTCCAAGCATCAGCATGCTGCGGTCGACTGATCTGGACAGGGCAACTTCAAGATGGTTGAAGAATGGCTAAGATACCATTTTACAGCAGTGTGTGACCAGCATGAGGAGGAGGTGCCAGGCTATTGCTGCTGTGTATGGTTCTGCCAACATTGCTACGGAGGCTCCTGTTTGTTAAATTTATAATTGTTATAGTCTAATACACCAAAGACCAGAGTCAACAGCAAGAGAAAAAGCAGCTTGGCATTGGCTGAGGAGATTTGGCAAATCTTTCAGGGATGCGACCCACATACTGAGTTCTGCTGCTCATTCCACTGCATGTTTCTTACAAATGTGGACCATTTAAAAGCACTCCCTCGTCCTTTCTAATAAATTTGTTGTGCCTGCGAGGTCGACATCGGGGCCCAGAGTGTCATTCAAACAGGAAATCCCCTTCCTCGTTGCGCGCGCTGGTTCCGCAGTGGAAGGTGACGTCAGCGGTGACACCGTCACAGCTTCCTGTGCTGATGTCGGCTGCGGTGAGGGAGGTGAAATGATGCTCTCTGTCAGTGCTGCTGCAGTTATTCTCATCGTAGCTTGGATCTGTCCAAGTCACGCACTTTATTTCCACATAGGAGAGACGGAGAAAAAATGCTTCATTGAAGAAATTCCGGACGAGACCATGGTTATTGGTGAGCTGGCGGCCGGTTAGCTTGACTCGGCTAACTAGCCGTGCGTGCTAACAGCTGTTTATTCATGATGAAGAGCTGCGTCCACAGAGAAAGTGGTTTAGAGTATTTACACTGGTCACAATATTAAAATCAAACAGGCTCTGACAGTTGGAGATAATCAGGGATGTAGATTTTCTCGGTTTGATACCGACGCAGGTGTGTTTTCATTGTAATGGAAATCTGCGTGTGCTGTAAAATACTTTTAGGGTTTTTGAAGCGCAAATATGCACCAGTATAACTTTTTTCCAAATTTGAAATATAATTAGATTCTGAAGGCCAAATTCCCTGAGGCCAAAAGGATTATTTCATGGTTTCTAGCAGTGTTCAAGATTAAAAGGCTCAACACTGTTTCCTGAGGTCTTACTTTTTGTGCTTGGTTTATATTAAGGAAATTTGTGTTTAGTAAACTGTTTATTTGTTGCAGCTGTTCGTCTTAGCCATAAATCTTACACTGTCAGAAACTCTTATATTTCCCTGTTAAATAGTGCAACTTTTGAAAGGAACATGCATTTGTGGGATGAGCAGCAGCGCTGAATATGTGGTTTGTACCCATGAAAGATTTGACAAATCTTCTTTGCCAGTGCCCAACAGATTTTTTGCTATTGACTTTTTGATTGTGTTGATCTGATGATTAAGGCGTGAAGAAACAAGAGACACTGGAAATGTAACCATTTAAATGTATTAATTGAACAAACAGGAGCCTCAGTGGCATGTAAAAGAACTGTACACATGCTGGTCGCCAGCCTGGTCTCACTGCTGTGGGATGTCAGCCCATTCTTCAACCAGTTTTTGTTGCAAGTCAGCAAGTGCAGTTGTGTTGGCCTCTCTGGCATGAACTACACACCCAAGCTGATCCCACAAGTGTTTAATGGTGTTGAGGTCAGGACTGCTGGCAGGACATTCAGTCCTCTCCACTCCCAAACTCTGGAGGTAGACTCTGATAAACCCGACTCTGTGAGGGCGAGTGTTGTCTTCTTGGAGGATAGTTTGATCCCAGACTGTGGAGATATGGGCTTGCCACTGGTTGAATTTCATCTTGATATCTCTCCACTTACTCTCAACCTGCATGACATCTCTCAACCCACATACTTAGCGCTGCTGCTCATCCCATAAATGCATGTTCTATGCAAATGTGACACCATTTAAAAGGGAAATATAACTATCTGTGACATGCAGTAAAACATCTCCCTTTTCAACAACTTCTTTAAACATCTGTACTCCTGTGCCTCTTCATAAATAGGTGCTACAGCTTTGTGGTACTGACTTGAGTGTTACAACAAATGCATTATAAAGGTGTGTGGGTTTGTGATGTCAGAGTACTCCTCTCTAAATAAACCCTGCAGTCATTATCACTAAATAAGATCATTTCAGACCCAGGCCAGTCCAAACAATGTTTTAAAATCTTTAAAAATTAAAAAAAAACTAATGATGTCACTTCAGCACATATTCAGCACACATTAAAATTAATTACACTTACAAGCTGGGGAGGGTTTGGGCCTGTCCAGCAGGCTGACTGCAGAGGGGAAGAAACTGCTTCTGTGGTTTGAGGTCCTGATGGACCGCAGCCGTCCAGAGGGGAGGGTCTGAAATCATTCGTGTCCAGGATGAAAGGGATCAGCTGCGGTCCTGGCTGCACGTCTCCAGGTCCTGGACAGATGGGAGGTTGCAGCCGATCAGCTTCTCCACAGAGGGTGATGCGCTGCAGCCAGTATTACTCACAGGAAAACTGGAGTTTATGAAGACTGCAGATCAGTGACCTGTCAGTCATCTGGTAGAGAAACAGAGACGATCCTGCTTCAGTCTGCAGAAAACATGACGAGTTTGTCCAGATTTAGCAGAATAAAGAAAGCAGCTCAGTTTATTACAGAAATCATTTCTCTGCATTGTGTATCTGTGCTGGACAGTAGGAGCTGTAAAATGCCTGTCCTGACAGCTTTGTATGTGTTGAAGACTTCATTTAAAGTAAAAATTGTATTTGCTGTCAGTTCAAAACTTTATTGCTGCTTCAGCAGGTCCCGTTGCTGAGAGACAGACGGAGAGGCTGCAGCCTAACGTGACACCAAAACATGACGCACAACTCTCCTTTTTAGTGCAAAAAAATAATATTGTGTGTTCACTCACAATAAAAAAATGTATTTGAGCAAGTGAAAAACACACTGCTGGTGTTTCATATTAATGACTTGCTGCTAACCTGTTCTGATATGATTAAACAAGAATATAGGTTTGAATAAGGTTGATAAAGTTAAAATACATTTGAAAGACCCTTACAGTTGTTACGTGGGCCATTAAATTAGAAACCTGGCGTCCAACCAGAGCTCAGATCAATGAGTTGAGAGCTTCTGTTACTGGACATGTTTCCAGACTACGTGGAGCCACTAAGATGTGTGTGTTGTCAGAGGAAGCTGGATAGATGCTCAGATCTCAGCAGTTAGAAGCCAGAAGTGTCTCCTCACCGATGCTTTAAACAAGTCCTGGTACGACTTTGTTAGGAGACTTTAGAGGTCGGGGTTTGGACCCTTAAAATGAAGAGCGGGACCAGACGGGTCAGGAGAGACTTGGGATCTAAGAGTAGTTAAAAGGACGTAAAAACCACGTAAAGGAGGGGCGTATGTTTCAGATCAAAATGCACATGGAAGGATTGGTTTTATTGATCTTTGCTGCCAATATTAAATGCTAGAAACTAACAAAAATAAGTATTGGCATCTTAACAGTTTAAGTTATGATTGCACGGTTGCTGTACTCAATGTTGACGTCCTTGAATTGATTATTGGGTGACTTGATGACGTGAATGTGTTCTCTGTCTGGCAGGGAAGTATAGGACTCAGCTCTGGGACAAACAGAACAATGCCTTTCTTCCATCCACCCCTGGTCTCGGGATGCACGTTGAGATCAAGGATCCAGATGCAAAGGTAAATCAAGAGGAGCTAGTTCTCAATAAGACAGCTACATACCTGAAGTAAAAGTTTAAATCTAAGGATTTGACTCTTCCAACTTTTCCAGATTATCCTGTCACGTCAGTATGGCTCCGAAGGTCGGTTCACCTTCACCTCTCACACTCCTGGAGAACATCAGATCTGTCTGCACTCCAACTCCACAAAAATGGCTCTGTTTGCAGGGGGGAAACTGGTATGAGCTGAGCTGCTGGTTTTTACCACTCATCTACACGTAATAACTAGGGCTGGGCAAGTTAACGCGTTATTATCGCGTTAACTCGTTAATTTATTAACGCCGACATTTATTTTATCGCACGTTAACGCATGTTGCTCACATGCTTTTGTTTTGAAAAGTCTGTTACTGGCTGCTGCAGAACCGGAAGAGGATTGGCAGGTACCGTAAATATGCGGAAAAGCTAAAACAGACATGGAGAACTGTTAAAATCCATTTACTTTACAGTTTGGGTAGCAATATTAATAATTCTGTCTTAAAAAAAAAAAATTCTGGACTGCAACAAAACTTTGGTGTCATTCCTCCATGTTCCATCAGATCTGCTCCATGTGTTCACTGTCCTGCTGTTCTCTAGCTGGTTACTTCAGTGCGGCTCCATCTAGTGGCACAGATGTGTAATGACAACAGAGAGTCCAGTCCTCGATAATAAAACAAATTCAGTTCTGTGCCTGTTTTTTAATTTAGTATTTTTGTTCCAAGTCTAAAATTGAAATATAAAAAAAAAAACAGGCATTTTTTTGGTTTTTTGTGTTAGATTAAAAAATGAAATTCGTAATAAAATGTCATTTTTTATATATTTTTTTAAATTTTTGATTGACAATTAAAATGGAAAAAATGAATGATACATGGATTGGTAAAGTTACTGAACTTTAACATGGACATTTTCATTTTAAAGTTCTCCCAGACGGAGGATTCAACAGAAACAAGGTTATTTGTAACAACTGACAAGTTGAACTCCCCGTTAAAAGTTTCTGCTGTTACCTCAGAAATTACCTGTTTTAATGTTCTGATTGTGCTGAGACACAATCATTTTGTTGGATTTTGTTTGTAGACTTTTTTTTTTTCCATAAGAAAAACAGGATGACATTAATGCCCTGGCAGTGGCAATAAGCTTTATTTTATTTAACATTTTTTAAGATAAGATTTACACTAAATATGTGTTACTGAAAAGTGCTGATGTTAAAAGTGTTTGAACAACAAATGTTATGGCACTTTAGTTCATATGGCAGCAGAACATTTTAATACAAGTGCATTTTACTCTACTTTTGAATTCATTATTTGATTTTGCGTATACAATGCGATTAATCAGGGAAATCATGCGATTAATCGCAATTAAAATTTTAATCATTGCCCAGCCCTAGTAATGATATTTCACACAGATGTTCAGTGATCACTGAGTGTTCAGGCACTAAAACAGGCTGTTAAATGGAGTAAAACTCTATATTGCTGGTTAATGGTTTGGAGAAAAAAGCTCTGCATGTGCATGTATAATAGGAAGCGCCGTGCAAGTGCCTGCGTAAATGGATGAATAAGAAGCATATTTTTAAGGGCTTAGTGGAACCCAGATGAGGTTAAAAGGCATTACATTAGTGTGGACCATTTATCATGGATCTATAAAGACAAAGCCAGTGGACACACCTACAGCTGCTCCAGAGATCTTTAATCCTTTCAAGTTAGCCGATCAGTTGGTGCATCTCTGATATTTTATTTTATATTGATAACACCGGTTAAACTCCGGTACGACTCTAAAAACCATGATCATGACTTTTAAAATCATGTCCTGTATTTCCTCCCTTTTTCCAAACAGTTAGATCTTCCTGCATTTCCAAACACGGTGCCTCCGTCTCCACAGTTCATTCAGAGCAGGAACTTGCAACATCTTCATTAAACTGATTTTGTAGAGAGGAAGTACATTTGTTACTTACAATATTTACACTCTTCATCTGATTCAGTGGACATTTGAGGATGTGTTTGTTGTTTTTCTCCACTCTTTTTGTGGAAGGATTCCATTATTATATATGATGAGACTCGGCCTCCTCATCTTAACTTTATAACCGTAGAGTTCAGGTGAATTTGACGTCCACAAATGTTAAACGCTCACACGGCGCCACAGTCATCATGCTCTCTGGATTTAATTCACTTCATATTTGGTACATTTCAGTGAAATGACTCAGTTGAAAATGTTTTCTAGTTACTTTGTTGTGAATTGCTGTGAGTCACAATGTTTTCTCCCTCAATGTTGCAGAGGGTTCATCTGGACATTCAGGTTGGAGAACATACCAACAACTACCCTGAAATCGCAGCAAAGGACAAGCTGACAGAGCTGCAGCTGCGAGTCCGGCAGCTGCTGGACCAAGTTGAACAGATCCAGAAGGAGCAAAACTACCAGCGGGTCCGTATGTGCAGTCATGGAGAAAATAAAGCACAAGTTCTTTCACTTATAACATCTTATATATAAGGGATTTAAAAAAAAAAAGTAATCTAGTCTTTAACAAGTCTTAAAATTAGGTAAATAAAACCTCAGATGAGATGACAACGCATGCCTTGGTGCAGATCCTCAGTCATCCAGGGATGGTGGTCTGAACCCGCCAGACGCCATGGATGTCTTTTTTATGTATGAAGAAGGTCGGCCCATCATGGCCCACATTTAGCCCAAAAGAAGACGCTGAAAAGACGTCTTTTCTACATCTTTTTCTACGTCTTGTCGATGCAACTTTCTTTGTTTGGTGGGAAATGGCTGAAGGTAGCTGGACTTCTTAAATTCAAAATCAAAAACACTGTCAAGGATAAAGCTGAGCAGCAAAACTTGATATCAAAAGATATCTGTGAACTACCATGTTTCAGTAACACCCTCCCCACCACCACCACCACCACACACACACACACACGCACGCACGCACACATAAAGGTTCAGGTTCAGGATCTTTTTTAGCTGTAATCCCTGTGTTGATCTAAGGTTCTGTTATCTAACTTTAAGACCTGGCGAGGACCAGACGACCACTTTTTTTTCTGATATATAAATGAGCTTATTGTCGTGACTCAACCTTGTCTTTGACAGTATCGGGAGGAGAGGTTTCGCATGACCAGCGAGAGCACCAACCAGCGCGTCCTCTGGTGGTCCATCGCTCAGACGCTCATCCTCATCATCACAGGCATCTGGCAAATGAAACACCTGAAGAGCTTCTTCGAGGCCAAGAAATTGGTGTAGTTTTTGTCTCGGGAGCTTCGGGGGAGGGGGAAGGCTAACTCATACAAGACAGATGTGATTGACCAGAACAGGGAGACGTCCACCTTCAGCACATAAACGTAGAGGAGGAGACGCGTGGTCTCGACACATCAACCCTCAATGGTACGACTTTCTCTACAGATCCATCCTGGGAATGTGCTCCTTTCCCTGGAGATGTTTTATGTTTCCATCGGATCACACCCTTCTTCTTGGTTTATAACTCAAATTTTCCTGTTATATTTGAATTTCATGTTTTATGATTGTGGGTTTTTTTTTTCTTCATTTGTTGGTGAAATTGACTTAAAAACCCGATATTGGAAACTGAAATGATGAATTTATGAACAGTTACACTCATTCAGCAGCCAAATCCACTGGAGGGATTCTTCCTCCAACAGAAATGAAACGTTCAGAAGGTTCGTCTCAACGCTTGAGCAGACGTTCACGTAAACGTGTTACACTTCTGTGTTGCTGAGCTTTTGTCCCTCCGTTCATCCTGAACCAGCACCCTTGAAATCCAGTTTAATGTTTAAATGCTTTTGTGTCACCAATGCAACTTTTTAGCTGCACCTGGAATGACAGACGTGCAGCTCTGTGGGTGTTTTTACAGATGTTTTAGAAATGTTGATCATCTCTCCTGCCGTCAGAAGTGTGCACGAGGTTTCAGATTGTAGCCGTACTGGCGGAGGATGGTGGGCGGGGCCTGATCGGACCACTGGGACTGACCGGAGGACAGGGCTCATAGAGAGGGTGACAGTAATCGCCACTCTGTTAACAACCTGAATCAACTCTGACAGATTTGTTTCTGTTTTGGCCCATTTTCTGACTGTTGGATAAACTTGACCAACCAGTCCGTCGTCCCTCGTTCAGTCTTCTAATGGCCTGTGTAACTGACATGTATAATTACTGCTCCTGACATGACAGATGTTCAAGTTGGTTCTGACCTCGGCCTTATTGACAGAAGTTCAAGCACCTGTCAGAAATGTTCCCATTAACTTTAACTGTTTCGTTCTGTTAATGTAGGAAAGCAGCAAATACTTCTGATATCAGAATTAAATTATGCTTTTCCACTTTTGGTGACCTGATTGAAATGTGCTTTCTTTTTTAAAGCATGCAGTTTTTCAAAATTATCAATTAAACTGTTTAAGTTTGATTAAAAACTGGAAAATATGCACTGCTGTTAGCTGTGGACCAGTGATAAATTATCATTATTATTATTATTGTTGTTATTATTACAGGTGGTTCATAAAATATGCTAAGACATCAAGTACAGTATTATTTATTTAAGTAAATTAAACATATAAAAACAGTTCCTAAACAGGCTTAAGAAGCCAGAGCTCTGATTGGTCAGCTTCAGTTACCTGAGGAGGCCCCGCCCACATTTCTGCATCCAGCTGCTGCTCTTAAGGTTTACTGCTGTTTAGATTTACTGCATTCAAAAACAACTGCAAAGTCAAAATTTCTATCCTCCAACCAAGGGAAAAAAAAAAAAAAAATCAAATAAAGAAAACACTGCTGAAGTCTGAATTAACAAAAGCAAGGCCACATTCAATGCAAAATCTTTTCTTTTTTTAAAATTTAGGACCCGTTAGTCTAGATTTTATTAAAAAAGAAAAAAAAAAATCAAACAACAAACTCATTTTTAACTTGGACTTCTTGAGTCATGTGAACTATTGATGGTGAAGAAACTGAGAAAAACCTGACAGGAACCGGGCTTTTTGTCAATAATGGATCAATCAAGACTCAGAGGTGGATCATCGTGTGATTTTACGTCTCTGGGATTCTTCAGCAGCAGTATAGTTAAAGGAAAGGAGATGAGGAGACGGCATTTAACTGAACTCTGAATTAGTTTACGTCCTCCAGCGCAGGATGAGAATTCATTTCCAAGCAAATAAGAATCCAAAAACAAATACCCACAAAGCAGTTTGTTTGGTCTGATTGTTACATCAGGATGACTTGTACGGCATAAAAACTTGTGAACATCAAATTTGTTTCTTGGGGACTTTTTAAGTGGTTATTTATTTATATGGCGTTATGTTATGAACCACTGCTTCAACACTAGATGTGAGCGGGAGCCTCAGACTGAAGGGTCCCCCTCCATCCCTCCATCCCTCCATCCCTCCATCCTCTAGAGGTGTATAGTTTCCAGCTCAGACAGGCCTGTAAATACAGTTTGATACAGAACAACAGGACGTGTTGTAAATAACCCTGCTGACCGGTCTGTTAGTTTTCTACTGGCTTTTACAGAAACTGAATGACGAGACTCCGGTTGTTTCTTTGGATCTTATTTATTGCGCCGACGCAGGATGTTTCGACTGTCGGGTTTCCATCCGTCAGTGCAGGGCAGCGTTTTACTGGCTCTTCACTTTTAACAAGCTTCTACATTTTTGCTCTTTTTTTGTGTGTGCGTGTACTTTAAGGTGCCGTTAAATTGTTTTTAAAAGGGTTCAAGTACCACCTCATGAATATTCACAGGTTACTGTGATCCATGTCACCTCTCTGTGCTTAATAAAGAAACTTTGGCTAAATTAGCTTTTGTCTAGTTGTTTGTGCCACTTTGCCCTAAAAAACAAGAAATACACAGCAAATGGCAGGTATTTTCAACAGTAAAATTTATTGCTTGGCTTTGGCCTCCTGCAGGGCCAAACTCCAAACCAACGTTGACACGTCTGAAGACAACAATCACACATCTAACCATGAATTGTTTATTTTATTAGTATTTTTCCTTTCCTTCCCTCACCTACACCTCCAGTGAAAGACACAGACACGCTGCACCCGGGACATCTCTGAAGAAACCACTGGACATCACAGCTGCAGTTTAAGAGTCTTAAAATGTACACTTTTGCATAGGTTTCCTCTTCTAGAACACACCCACGGCATGGAAAACACGGAAACAACACCGCCCTCCCAGATATCAAGAATAAAGATTTGGCACGTTAATATGAAACGATATCAAACGCACAAAACTAAGTGTCATTATAAAGGGACAAAGAATTTATTAAATAAATCAAGTCTTTTATACATAAAAACGGTACACTGTACTGTGTGGATTCCTGATCTCTGGGACATTTCAGCCGTGTCACATGTCGGGTTGGAAAGATAGAAAAACAACACATCAGCACAACAAATCCCTCTCAGAACTCAGTTAAAAAATAATTTTCCTTCAGTCCTCAGTAGTTTTGTGTCCGGTGACGCCTCCACGCGGAGGAAGTCGGCGCTAAATGTTAGTGACGCCTAAAAAAAAAAAAAAAAAATTAACTAGTTCTGAACTGAATGCTGCTTTAATGCCTAGAAGAGCTAGAAGTGCACACGAAAAATAAGTTTATCTTAATGTGTTTTAAAATTCTGCAAGAAGTCTGGAAGCTTTGCTTGGTGTGGCGTGGTGGTTTTCCATGTGAAGAGATGATTTTTTTTTTCCCCCTACGTGATTAAGATACTTGGAGAGGCTCTTCTCAGTGTTCAGACACGGTGAGATGATGCATCTTCTTGGCGGCTTCCTCCGACACCGTCTTGGAGGCCTTCTCTGGGCTGTGAGCCGGACTGGGAGCCGGACTGGGATTTGGAGTGTTCGCTGCACTGTTGGGATACTCCCGGTTGCCGAAGATGATGCTGCCCACTCGCACGTTGGTGGAGCCCACTTCAATCTTCAACACACACGTGGAGGAGCAGGAAAAGACAACAAAACACCTCACAGTCAGATTCAGGACATTCTGGAGGTTTTTTTTGTCAAGTATAAATGATAAAACAGACTCTCCAACACTGAAAATACAGATATGAAAATAATGAGTCAAATTGAGGTAAAAGCCTCTCATCATCACTTTCTCACTGGTTCCAACATTTTTTTAAATCAGTTTTGTGTTTCCAGGTTGAGCTGCTTTGACATAAAGCACATACAGTTGAAACCAGATGTTTATGTACATGATAAAAATGCATATAACCTTTTTTTTTCTCACTGACATTTAATCAGACTCAGCTTTTCCTGTTTTAGATGAGTTAGGATTAACAACATTATTTCTATTTGCTAATAACCAGAATAACAAGAAAGAGTATTTATTACTTTTTCCACAACTGTGATTTTAAACAGGTTGGAAAGTCCAGACGATGATGTCATGGCTTTGGAAGCTTCTGATAGGTTAACTGACAACATCTGCGTTAACTGGAGGAACACACTGCTTCCTTGTGAAACTTCATGAGAAAATCTAAAGAAATCATCCTTGGAAACAGTTTCCAGATGCCTGAAGTAGCCACGTTCATCTGATCAAACAGTTCTCCACCAGTAGAACCAGCATGGTTACATGATGGTCCAGCCGTCGTAGCGCTCAGGAAGCAGACGGTTCTGAGTCTTAGACATGAACCTGCTTCTGTGTGAAATGTGTGAATCAACCCCAGAACTAAAGCTGATCACCCTGTTGAGATGCTGCTGAAGCTGGTCAGTGTCATTATCCAGAGAAACCAGTTCTGGACCAACATGGACTGAAAGACCACGCAGGGAAGAAGAATTTTACTCCAAAAATAACTTAAAAGGTCAGATTACAGTTTGTAAATGCTCACAGGGACAAAGAGCTCCATTTCTGGAGACATGTCCTGGTCTGATGAAACTAAAACTGAACTGTTTGGACATAATGACCATTGTTACTTTTGGAGGAAAACAGGGAAGCTTGGAGACTGAGAACATCAACCCAACTGTGAAGTACGGGGGTGGCAGCATCATGATGTGGGGGTGTTTAGCTGCAGGAGGGACTGGTGAACTTCACTAAATAGATGACATCATGAGGAAAGAAGATTATGTAAAAATATTGAAGCAACATCTCAGACATCAACCAGGAGGTTAAAGCTTGGACCCAAATGGGTCAGACGGACAATGACCTTAAACACACCACCAGATTAGTTACAAAATGGCTTCAGGACAACAAAGTCCATGTTCTGGAGTGGACATCACAAAGACCTGGTCTCAGTCCTGGAGAACATCTGTGGTCAGAGCTGAACAGATGTGTGAGAGGAAGACGACCTACAAACCTGACTGGTGACTAAACCTGAGCTATTTTATCGATTCTGCGATATATATTGATATTTTATTTCCCCAGAGAGTATCGATTTTTCAGCCGCGAGTATCGATATTTTAAGCTTCTTTCAAAACCCCCATGTCCTTCCTTTAAAAGCTTGCAAGCAACAATTTGCACTGTTTAAATAAATGAAACTATTTTTCTCAACAAATCTTTTATTCATTTTGTCCAACATTTGCAAGCTGCCTGTCAGCCATATAATGTGTAATTGATGCTTTCAGTTCAATTTATTCAAACAGACATTGGAACACTCACAAGATGTCACCAAAATCACTTTGTCCCTTTAAAATCTTTCAGAAAATGATGTAAATGTATTGTAAGATGAATATCGATATATATTGTATCGTGAGCCGAATATCATGTATCGTATCGTATCGCTACAGCCCTACTGGTGACACAACTTCTGTCAGGATCACAGTTTAAAGGCAGAGCTCACTAATACTTAAAAAATGTATGTAACTTTCTGACTTCAAAGAAAGTTCAAAAGAAAAAAGGTCCCTTTGATTATTCTGGAATTTAGGAAACAAATAATTTTGTTAATTTTAACTGACCTGAAACAGGAACAGTTTCATCTGATTTTATGTCAGATGATGAGAAAATAAATGAGTGCGTCTTTCTTTCAGTGCACGTAAACCTCTAGTCTCGACTTCATGGCTCCCTCTGATTTTCTTAAAGCAGGTTCAAGTCAGAACGGGACAATAATTAAATGACAATTTATAACGCAATAGGAAGTTTAGATAATGAAGATATGACCTTTTAACACGCTCCAGTATTCTGATTAACATTATTATAATGACAATATCAAGATGTTAGTTTGATGATAATGTCACTTTTCTTGGCTGTGAACATTAATTTTTTTTAACCATTTTTATTTGTAAAATGTGATAGGTGATAGTTTTATAGGACAAGGTTTTATGGGTTTTGCAGTTTCACTCTTCAGAGGTTTGTGGGTGCAGTGATGCTTTCTGGTCTTTCTTGGCTGCTTCTGGTTTTTGTGTTCTTCATATCAACATCAGAATCATATCGACCACAATTAAAAAATACATTTTTCAGGGGCTGAAATATTTGGTGACGTCTCCCACCAGTTAAAACGGTAAAACACCTTTTTTTTTTTTGACAATACTGACATCAAACCGCAGCTCCTCAGACAAAACTGAACCCAGTCAGTCCAGTAACTGGGTAGCAGAAACACCTGCCTGCATTTACAAACCTGCAACAATTTATAACGCTCACATCAAGTCTTCCAAAAACACTCTAGACATGTTAGCGAGGGGTTTTTAATCCCTCGTATAAACTCAAAGTGCTGATAAAAGGCGATACTCACCGCATGTTCAAAATCGTTAGACATGCCCATGCTGAGCTCTACCTCCTCCGGGGGAAGCTTCAAGCTGTCGCACACTTCCTGTCTCCGACTCAGCAGCATCTTCAACAAAGATCAAAGTGCAGTCTTTAAATCAACGGATGGTTCTGGCGCAGCAACAGGCTCTTGTTCTGACACTGGTTAGTCGTTGCTGGTCACATCTCAGCATCTGTCCAAGGTTTTGGTAAATCTACTCGGCTGTGGCTCATTTTAAATGCTGCTGATTTTTACATTTAAGACTAACAAAGAAATAAAGAAAAAAAAAGTGACACGGAGGATCCAACCTAGAGTTACCTAGAGTTTGTGGGTATTTTAATTCCACTACAGCGAATCACTGCAACAAAAGGCTGCCTCATCCAAAGAAAATGTGCTGAGTTTGGTAACTCTGTTAGGAGCTCTGCAGCCGCCAGGACCGATGATCCAGCTGATCTCACTGGGCCCAGATACAAATCACCGCTTCAATCACCTTCACAATAAAATGAACAAGAGAAGAACGCAGAGATTTGCTCCAGAGACTTTTCAAGGGCGGCTGCTCCAGAGGCATCTTGGTAGAGCAGTTCTGTCTGTTGGAGCAGCTCTGCTTGAAGAGCAGTTCTGCTTGTTGGAGAGGTTCTGCTTGGTAGAGCAGTTCTGCTTGTTAAAGCAGCTCTGCCTGTTAGAGCAGTTCTACCTGTTGGAGAAGCTCTGCCTGTTGGAGAAGCTCTACCTGTTGGAGAAGCTCTGCCTGTTGGAGAAGCTCTGCCTGCTGGAGCAGCTCTGCCTGATAAACCAGCTCTGTCTGTTAGAGCAGCTCTGCTGGGTAGAGCATCTCTGTTGGAGAGGTTCTGCTTGGTAGAGCAGTTCTGTCTGTTGGAGCAGCTCTGGTTGTGTTGTGTTCTTGGGATTTTCTGCAGAGTTTTACTCTTTTCTGTTAAAGCACTAATCTCTGAAGCATTTTATTCTGACCTGGTGTGGACGTTGTGCTTCTTGAGGGATTTCTGCAGGTAACTGTGGGCACATTCATCAGACATCACGATGAGTAGCCATGACGATGCAAAAGCTGTTTACATGAGGCAACAGTCAGGGCGTAAACCACAGGACTCATAACGATGTGATCGTCATCCAATTAGATGATGATTCGCTGTTTGCCAATACCACAAACACCTTCCTCAATTCCAGTTTCACTGCAGTTTGATTCAGAAGATAGCGACGGATATGACACAATATCGTTCATTGATTGGACATAATCACTTGCATTCATCTCAAATCACAGTCACTAAAATATAATTTCACATTTTTCTGGGTGCAACTATACAGTTGAAAAAAAAAAACAGATGAAAACAATCTTTAAATCAATGTAGATCAGTGGATTGTTGGCTCAGTTGTGCTTTAATGGTGCCAATATCAACCAAGTCTCTCTTTCTGCTATATTTTTAATCTTCAGTTTGTCAAATAATTTCAATATTATATTGGTTTTTGTTCATTTACTTATTTATCCCCAACACTTTATACTAGAACAATACAATTTCCCTTTAAAATATATATACAATTATTTTCAATTAAACTGCGAGTTGGACCTTTAACCTCGAGTTAACTCGACTTTGAATCCAGTACAAAACCAATTCAACCATCACAGGAGTTTTAGTGGAGCCGTTAGTGGCTCCTGATTCTGCTCCATACGTTCATCATGAGATCTTTTAACCAGTCCTGCTCTGGTCCACCGCAGCACACGTCACTAATAAACTGACCTTCCCTGCTCAGAGGCTTCTGTACCTGGAAGTCAGGGTTGGGGCCCAGGGTGAGGTCGTAGCCGTAGCGCCCGATGGTCATCAGTCCTAAGAAGTGCAGGGCAGAGCACTGAGACAGAATGTGCTTCACCGTGTCGACCGTCTCCTCCGGCGGCAGGCCGTGTTTGCCTGCAGAGCAGGTTTTCTTGGTGAAACCCAGAACCAGCGGGCGCCGCGTGCATTTGTGAGCAGCAACACTTACTGTGCTCTCCGCTGGTGTTGACCTGCACCATGACCTTTAACCTCTGACTGCTGGCTCCTCTCACGCGCTGCCACGAGCTGTTGACCTTGTCGGCCAGTTTCGCCGAGTCCACAGTCTCCACGAGGAAAAGGTTGGGGACACCTGGAGACAGAGAGTAGACTTGGTGGAAGGTTTTTTTTGTTTTGTTTTGTTTGTTTGTTTTTAAAAAGCAACCTTAGGAGGTAAGGATAGGGAGAGCAAACATTAGCTCACCCAAAAGTTTGTTGACGTTATTCTTCTGCAGATGGCCAATGAAGTGCCACTTGATTTCTGGACATGATTCCAAAATCTGCAAGAGGAGTGAAAAGAAAATACATCAGGCTGAAGTGTAAAAACACCCCCCCATCCTGTAAAACAGGGGTGTCACACTCATTTCCACTGAGGGCCACATCAGCATCATGGTGGCCCTCCAAGGGCCAGACTGACAGCATGAGTGTAACAAAACGCAATGTAAATCAAAATAAATTAAAGTACACCTTATTATAATGTTAAATAACGGTTTCTGTACTTATTATGTATTCAAGTTTCAAATATTTAACTCATTATTATATTAAACTCAGGGTTTGTGGTTGTAAGAGTATCCATTACTTTGGTTTCAGAAGCAGAAGCGATTCTTTGTTTTTCTTGCAGGCTAAATTTAGCATACTTAGCTCCGTGTTTGCTGTCAAAATGCCTACGTAGATTAAACTCTTTCACGACTGACACCCACCTCATAACACAAAAGACATTCTGTTATTTCATCTTGAGATATAAACTTGTAATTGTTTTCCCATCTTTCATGAAACTGCCTTCCTTGTGCATCATCTTATCTTTTCGTGGACATGTTAGTTTGGGGTTAATTTGTAAAGGTTTTTAAGTCCATCAGTTCTAAAAAATTGTCTTGCTAGTAGCTACAGTTTTCATTGTAACAACAAAATGCATGATGGGAGATGTAGTTTATTGTCAATATGCGCTTTAAAGCAATTTAAGCTTATGTTAAGTCTTAAAATACTGGTTTAAAATTTAAGCCAATAATGTTCAAGCTCTCGAGGGCCACATAAAATGGCGTGGCGGGCCACATTTGGCCCACGGGCCTTGTGTTTGACACATGTGCTGTAAAATATGGAAACATACCAGAGGATCTGAAGCCTTGTCCACAAGTTCATTAACCTGTGAAGAGACACGAGGACCAGTCAAGCACAACTCTCTTCATGAGTTTATGTAGTGAAACCTGCAGCTTTCTACACTTACGTAGTTTTCTCCAAAGTTGCGCTGCCCTTGTTTGTAGGCCTCCACAATCATCTCCGGGGGCTTCGTCTTGCTGACAGCTACGAGGCGGGGGGGCACAGCCGGGAGGGTCTGAGAAGGGACAAAACAGTCCTTATTTGCATCAGCCAGAGGCTCTCGGTGTGCTGCACGTGAGCGCAGGTGATTTGGCTCCTTTTGGACAGTGTGTCAGCAGGAAAACAAGAATGAAAGGGGCTGCTGAGATGCTGAGATGGTGAGATACAGCTCCACCTCCATCTCCGCTTGGAGACGTCTGGATGACAGCGGAGCTGCTGAGATGCAGCTCCACCTCCATCTCTGGCTGGAGACGTCTGGATGACAGTGGAGCTGCTGAGATGCTGAGATGCAGCTCCACACCAGCTCCACCTCCATCTCTGGCTGGAGACGTCTGGATGACAGCGGAGCTGCTGAGATGCTGAGATGCAGCTCCACACCAGCTCCACCTCCATCTCTGCTTGGAGACGTCTGGATGACAGCGGAGCTGCTGAGATGCTGAGATGCAGCTCCACACCAGCTCCACCTCCATCTCTGCTTGGAGACGTCTGGATGACAGCGGAGCTGCTGAGATGCTGAGATGCAGCTCCACCACCAGCTCCACCTCCATCTCTGGCTGGAGACGTCTGGATGACAGCGGAGCTGCTGAGATGCTGAGATGCAGCTCCACCACCAGCTCCACCTCCATCTCTGGCTGGAGACGTCTGGATGACAGCGGAGCTGCTGAGATGCTCAGATGCAGCTCCACACCAGCTCCACCTCCATCTCTGCTTGGAGACGTCTGGATGACAGCGGAGCTGCTGAGATGCTGAGATGCAGCTCCACACCAGCTCCACCTCCATCTCTGGCTGGAGACGTCTGGATGACAGTGGAGCTGCTGAGCTGCTGAGATGCTGCTCCACACCAGCTCCACCTCCATCTCTGGCTGGAGACGTCTGGATGACAGCGGAGCTGCTGAGATGCTCAGATGCAGCTCCACCACCAGCTCCACCTCCATCTCTGGCTGGAGACGTCTGGATGACAGTGGAGCTGCTGAGATGCTCAGATGCAGCTCCACCACCAGCTCCACCTCCATCTCTGGCTGGAGACGTCTGGATGACAGCGGAGCTGCTGAGATGCTCAGATGCAGCTCCACCACCAGCTCCACCTCCATCTCTGGCTGGAGACGTCTGGATGACAGCGGAGCTGCTGAGATGCTCAGATGCAGCTCCACCACCTCCATCTCTGGCTGGAGACGTCTGGATGACAGCGGAGCTGCTGAGATGCTGAGATGCAGCTCCACCACCAGCTCCACCTCCATCTCTGGCTGGAGACGTCTGGATGACAGCAGACACGCGCTGCACATTCTAATCAGCGCTGCCTCAGACTGGTGATCTAAGCATGACCTGGATCTGGATCCTACGTTTCTAATCATAAAATGACACTAGATGGGGAATGCTTAGAAATGTACATGCTCGTGATTTAATCCTGCACACACACATCAACGCGGTGTCACTTTAAATCAGGCATGGTGTTATGAAAGGAAAAGTGCTGCCAAGAGCTCGACTGTAATGAATCCAAAGGTTGAGATGGTTTGCAGTCTTACATAACCGGTCGTGGTTCTGTAACAGCACTTTTTTTTTTTTTTTTTTTTTGGGGGGTGGTGGTCCCGAAACTGGAGCCTCGGAAGCGGAGCCCGGTTCGGGCCGCGGTTACCTTGAGCCTTCGCGCCGCCGCCTGGTTCACCTTCTCCAGAACCGCCTGTATCGCCTTCCCCACTTCATCCGACATTGCTGCCTTCCACATACCGTCAGGCGGCAACGAAACGGTGCGTTGAAATGACGCGACCGCCGTGACGTCAGCGCGCTTTCAAAATAAAAGTAGGGCTTGAGAGGAAGTTCGAGGAGCGGACGGCGCCGCCTGTCGGTCCGCCCGCGGAGTGTCAGGCCATGTTACTGGGACATCATGACAGACAACAATGATATCTGAATTTCAAACTGGGGTTTTTTTTTTTTTTAAGAAATAATTTTTAGCGGGGCTTTTATGGCAACTATATGTTAGATTCTCTAATGCAGTGATTCCCATAGTGTGGGCCGTGAGAGGTTTTTTAAAATAAACAAATGTGTTTTAAATACTCGATTTTTTAAAATGTTTTTTATTACTGTAAAAATATTTATTAGATGATTTGAGAAATATTTAGAGACAATAAAACAAAGCAGTTTAGTGTTATTCTACTGTCATCTTAACTTAATATGACAAGTATCACCTTATTTGTTAACCCCTTATATAAATATTGAAATGTAGCTTTTAGTCTTGTATGTTGATCGAAGTGGTGTTTAAAGGTTTGCATGTGCTGCAGATTTTTCTGTTCAAATTGGGCATTGGTATTGTGCAGTTTGGGAATGGCTGCTCTAATGTTTCTTGCAGACAACCTTTTTATATCACCAATAATTTCAATTTGAGCATTTCCCTAAGGATACTGTCTCCATACTGCCTATCATTTGAGTAAAAATCACAATATAAATTATGCACATTGACCAGGATTTGCACTCTAAAAATTTAACTGATTCAAGCATTTGTTTTATTGTTTCCACATACCTTTCCTAAATTTAATTTTTGGTCAGTAGATTGGTCAGTTTTGCCAAGGCTACAGGTTTATACACTAAAGCTGTAAGCCAGATGTTTGAACTGACCCACCTTGCATGTGTCAGACAGACAGCTGCTGAGCCAGTATGTTCAAGCTACTTGTCCTATGAACAACACGGCTCCTTCTGCCTGTTGTTGGTGTAACATGCTTAAGAGAGTAATAATGTCATAAGAATGCATGAAAGAAGTACAAAGGAAAAACAGATTTATTCACAAAAATCACAAAAAAAAACAAATATTCGGTGTCAATAGAAATGCATTGTCTTATAATTCAAACAAATGCTTTGCCTCTTAATAATAAAGGTCTAAACAGGGACAACAGAATGTAAAAGGGCGTCTCTTCTTCTCTCCATCAGCAGTTGCCTCCTTCTCTCATACTCGCTCCAAGGCCTCCAACATGATGATGCTGTTTCCTCTGATGACCTTTGAGACACATAACCACACAGATTAGGTCTATACAGGTATGACACTTCCACAACTTAGAGGGAAACTTAACTCTTTAAATCTTAAAATGTTATGATTTTTTTTATATTATTGACCACCTCAGTGTTTGCTGAGTAATAGTTTTGTTTGGCAACATCAAAACAAGCGCCAAGCAAGATAAACCTCTTTTACTTTAATTACGTGAGTCTTTTTAAGGGTTCTGATTTTATAACTGACATCTGAAAAAAACTGAAATGAAGCTGTGATTTTTGGAGTACGCATGAATGTGACTGATCACAGTGGAGTAAAGATGGGCTTAATGTGATAAATACAGAGTCAGAGTCCGTTCCAGAGTCATTGTTCAAAACAAGCAAAATGGCTGCAGAATCGCTAATTAAATCTGGGATCAACAGGTTCATTCAGCAGCACTGTCACTCCGCTGCCATTTTTAACTTCTTTTGGTGATCCTGGCCTGGTTGTTAGTCATGTGCCGTTTCTCTGATTCCTCCATCCCTATTCAATAGCAACCGGAGGCAGTTTCTTCTGTTGCTCGTACTTTCCCCTTGAAATCAGAGTCAAATCCAGCGAAACCGAGACTAATTTGAAGAAAACATGAAGGATGACTGGCCAGGCGAGCTCCACTCCATCAGTGACTACACCAGGGGTCTCCAGCTCCAGTTCTCGAGGACCGCTGTGCTGCATCTCTAAGATGTTTGCCATGTTTCCCTGCTTCAGCACACCTGATTCACATGAATGGACCATTAACAGACCTGGAGGACAAGCTGATGGTGATCCATTCATTTTAAACAAGGTGCGCTGAAGCAGGGAAACACCCAAGACATGTGGTCCTAGAGGACTGGAGCTGGACCCCCCCTGCTTTAAAGGTTCACCACCAGACAAAGGCTTGCTCTGGTTTTTGCTCAGTTTTTTTAAGTTTCTATGACAGCACGTTGTCAACTAACTTGTGGATTTTAATGCTATGGCAAAACATTTTGTGCAGAAATTACATTAGAATGCATTTAGGGGGCTTTTTCCTTCTATGAACAACAATGACAGGCTCATACTAGAAGTGATTTCAGATCTACTTGTGAGTCAGTTTGTAGCACAGGTGATGGTGTTTGGAGACACTTTCAAATAGTGGGGAGCTGTCCAGGACTCAGAACATCAACACCACGGCGAGGAAGGCCCAGGCAGCATCTGCACCTCGTCAGACAACTGAAACCTTAAGCCCCCCTTCAAAGTGCTCGATAACCTCGATAATCCAATTGTGTGGTATTGTTGTTCCTTCCAGTACATTTTGTAAATGGCTGCAGGCACACAGACACATTTCCAGTGCTCTATGGATAATTGTGCAAGTGATAAAGCTCCTGTTGATCTGCCAGAGGAAGTATTGAGATACTGACCACCATGCCGATGGTGTTCTGCTGTCCTCCTGGGCCCATCTCCAGACAGTCATCCACCACCAGGTTCATGAAGGGGTCGAACCCTCGCAGGATCCCCTGTACGTGTCTGCCGCCATTCAACTTCACTAAAGACAAAAAAAAAAAAAAAAAAAAAAAAAGCACTGAAACCAGAAGGACTGGCTGAACCTCCCCAACACAAGACAACAAGTTGAACTAGGTGTCCATCCTGATGCCTTTCAGAAATAAAACGTTTTAATTAATCGTATTTTGTTGTTGTTGTTAGAATTGGCGTGTTTGTGAAAGTCAAGGGCATACTCACGCGACAGTTTCTTATCCATGAACCTGGAAGACAAGAACAGCAGCAGGTCCGGTTACACATCGTAACGTTAAAGCATGTTGCCATTGAACAGCACATAGCAGAGCTAACCGGTATCTGTTCTAACGATCGGTTAAAACAGCCTGATCAATGTTAACGGCGAGAGATCGATCCAAAAAGATTTAACTTACTTCTTCAACTCGGGTGGATGTGCTTTGCTCATTTTGTTTGCGTTTTCTCAAACAAAGCTCCTTCTGTCGTAAAGATTTCGCTTCTTAACAAAACCGCGGAAGGAAAGCGTGCGGCAACGAACCGGAAGAAGTACACCGGCTCGGTCGTCACAGCGCCCCCACGAGGCCAGGAGGAGGAAGACTTCCTTAATGAGGCTGATGGGAGGAGAAACGTTTTACTTTATCAGCACCCGAGCACCGAGAGTGCAAGGACAATATTATATTTCGACTGTTTTATTATTATTATTATTATTACTATAATTATTATTATTATTACTATTATTATTAGCAGTCGTAGTAGCAGTAGTAGTATTTCACAAAATGAATCAGCTTTTTGGGGGCCTTAACATACTAGAAAATTCAAGAAATTTTGCACACACATTAGTTGTGAATGAAATTTACATATTTTATGGGTGCTGCACATGGTCACAACAAAAATGGCTCAATAGCGCCACCCTCTTTCCTCTTTTTTTTTAATCTACAAGCCCCTCCATATGCTTTCACCTACAGACATGAACACTGTGTGACTCATGAATCAGCCTCAGAGCTACAAAAAAGTCTCTTGTACCCATCCTCTAACTCCCACAGGAAGTCCACTATTTTTAATGGAATATGCAGTTTTTCCATTTCCAGGCCTTGTACTTTAACAATCTCCTCCCAGAGATTTGGTCGGATTGACTCCAAACTTTTTTTTTGTTCAAATCTAGACACATGGCTTATGAAAGTTTATAACTTTTTACCAGAGGGTGTGGCCGCAGTGACATGGTGAAGTTTGATGTAATTTCAAAGACTCACCATAAAAGAGAAATGGGCTGTAACTCAGCCATACAGTGTTTAATCTGGTACAAAATGGATGAGTATGATCGTAGTCCCATCCTGAATACATAGAACCTGTAATATTCAGGAACAGTTGTAGCGTCACCTAATGGCAATAAGAAATGCCTTGTTTTGCATTAGGCATCCCTAATGAGCCAACACACCTCAAATCTGGTCTGTCACTAGTTCAGACATTGAAGATGCATACCTGTCAAGTATCCCCTTTTTGGCCGGGAAAGTCCCGTATTTTACTCTTCTCTCCCGCCGTCCTCCCATATTTGTATTTTTTCCATAAATCTCCTGTATTTTAACCTGCATTATTGAAAAATACTAATACTGCATCGGGCAGAGTTAAAAAAAAAAAACAAAAAAAAATTCCCAATCTGAGATCTGTCGCTTGCCTTGCGATAACTGCCACAACAGTAGCTACTACAGGTACTGTAGGTGGTAGATGTCGCAAGGTTAGTGTGTGACATTCGATGAAGAAAGTAGCAACAGTTTGGGTTTTCTCTGGGTACTCCAGTTTCCAGCCACATTAAAAAACATGGATGTTAGGCTAATTCTGTGTTCCAGCCTACAAACCACTAATCCAAAGGATAAAACCCAGTGTCAGGACAGTAGTGGTGGTGAACTCAATTCAACCAAAAAAAAAAAAAAATTGCTTAGGATTCAGCCATGACAATGACAAACATACCGACAAACACCATCCAAATCCTTGAGGAGCTCACAGTGGACTTGATTCATCTTCTGGACAGAAGGGCTCCTCAGACAAACCTGATGTAGAGATGTGTAACGCTTTACCATCAGCTGTTAGCGAGAGTAGCACTTAACAATGTTTGAAATTTCATGTAAAAAAAAATATGGCTGTAGGACAATCAGGATGTCTTGTCATTAGCTTAGACATGGAGTGGCGGGAATGCTGTTAAGGTAACTTTTTTTTTCTTTTAAACTTATTAAATCAAATACATTGGTTGTAGTTGGTCTGATCCATGTGGTGGTGCTTTTTCAATGTTGGGATGCTCTGCTTAATATTTGTATTTTAAATGTTGTAATAATGTCACCTTAATGGGGAAGCTACATAACCAATGAATCTGCACTGTTACTTTGACCGTGCCCACACTGTTAAAAAAAAAAAAAAAAAAAATGAAATTTACAGTAAAATACAATTTTACAGTTAGAACTGGAATTCATGTTAGTATTATACTGTAAAAACCATTGAAAAATACAAATATAGATCATATATTCAACATTAAAATATCCCATTTTATACATTTTTAAACTGTATTTTTGACACAAATACATTGTTTTTTACTGTAAAATACTGGCAGCTGTGGTTGCCAGAATTCCACCGTAAAAAATAAAATAAAATAGTTCATCAATTTATGGAACAGTGCTGTTAATCTTACAGATATAACTGGAGTTTATATCAGTATAATACTGTAAAAATTAAAGTATTTGCCATTAAGAATACACATATACACTAGGGATGCAACGGTACTCAGTAAAATACGGTACGGTTCGGTACGACCTGCACGGGACACGGGACAACACGGGCTTTTATGTTCCGCGGTATTTATGCTCCAATAACTTTGCATTGGACTTGCACGAGAGCGTGCGTGCCTTTTAGGCAACAGGCCCGCCACTGCATTTTCCTGGCACACTTTGGGCCCATTAGTATCAATAGAGCAGGGATTCCCAAAGTGGGGTGCGCACACCCCCAGGGGTGCGCAAGCTGCCTCTAGGGGGTGCGCGAGATGAAAAATGTAATGGCGGTCTGATAATTTTTTTTTTTTTTTCACACAATAAAGATGTGTAAATAAACATTTCCTTTGTCAAAATTTAAATTAAAAAACTGTAATTTTAATGAATAAATAAATGCAGGCTATTCAAAATGCACGTCATCTTAAAGTGAAGCGTAGAAGAAGAAGTTATATTCTTCTACCACTGCATTTGGACCTAGCTTGTGGCCTCTACTTTATTCATTCTCGCAAATATTCATAATGCTGTGTTATGATGACGGGTTGTGTTAGTTCCACGGTCATTTAAACTTGCTGCAATTTTTGTTCAGTGTTCAAAATATTCTAACATTTTCCTCAACTTATCTGCTTTCTGCCACTGAGTCTGAGCATGTCATCCATCCTCTTTGCTCTTAAAAGTAGAAGCCTGCGCATAACTTTGTTTCATTATATTGGAACTGTGTTACAGTGTTTCAGTTTAATTTAAATGCGAGAGTGCATTGTTGTGATTGTGATTATTATGTTATATGTGTGTTCTGGTCATTTTAGCATGAATAAACATGGCGACTTTAATATGGCTATAATAAAGCTTGTTGCGTTTTTTTTAAGGGGCGGGGGATCGGGGGTGCGTCACCTCGGTTGAGACATAGAAGGGGGTGCGCGGCTAAAAAAGTTTGGGAACCGCTGCAATAGAGCATCGTGTCAATGCCACAGCCTACCTGAGTATTGTTGCTGACCATCTCCATCCCTTTATGACCACAGTGGACCATCTTCTGATGGATACTCCCAGCAGGATAACACGCCATGTCATAAAGCGTGAATCATCTCAGACTAATTTCTTGAACATGACAATGAGTTCACTGGACTCAAATGGGCTCCACAGTCACCAAATCCAATAGAGCAGCTTTGGCATGTGGTGGAACAGGAGTTTTGCATCATGGATGTGCAGCCGACAAATCTGCAGCAACTGTGTGATGCTGTCATGTTAACATGGACCAAACTCTCTGAGGAATGTTTCCAGTACTTTGTTGAATCTATGCCATGAAGAATTAAGGCCGTTCTGAAGCCAAAAGGGGGTCCAACATTGTATTAGCAAGGGGGACCTGATAAAGAGGCCTGTGAGTGTATGTTTGAGATGATAAAAAAGCTGTTTTATTTACAGGCTTTATGTGGCAGCTTAAAACTCAGCTCTGAGTAGATTCCTTATCTGTGTTTTTTTGTATTCATACCTCTGGATTCAAGTTGGGCAGCAACTTTTATTCTTCCCATTTAATGCCAAATGGAATTATGTCTGTATTGTCTTTATTCCTGACTGGCTTGGGAAGGTGGTGGGCACCTGGTGGGGTGGTTGCATTGGGGGGGTGAGGGCCCGATCGATGCTGCTTGCAGGTTTAATTTTGACAGTAATTTCTCACTTGTAAATTCGTAATCATAATGAAGAAACCGAACCTGTAAAATTGTACTTTGTATTCGTACACTGTAACGAATTTCTGTAATTTCTACAGTAAAAAACTACAGTATCTACTTGTTTTATCATTTTACAAGGTATAACTGTATATTGCAATGCATTATGGGTCAAAAATAATTACAGTAACTTAAAGCAGAAGTTTACAATAGCACATTGTAAAATTACAGGATGGTTTTGTTTTCAATTGGTTCTGACTGTAAACGATACATATTACAGTTAAATACTGTTAGTATTTAACTATAATATGTATCGTTTACAGTTAAATACTGTTAGTATTAAGGCGGTTTGAAAGAGGACGTTATGGCGGACGCAGGAAAGAAAACCTCCACATCTACTCAATAAAGTGTAAGTAAGACATTTTTACCCTACAAAAGTAAAATGTGACTCAAGTAGTAGGCATAACTTCTTGCAATTTAGTTACTCAGTAACGCATGTCATGTCTCGTCATGTTGCTGACAGGAACAAAGAAAGTAACTTGAGAGGAGGAGAGAAAACTACAAAACCAGCATTTCGGTAAGAAGGATGCTTATTTCTTTGTGTGAGTGACTGTATTTGACATTATTTTGTTCATCTTGCTCGTGTTTTATACGGAATATACGGGCTGTGGGACTCAGACTGCACATGTCTAACAAAAAATACTTTAAGTTAAGCTAGCGCGAACTTTGTGCATTAGCCCTGTCACCGGAATGCGAGGAAATGTAGCCTGTATGAAATATAATGAAACGATAGCAGCGGTATAATGGGTTTCTATCAAAATAAACTAGGGCTGTCAAAGTTAACACAAATTCCTTTTAACGCTGCTATTTTTTTTAAACTCGCGTTAACGCACGTTCTGTAATTGGCCTGATCAATAGTTTGAATCAGCAGCTGGAAATGAATCCGCGTGCATGTAAACAGGCTTGTGTGTGTGAGCGACTGGCTCAGTGCACAGAAACAGAAGTATCTGAGGAGGAAGATGAGAGAGATGATCGAGGTGCAGCTCCACCTGAAACCAGGTGAAAGTAGAAATAAGTCTGAGCAGAGAGAGAGAGAAGATGGACAAATGTGTCGACTTGATATAAAAACATTTTATGATCATGAATCATGTTATTAACGTACACGTCTGTGGTGCATGATTTTTTTTTTATTCCAAGTCCAATTTATGTACTTTAAAATTCTTAATTATTTCATGCCGATCAATCATAACAGGAGTGAGGAGAGATGAGCTGCAGAGAGGAGGGAGGGAGGAAGAGAGGGAGGGGGAGCACGTGAAGTGCCAACCGATTAAAAAAAACTTTACTGATGATGAATCCTGATGTTAGTGTCCAGTTCTGTGGTTTTAAAACACTACAGATAAAAATATAGGCCTCTCTAAAGACCAGACTGACGCTGGTCTCCTCCACAAAGTGTTTGTCACTACTGCGCTGTGTTATTATAAGTGATGATGAAGAGTCCAGACTGTCTCCTCTTCATCTCCTTGGTGTGTGTCTGTGTGCAGTTTGTTGTCTGCTGTGGTCTAAAACATCCTCACTGATGGAAACTGTCAGAGTGACAGTTTACATCACATTACTGCTGCATTAATACAAAAACATGAATATCACGCACCGTTTCCTCATGATATAGACTGAGCTGAATAGAGGTGACGATTTTTCTCATCAGAGGACAATTACAGAAATAAACTATTATTAAGGATAATAATAGTAAATAATAAATAAATGGATATAAATAGTAGCCTTTTCCTAAATTTTAAATCTGAAGCCTGCAGTTCTATAGAAAGTTCAACTGACTTTTCTATTTAAGTTTTTAATGTGTTAATATTAATTTGAGCAGGTCAGTATCATCTGTGTGACTTAGGTTTGAGCTTTTCTTATGCTAAATGTAGTGCTTTTGAGAGGTTCTTTTGGTTAATATCCCTTTGATCCTTAGGTTCTTCCATCACAAAACAGGAGGGACCAGTGCAGATGAAGTTGAGCGCATCCTGGTCAAGTACAACAAAGAACTTGACCATGGATCACATGCATCATGTGATCCATGCCCATGTGTGATTCTGCTGCTGATGGCCCATTTCAAGGAGAAATCTGAGGGCCTCATTTTACAGGCTGATGTAAGTGTAAAATTATTATACTGTATGTTGAAGCTTCTGAAAATGATATCAGTTTGATCATGTTACCCTCAACAGTTGAGCTGAGGGTGATGATAATGCCTTCAATTCAAAATGGTTATAAAGTTTTCTGTTTATTTTTTCTTTTTCTTACAGGTGTTCTCAACAGCAGCTGACATTGAGAGAACAAAGCTGCTTCCCGAGTCTCCAAGACTCATCATCTCAGGTGGTGTATTATTTTAGTCTGTTGCAATAGACCACTTGTATATAAATGACACATTAATTTAAAGGTTGAGGTTGAGGAGAGGAGAGGAGAGGTGTTTGGGGGTGTGTTTGTGTCATGGACTCGCGGTTCCACCAAGATGAGTGTTTTTTTTTTGTTTTTTTTTTTTGATGAGAGCTGTGACACTGGGACAGAGGTTCTGATCCTGCAGGTTTTCAGCAGCGGTGTGGAAGGAGAGGAGCCTCCACTCTCCCTGTATCAAGCTGCAAGTCAAAACTCACAATTAGTCTAAAGTTGTTTATTGATTCTTCTCTGGGCTACTCTGATCAGAATGGCGTCCCTAGCAACGGTGTGTTACACTTAGCAACTGCCTGACAACCAACTGCAGGAATTATGTTTCTGTTATTGTTGTTGCCTATCTTGATCAATAGATGGTGGTATTCTGGTAATTCTCCATATTCAACCTTTTACCCGTGGTTATGTTCCTGTGGAAGGCAACAGAAAGAACATGCATCTAAAAATGCCAGAAGAACAATAATAAATCATATGTGTACAAAAAAGTGCTGTGTACCAAAAGACACAAAGCAGACTCAGGTCCTTTGACACAGGTAATGTAATGGTTCACATAGGTAATGTAATGGTTCACATAGGTAATGTAATGGTGCACATAGGTAATGTAATGGTGCACATGTTGCCATGAAAATGCACTGCGCCATTTGTGGTTAAATGGTAAATGGACTGGACTTATATACCGCTTTATCAGCACCAAGGTGCCCTCAAAGCGGTTTACATTTTGGCCTCACATTCACCCATTCACGCACACACTGATGGCCGAGCCTACCACGCAAGGTGCCACATGCTCACCAGGAGCAACTTGGGGTTCAGTATCTTGCTCAGGGATACTTCGACATGTAGCCAGGGGAGCATGGGAATTGAACCAGCAACTTTCCGGTTACCGGACCACCCTCCCTCCCTCCCACCTGAGCCACAGCCACCCCAGGCCGTTAAGTGGAGGATGGGGTGTAAGCTGAAGGCATTTAAATTATTTGTCGTTATATTTGACATTTATATAATTTTAGGTTTTGTAAGCTACTGGATGATTTGAATTAACCACTGGGGATGAATAAAGTATTTTTTTTCCTTTCCTTCTTTCTTAGGTGATGTTCGCGTGGCAACAAATTGGATGCTGAGCATTGAGGGGCATGTGGTTGTGGGTCCACACCTGAATGTTTGTGGCTGGATTGGCAGCACTTTTCGCATGCTACTACATTTTCAACCTGGTGTACCAAACAGAGGCGGCAAGCACGCTGGAATTCATCCAAAGGTATGTGCTTGAAGGTGACGCTAGTGGAATATTATTTTGTTACATATTCCATTATGAATAACATATGGTCAGTGTTATTTTTATTCAACTCCCTGCATTTCCATTGTATTGCATTGCAAAGCCACTTTCTGCTTCAGTTTCATCAGCCCCTACTAACATTTCTATGTTTCCATATTCTGTCTTATAAACTGTTTAGTGTGTATACAACATTTATTGCACTTCTGCCCGTCCTGGGTGAGGGATCCCTCCTTTTTTCCCTGGTAAAAAGGTTTCTGGGAGATTTTCCTCAGTCAGTGTGAGGGTCTAAGGGCAGAGGATGTTGTTTTGATGCTATGTAAAGCCCTTTGAGGAAACTGTTTGTAAAAATGGGCTATACTAATAAATTGCCTTGCCTTGCACATGTGCAGTCAAAGCAAATATTGGTTTTGTAGTTTTGCATATTTGGGTTTTACTGTCTCTTGTAAACAATGCATTTCATTAAGTGTCCTTTCTTCTGATTTTGTGACTTCAGATGCTTCATTGGGATCAACCCAACCTCTGGCACCAAGACAATCAAGTGGATCGGACTCATGTTTCTGCACCTCTCAAAAGATTAATGGACTTTGAATGGCTTTGAGCCTGTCGTAAAAGAAAGGGCAATGGTACACTGTATTTCATTACATTTCAAAAGTAGTTCAAATATATGTTTAGATTTTACATGTTACACGTTTGACTGTGTTGCTATTTGAGGTTTCATACACATCTGCTGTATTATACCTTAATAAAAGGTTTTGTTTTTGCAGCACTGACTCTTGTTTTATTTAACAGCAGAAGATAATCTAATGTAGTGTTGATACATTTTGGATTATCAGCGATCACAGTGCTTAATTTGCTAATTTGCTTAATTTGATCAACTGTAAAAACATTCTACAAAAAAATATTGTATTATGAAGACACAGCTATTTACTGGAACATTTAATTGCCAGGTAACACATGTAATTTGAATGGATTACAAGATAATGTTGTAAACTAAAAATACAATTAATGGTTGTTTCTAATATAAAATAACAACACATTACTGTAATTTATATACGGCAAAAACCTGTAAACAGTATCCAATAATATACTGTAATTATTTTTTACAGTAATTGACAGTAATTTTACAGCGCTTGATTGGCAACTTTTTTGCCTGTTATTTACTGTAGATTCTACAGGAAATTTGTTACAGTGTAATCTTTTTAGGCTGCTACCTTGAAAGTTTAGCTACAGTAAACCATTTTCTGTGGTGTGGTTGCAACACAGGAGTAAGAGAGGTGACTGTACAATTTGTGTTCACTCTGTACACACATGAGCTCCAGCATAATTCTAAACCAGCTGCAGATGTTCTCCGCACTGTATAAGAGACAGGCGGCGTTTGAAGAACAGGAAGTGGTGGAGTAGATAACTGGGGAGAGTTGTGTGGTGTCTGAACAATATGATCTTTTACATTTATACTTATATAAGTTTTGACCATGTCCTTTAAAAGAAGTTCACTGAGTTTAGGACATTCTGTAGAGTTCATGTTGGTGTATGAAATTACTCTGTCTGCAAGTCTGTAGGTTTCACTGAGTCCACATCCTGCCTTTTCAGAAAAATAGAGTATAGTTCATGGCCAAGAAGAGACAAAAGCTGGGGAATCTGTCATAGAGAGTTTTTGATTGATCCCAACTGTAAACTTAAGATGATACTGTTTATGTTTGAAGAAGATAAGCAAGTAAGGAGTGAATATGAAACTGTCTCATTAAATTTGACTGGTTACACCTGTGAAACTGAAGCTTAGCAAAATAGGCATTGACCAGACTATAAAAAGGCTGGTGTTTTCTTTGTTCTCGGATTTCCTCATTATTCTGATTTTCCCTGATTTTGGCTCATTCGGCTCAAAGGAAATCCCAGACTACTGCATAAGTCTGTATTAAAGCCTTCTTTTTCTTTGTAAATATATTTTAAGCATTTAAAAGTCGGCATGGAGCAGCTTTTTTCTGAACCCATTAACACACACAGAACGGCACAGCGAATCCGGACGGGAAGAGATTGAGAGAAGAAAAGTCACATCATTGTCGCCAGGAGATCTCCAAACTTCTTCTGGCAACAGAAAACAACAGGTGCTGCATGAATCATCTGTTCCTCGAGTTCTGAAGTGTCCATACCCTGGACTACAGAACCAACAATGACACTGTGTGCAATAAAAGACCGTTGTATGAGGATGATCTACTGTGCTTCAGTCTGCCTTTGGAGCTCAGTGAAGACCGAACCATCTCCACAGCGTGGACATATTTGACACCATGAGGAAGAAGACATCAATGAACAAAGAACTCCCCATCCCAGAAAACCCACCCCACCTCCCCCATGACTCCACACATATAAGCTGCATCTTCATCAGAATCAGTTTTGTTGTGATCACAAATGCTTCAGGGAATCCCTCATACTTTTCACAGCAGCTTTGCTCCTCAGTGACATGAAAACACCACTGCACATCTGTATATATTTATCATGACCACATGAATGTTCTCCACTGCATGTACATTTAAAAAAAATATTATACAATCTGATCTTTTTTTAAAATTTATATCAATTTTTTTATTGTAATCATGGTGCATTAGTGTTTCAAGCATGTGCTACTGTGTCTGGTTAGTGCGGCTTTATTTCCTCCGCACAATGAATTAATTAAACATAATTTTTCCTGTTTTGAGCTTAGTGATTCACCTCCACTATACTTTGGAAGCATTGTTTCCCATGAGGACCACAAAAATAAATAAGCTTTACTATGTTCTGAGCATTAATGTGACAACGAGACCAACTAAAGACTTCACTGCTGTCTGACCTCAGTTTGAAAGTTTAAGCACTCACACCGCCTGAAAAGTAAGCTTAAGGTGCTGATCTGCCACCTGTGCAACTGCATGACATTTTAGTGTAAGTTTATATATCAGAAGAGATGGGAAAAAGAAGCTAAACCACACAGTTAAGCCCCTGCTTATTGCATCTCTAATCTGCAGGATTGATACAGTAAATTTTGCAGATGTGGCACAAGAACAGACCCACAAATGGAGTTATTTAATCTGAAGTAAGTCACACAAAAAAATCAGTTTTTATTATGTCGTCTATAAAAGACCCATATACCAATTTACAAAAGATCCAAAAGTTCTTCAAAACCTATTATATTGCATTTTAAACGTTCACAGTAGCATTCTGAAAATAGTAGCTGAAAAAACAAAAGAAAAAGAAAATGGTTTCATATCTGATCCAAGCTGGTTTCCCCGAAGCGCACTTAGAAAGGCCAACAGCCAGGCTTCTCTCAGTCCATCTGCTTGCATAGGTAGAAGATACGACACCACTTCATCCCAGCTAACAACAACGAGAGGCCGGTTCCATCAAACCTGCTCAAGGTTTAGGTCTGAACAAATAACCAGGATGAAACCTTGAAATAACACAAACTATCACTTGAAACAATTTACAGCTTTTGCAACACATTTCTCTGGCAGTCCTTGAATTCCTGATCTGAGAGGTGGTTCTACAAAGCAAGATGAAACACAGCGCGTTGGCGCAGCCTCAGTCATCCAGGTCATGGTAACCCTCAAGCTTGAATCCTTCATGAGCTGAGGAAAGGAAGTCCAGTTGCCTTGATCCAAGCCCTTGAGGATTAAAGTTGAACACAGCCACAGATCCTCTGTGTGAGCTGGCTCAATAAAACCAGCAGCTCCAGTTAGAGACGGTGGCTACACCAGTGATGGCTACCAACTATGATTTCCTCTTCAGGACCTGCACGACCTCTAATAAAAGCTGAGAAACGTGTTATTTGATACTTCTTCAGCATCTCACTTCTCATTTCAACAACCCCAGTTTCCCAAAAAACTGGGATGCTGTCTAAAACATAAATAAAAACAGAACGCAATGACTTGCAAATCTCAAACGTTTATTTTATTCCCAGTAAAGAACATATCAGATGTTGAAATTTGAGACCTTTTACCATTTCATGTGAAATACCAGCTCATTTTGACTTTGATGGCAGCAACACATCTCCAAGAAGTTGGAAAAACAAAAGGGTGTTAAAGTAATTGGCACAAATCAAAAACAAATCAAGGAACATTGGACAAGGAATGAGGTTACTTGGTAGTAACATGGCTGGAACTAAAAGGAGCATTTCAGAGAACCTCTCACATGTAAACATGGACCGAGGTTCGCTGATCTGCAACATACCGTCTAAAAATTGTGGAACAATTTCAGAAAAATGTTACTCGAATTAACATTAGAAAGACTTTGAAGATCCAACCATCTACAGCACAAAATATCAAGAGATTCACAATCAGGTGCGTGTGGGTGAGGAACAAGGCTGAAGGTCCAAACTGGATGCCTGTGATTTTTGGGCCCTCGGGTGGCACTGCATTAAAAACAGACATGTGCAGCTGGAACATCTGGAAAGGCTCCATCCATGCTGAAGAGAACAGAGGTTACAGAGCAACATCTGCTCCCATCCAGACAACATCTCCTTCAGAGAAGATCTCCCATAATTCAGCAGGACGAAGCTGAACCACGTACTGCCTCCATCACAACAGCAGGACTTCCCAGGAGAAGAGTCCAGGAGCTGAACTGGTCCGTCTGCAGTCCAGAAACTTTGGCCAACAGAAACCATTTGGAGCATCATGAAGTGAAAAATACAGCAGGGGAGGCCTAGAACTGTTGAGCAGCTAGAACCCTGCATCAGACCAAACTGGGACAATATTCTCTAGAAATAAAACTGCAGCAACTGGTCTCCTGACTTCCCAGATGTTTACAGACAGATGCTAGAAGAAGAGATGCTACATTGATGGCAGACGTCACCCTGCTCCAACTTAGAGATGTGTTGCTGCCGGCAAGATCAAAATAAGTCTAAATAAATATTTTACAAGAACTGGTAAAATGTCTCAAGTTTCAACATCTGATATTCCTTATGTTCCACTGGGAATAAAATTTTGAACTTCCCCCTTGGGGGATGGATAAAGTACATTCAATCTAATCTAAATATGGGTTTGACATTTGCAAATCATTCTGTTTTTATTTGTGTTTTACACGTCCTAACGTGGGAAATTGGGCTGTAAGTCGTGACAGGGTTGTTAAAAAAGGAGAGCCTCGATAAAACTAAACAGAGAACTTTAAGACAAAAAAAAAAACCTTTCTGAACTTTAAGAAGGGCTTTTATCTCTGAAGCAGGTCAATAAATATGTAGAAAATCACTGGAGTTTTGGGTTGATAAAATATCCACATTTGATTAATATTGTCTGAATATGATGCGTACAGATCTTTACAACCCAGTTATGTCCTGTTATTTCATGTCATTTCCCTTCATATATGAATAAAGTATTGTTGAACTGATTTTAAAGTTTAAACAAACTGATGTCTATTCAACCAAATTATACCAAATCTGTTGAGATAAAAGTCACCATCAGAGTCAAAATGTCTGAACAAAGACAGTTAAATGCTTTTTTGGATTTTGTCATATAAGATACAATTTAAAAAACAAAAAACAAAACAGTGAAAGGATGGCACTTTTTTTTTGAAAACTGATTATTTAATGTGAAACTGAACATTTAACCTTCTCCAGAGCAGATTATGTTTCAGTGTATGTTACCAAGTTAAGAGATCCACCTCTGAGTCACTGAAACTCACTCAAGGACCCAGTTAATACTACTCTGTAGTACGCTCCAAGCACTGCTGCAAACACTAAGGTTTTAAACCTACACACACACGCACACGCACACACGGGTGACAACACAGCAAGTGACAGAACAGTTACGGCCAATCAGTGACCGATTATTGCCCATAGTTGCAGGAAACTGAAGATACAGCAGAGGACAGATGTGATCTTTCATCATCTAAAAGAAAAAATGTTCTGCTTCAAAAGCATTCAAAGAATGAAAATCAACCTGAAAACACAAGGATCCCATCAAGCAACTACTCACTAAAACGACTAAGAATCACAATTAATCACAGACTTGTCATCGTATTCTAGTCATTTACCATAATTTCCCCTTTAAGCTTCCAGTTGGGCAGTTACAGATGTAATTTTGATAAACTTAAAAATTATCTTAGTTAGCTGCCAAACAAATTTAGATTTTTTTCCTTCCTTCCTTCAATAACTCTTTGTTCAAAACCCACATTTGTGTCTTCTGTGGCTCCGACTCCAACACAGCTTGTTAATCCAGTGCTGCTGTCCTGGAATATTCTACAAACATCCTGCTCGTAAATAATCACAATGAAATCTTGCGTTGATGGAAACTGATTTCTATACTGAGCTCTTAAGCAAACAAACATCGCCACAGAGAAAATGGAACATAATTTGTTGTAAGAGGGTTAAAAATGTGTCCTCTTGAACCCTTGATGTGTTGGAATGATGGAAAACATTAATACATCAGGACTGGTAGAGGTTTAATGCTAAATGGGTGAACTGGTTACTCTGAAATACATTTCAACACTCTGCTGTCAAACCCTTCAAAGCATAAAGGCAGCTGCTGATAACATTCAAACTGAGGCTTTGGCGGCCTGATGTGTGTCGTAACCCTCTGAGATCCTGTCCTCCTCCACCCGGACTCGCAGGTGCTCCTGACAGTGTTCTAGGAAGGAGTCCAGTGCTGAGAAACCCTGCTGACAGGGCACACAGTGGTACAGTCGCTGCCTCTTCGAGCCCGGCCACTTGCAGGTGTCCATCTCGTGCGCACACACGCTGCAGTGTCTCCTCCGGACCGAGGACTGATGCAGCTCCACGTGCTCCTTCAGCTGCCGCTGCAGAGAGAAGACCTCTGCACAGGAAGGGCAGGGAAACTCTCGTTCCATCTCCAGTTCGTCCTCCACTTTAGGCACTTTTCGACATCCTCCTCCATCATCAAAACTGGTTAATACTTTGGGCTCCTTCTTGGCCTTTCCAGGGCCAGCCTTGACCGTCTTATCTGCTGGGCTTGTTTTTACATTATTTGGTCTGTTTTCTAATGGGTTGGGGTCTTCGGAGGGACATCCGACAGACTGGCTCCTGTTTTTCAAGTTCGTGAAGTCTGAGACCGGGTGCCGTCTGTAATGTGCCCTAAGTGACAAATGATGGAAAAAGACTTTGCTGCAAACCGGACATGGATACGTTTCTCCTCTCCCACGCTTGCTGGCGACTGGCCTCGGCTCTCTCCTGATATTTATTTGTCTGCTGTGCTTCTCTTTTCTGTGCACGTACAGTTTGGAGGTGCTCCTGAAAACCATTTCACAGGAGCGACACTCCAGAACCTTTTTGGATTTTGGCCTTTCCTTTGGTTTTCCATTGTTCTTGGCATGCCTCGCCTTTTCATCATCGTCTCCTTTGGTCTTTTGCTCTTCCTCGATGTGGTTGTTCTGTAAATGTCGATGCAGAGCGGCTTCTGTGCGGAAGGTTCTTGAACAGAACCGGCACGCCTCAAAAGCTCTGCAACTCGGCCCCGGAGTGTCTGAATAATCTGAGTGAGCGGAGTCACCCTCAGAAACTGGTGGAGAGTCATCCGGGAGGCTACTGGCATCGACTATGTTTGACGGTGAAGGTGACTCGCTGCAGCCGGCCTGCTGATGGTGCAACAGCGCCTGCTTCTGGCTGAAGCCCCTCCCACATGGGGCACAAGCATAAGGACTGCTGTCCAACAGGTGAGGCTGCCGGTGAAGTGACTTATCCTGCAGCCTGCCTGGATTTGAGGTTCGAGTCGTGCAGGCGGGACACAGAGAACCGAGCCGCGACAGCCCATGACAGCACTCACACCGAGTAGCATCGTGGTCGCACTTATGTAGCTGTAACGACGACCTCAGGGAGAACTCCTGCCCACAAGTGGGACACCGGTGAGGCTTGGGTAGCGTGTGTTTTAATTCCTGGTGTTGCAACAGATCTGCGGCGTATGGGAAACCCTTACCACATTCTTGACAAACATATGTGGGCAGGTGAGGTTGGTTGCTGCCGCTGGTTTTGAGTGTGCTGTTTCGTTTCGGCACGTGCGATGAAGTTGGCGAGCCTGGACAGGGTGCTTTCTGCCGACGTGGAGCGGCTGAACGACTCCTGAGACCTTGTGGTGCTCCAGCTGACTCCATCCATCCTTTCGCCGAGCCTCTCACCTGCTTTCAGAGAAACAAAAGAAGTCTGAGTCACCAGGATTTAAACTGCACAGAAACAGGAGACAAAGTAAAAAGCTAAAGAATTTAGATTTGTTTTATAAAAAAAAAAAAAAATTGTTCTTTAACTGAAGGTCACTAAGCTGCAGCTTCGAGACATTTAAAACCCAGGAAAATCACAAGTCACCACGTGCAAATCTGAACTCAGACCACATGATCTCATTGCACCAGAGTCCAATCTTCATACTCCTCAACATAATAAAGACCTCTCTCTTTTCCAAGTTGGCTCACTGAAAACTGTGGTTTTCTTAAGGAAAAATGATAGTTGTGCTGAATTCTTTTCACATTGGGCCTCATTCATGAAATCTTCGTAAATCTGTGAGTAGATTTTCACAAAAATCAAATCCTTACTAAAAACACACTTCAGATTCATCAACGCCATCTAAAACTTGTATTTGTTCATAAAAATGTTTGTAAATGATTTCTAACTGATCTCAGGCTGGAGGCAGGCCCTCACAGCTAAGCAATTAGCATAAACTCCACCCAGGAACCACCAAATGAACAGGTGTACAGGGGCACAGTACCGTGCAATTCTCCCATGATCTTGAAACTTTCTGCTAAACCTGTAGTCTTGTGAATCCAACCAAGGAGGCAACTCAGCAAGTGCTCCACTTTTGAAACATTCCTGGTCAGGTTTCAGCGAAACCGCTGCCAAACCAGACCACGTTGAACAGATCCGTAAGTAATAAATACATTTCTCCATATAAGCAAGCCTCTGTTGTGCCGTCTCTGTTATTTGAGAATCATTTGTCAGGAGTTACACTGAAAAATATAGTAGCAGTTCTCACATCCAGATTGAGAACATTTAAGACCGCTGTCCTGCACGTCTTAGATCAGAGGTGTCAATCTGATCCATGAAAGAGCCGTTTGGCTGCAGGTTTTTGTTCCAACTAGGGATGTACATGGTTAACCATTTAACTGTTAACCGATAACAGTAACTCTAACCGATTACTACTAACGGTCAATTTTGTTTTTAAGCTACCTAATTCAATCAACTCATGGAGGCGTGTCGACAGGTGCAACACATGCCATCACACGCGTCCCATCAAAGCCCACTTTACAGCGAAGATGAAGAGAGCAAAAAGGAGTTCTGTGCAGTGTTGTACCTGAACGCGTTCATTGAATGAAAGTTCACGAACAAGTTCATATTTTTCGCGAACGTGAACTGAGTGCGTTCACTTTCTTCTTCACCAGCGTGGGGCGTGAACGAGTTCATTTGGGCAGTTGTGAACGACGCTCTTTCAAAGTTCACACACGGTCAAAACCGTTCCAGGTTTGTTATGTTGAAATTTGGGCATATCTCACTCAAAAGCATACACTCAAATTCAACCATAATTGTGTTCCGGTGATGCAGCCAATTCGGTTATTAAACAAAGCACTGACAACCTGACGGAGGTGCAAAACGGAGTTTTATTCTCCAAGTCTGCATGCAAAATTCAGAGAGGTCATTACAGAAATGCTGGATGGTTCAGAATGACAAAGTATCAGTAGGGAACAATTGTCTTTAAAGATCACAGGAAAACATCAGGACCTTGGATAATTCTCTAGACGTCAAACTCGGCAGACTCGTTGGAGCCTGAACGATAACAAAACTGTGGCCTTCGAACACGCAGGAATCGAGACCAGAAGTCATGGACTCATGACACAGCACTTTAGCTCAAAATGCAATCTTTAACATAACAAGGTTTAAGCAAACTCCATTTAAAATACACCACAAACGAGCCTGATATGTATCTGAGGAGAGCAATCAAATATGGCAACACGGCTGTCGCTTCTGTCCATTACAAAAAATGAACTATATAGTTCATTTTTTGGTGGCTATTACAACGGACTGCTGGACCGCGCTCACAACAGAGAGCTACGTGATAATTACATGTCACTATATCGATGAGAACTGGAAAGCTAATTCTGCCGTCCTGTTAACGCAGAGCATGCTGGGTAGACACACAGCTGATAACCTCACAGATAAACTGGTTGATGCAGTGGAGACGTGGGGACTTGGGGCCCTATCTTACACCTCCTGCTACCCACTAACCATTACCTGCAAATTGCAGATTAAGGAGCCTCTGCCAACCGCTAATGCAATCTTCCGCTCCCTAAACCTGCTACCCATTATGCCGACTCCCTTACTCACATTGTGGGCGTGGCAATGGGCGTGTCTCTTGCACTTTCCACAAATTCGGTATCTTGCGGTACCAGTATTTCGCAGATTTGGGTATTGAGGTAATGGGTGTCTTTGTCCAGTCCTTTTGTGTTCCACTAACAGTGATTTTAGTCCTCTCTGCCAGGGTTTCAGAAGTTAATAAAATATCAAATCTCTTAGGTCAGACTGTCAAAGAGGGCTGGTGAAGGGCACATTCACACTTCACACACATACAAAAAAAACAACAACAACAACAAAAAAAAACATCTGCTGCATCACACCACATACATATCTAAATTAAAGAAAACAAAAAAAAAAGAGAGGGGAGAGAAATTATGGCATTTACTGTTAAATTAAATGCAGGCAGTTAAAAAGAAAAATGTCTGTACCAACAAGTTTGGAAGTACTAACATTTTCATGAATGCCAAAACAGGAGCAAAGTTCTCTGTTTATGCAGAAATTAGTTCTGCACATGTTTCATGAACAACACAAATCGTGTATGTGGTAATGATCTAATCTTAACTTTTAAACTTCACTTTGCTTAAATGCTATCTGTATTTAACCAACTGATCAGAATCATTCATGATTTTTTTGTTTTTAAATAGCCACATCTCTTCCTCAAAGATGATGGTTTTCCACCATCCTTCCAGGTTCAAAGGACTCATGAGGCACTTCGGCACCAAATATTAGTGGCATCAGTAATTTCTTGAGTTGGTTTGTTACTTGATGCAGAGCAATAATTTGACTTTTATGAACATTGTTTCCATGACCAGTGGATGTGTCTTCCTTCATGGTTGTTGTAGGAATAAAAGGATATTGACTGGATCAGCTGTGGGCAGCTGAATCATATTAACCACTGCAGTACTTTTCCAACACGCCACCTCACGCGTACAATGCTGTGAAAAAGCATTTACAGATTTTTTTGTTTTCTCACATCTACATGTTTCAGATAATCAAAACAAAATTTAATATCAGATACAGATAACCTGAGTAAATACAAAATACACTTGTCAAATGATTTGTCCAACATAATCCCAATTTAATTTATATATATATATATATATATATATATATATATATATATATATATATATATATATATATAATACAATTATGATGACAATAATAATCCAGAATTAAAGTAAAGGGAACAACTGATGAAGATGTGACGGTAGAGGGGACTGTCATTTTTAATTCGTCAGCTAATTTATCTCGGTACCTGACTACTAAAATCTATCTCACCGCAGCTCATTAACGGTACCGACCACTGACCGAGTGAACGTAACCTGAACGTGCGTTCACAACACCTTCCACGAGAGTAAACATGTCAACGGCGCAGCGCGAGCGCAGGCTAACCGCTCGTCTGCTAACGTTAGCTCGTGCTAGCCTCGCTAGCGTGTAAGAATAAACACATCCTCCACTGGTTTCAACAGCTCACCTGCAGCCTCAGAGAAAAACGGCGCGACCTCGGTACGGACAGTCGGCTACAACATCAGCAGACGGTTCGGTTTCTGACCACACTGACATGACTGCAACAGTCTGCGAAAAACAAGTTTGTGAGGCTTCTTCTGGTCATGACGACGTCCGGTACGTCACTTCAGATACTTCTTCTTGGGAGCTTAACGGCAGGTGGCGTCCGAGACGCTACATTACCGCCATCTAGCGGATAATTCTCACTGCTCATGTTCTCCGCAATAAATCGGTTGTTCCATCCATCCATCCATCCATGATCTATGCCCGTTTCCTGTGCAGGGTCACGGGGATCTGCTGGAGCCTATCCCAGCTAGCTTCGGGCGAAAGGCAGACGAATCGGTTATTTCGGGGGAAAAAAAGTCCAAAGGGGGTCTGACGACCTCGATCCTATTCAGCCCAGTTCAGGAAATCTTTCAGTTCCAGTCCTCATCACACTTCTTTTTTCATCCTGTTATTATTATTTTTTATTCATGTGTTAAAATATTTGATGCCAAATCATCTCTATATTTTCAATTGGTTCTTGATGTTGAGAAACAAAAATAATACAAAACAAACAAACAAAAAAAAACCAAATTAACAACACGGAAACAGCATGGATACATATATATTAATAACTGGTGCTATAATCTAACAAAGCCTTTATTTCTTTTAAGTCAGGTATAGTGTAGGTCAGCTATTCCAAAAGCTTCAGAAATACCAAGGCCCAATTTGAAATGTGAAAAATCTCTGCGGCCCATGCAAACCTTTAAACACCACTTTGATGCAACATACAAGACTAAAAGCTACATTCCAATATTAATATAAGGGGTCAACAAATAAGGTGACACGTCATATTAAGATGACAGTAGAATAACACTCAATCAGTTTGATTTATTATTTCTAGATATTTTTTAAATCATGTAATACATATTTAACAATAATTAAAAACATATTTAAAAAGAATTGAGGATTTAAAACATATGTATTTATTTTTAATGACCTCTCACGGCCCACCTGCAGTATCACGACAGCCCACCAGGGGGCCGCGGGCCACACTTTGAGAATCACTGCTGTAGGTGAATAGACCTCCAGTGCCAAGATGGACACGTGAGACTCCTCGTGAATCTGCAGCTAACAGCTGCAGATTCACAGCTGCCAGTTGTTGGTGTTGAAAGAAAGGAATATAACAATTATTTAGTTTGGAAGTTTTACCATTAAGCTACAGTAGATATTCAGGCTATATCCAGATTTGCACTAATGGCTCAAACGATCCAGAAGCAAACTCTTGTGGCATACAAATACATGTTCCATTCTATAGAACTGACGTGGTTAAGCGAACATCAGATTTCCTGAATGTACACTGTTAAACTGAATACAGTACTAATAGTTTAATAGCTTAATAAATGTGAATAAGGAGCTACTATCTAGTGCATGTCTTTTGCATATATAGTATATTAGGTTTATTATAGGCTTGTCTATTAATAAGAGTTCCCACTTATATGGGTATTATTCAAGAAATAAACAAATAATCACATACTGCACACTAATTAAGAAGGAAAAGGATTAGTATAAAGTATAAATGAGTCAAGACTCAAGAATGGCAACAATAGTGGAATCAAAACGGAAAAGGTAAGCATTTACAGTCACTTTAAAACAGAATAGGTCCAATAAAATGTAGGGGAAGTAAAAGATGGGAGGAAGTAATAATAACAAGATGAAAAATAGAAGAGGACACAGTTATTTGAATGGTGCTCTCCAACCATGATGCTGACCAGCTTGGGGAGGAAACATCGGGGGAAGTTTCAGCGGCCCTGGGTATTTTATTCTCCACCTCCATACTCTCCCCTCTCACCATCTCTCCTCGTGTGGGGACTCAACTCTCGGTAGGATGTGGTCAGGTGGATCACTGTGGGTCTGGCACAGGTGTTATTGCAGGGTGTTACCGAGGTTGCTCTGGTGTGCCTGCCGCTTGAGCACCTGGCTGCCACCGTCAAGGTGCTTTTCCACATCCATCACAGCCTGTCATGTGTCTTTGTCTGTCCCGTCCTTTCGTGCTCCCCTGTTGGTGAGTTCAGTCGTTTCTGACAGAATCATGGTCTCCGGTGGAAATAAAACATTGTAGATCAGACTGTCAAAGCGGACTGCTGAGGGACTCATTCACTTTCACTCTTCTGCTACAAGATGTCAAACTGTATATACATTTGTGTTTAAAACACACAGCGTGGCCAAAAAAAGTCCATCCATCCATCTAGTGCTGGGCAATATGACGATACATATCGTGGGGACGATAGAAAAGTGTGTATCGTGCCATTTCTCTTCTATCGTTTCTATCGTGTTCTAACCTAATTTATCAATTATTACAGCAAATATGTAATTAAATAACCTGCAACGATAAATTTGATAGAATCATATCTACTTCTACAAAGTAGCCTTTTATATTTGCACTTTTATTCATGGTTAATGCCTTAAACAGAGTTCTCTTCAACCCTGATGTTTACTTTAGACACTTTATATTGGTTTGCAAACTTTGCACTACAAGGTTACAGATTTCAGAAAGTTGAAAAATAATTTGTGTTTATTTTTTATAGCTGAACTTCAGTGCAAAAATGTGTTTTTCCTCTCAGAAACTGTTGTGCACTTTAAAAAAAAATGTGAAAGCTACTGTAGCTCTGTACCTACCTGTTTTCGCTGCACTAAAATGTATGTTTGTGACAGTTCAGCTAAATGTCCTTTCAAAATAAAGTTGAAAAGTAAGCAAAGAAATTTTTGTCAAACTTTTCAGAGAATAACTGAAAACATACTTTATTATGGTATATTGTGATGTATATTGATATCGTGATATAAAATAGTCCATATCGTGATATATGATTTTTTCCATATCACCCAGCACTACATCCATCCATTTTCTATACCCGTTTCATCCTCAGAAGGGTCACGGGGATCTGCTGGAGCCCATCCCAGCCGTCTACGGGTGAAATGGCAGGGGCACACCCTGGACAGGTCGCCAGTCCATCACAGGGCCGCCAAAAATAGTCACCGCCAAAAAAAAAAAAAAAAAAAAAAAAAATAAATAAATAAAAAAAACCATAAAAAAACATAAAAAACAAAAAACATACACTCTAATATTTCATTGGACCGCCTTTAGCTTTGATTACGGCATGCATTCGCTGTGACATTGTTTCAATAAGCTTCTGCAATGTCACCAGATTTATTTTGATCCAGTGTTGCATTAATTTTTCATCAAGATGACAGGTTGAAAGATAATCGCCCATGCAGTAATTATCCAATAAGAGGCTCGTACCTATTTGCTTAGTTAAATTCAGGTGGCGCCTTTTTTTTTTGCCCAGGCAGTGTAATAATAAGACCATTTTTTAAAAAGTAAGCAAAGCTCAAAATCCTTGCAATATCTTTTTTTTTTTCACATGCCGTTACGCTGGGAAGACTGTAATTATATTCCAAATCAAATTACAATAAAAAATTGATCATATTCAAGAATCAGCGCCTCCAAATCTGATTTTCTCTGGTTTTCATGCTCATCTGTCCATGAAAACCAGAGAGCCAGGACCTCAGCCAGTAGAGCCTGCAGACAGTGTCCATGCTGCAGGGATGAGCTGGTAACACATCCATATTGGGACCAAACTATTTGTCCCAATATGCACACAGTATAACCAGTAATTAAAGAATCAGACATCTTTGGAAAGAGACTTTATGGAAATAGCCAAAGTTTTAGGACATAGTTGAATGTAGAGGCCTGTTGCACAGCATGAAGGAAAAAATTCAGAGATACAACCTCAGTTTTCAAATGCTTGTTTGTTTTTGCATCCAACTGTAGAACAATTTTAACAGTGAATCTGTATAGTCAGCTAACCTCTGTGACAGTTTCCATCACACCAAGTCAAAGTGCAATATCACTTTATTTAACTCTGAACTCCTTTTCTTTGCTAAAGAATGCTGCACATGATTTCTTTACACCCAAAGCGCACTTCAAAACCTGTAGACGTTTCCCACAAGAGGAAACGTGCGAAGGCAGCCAGTCTGTCTCCACCTCCTGCTGAGCCCCTGGACGCGGTGGCCTCCTCTCCTGAGCCGTCCACTGCTGACGTCCACCGTTGGGTGAAGAGGCCTTCTGCGCACATCCGACCCGAAGATCTCCCAGCAGTCTCACCTGTGGCCCTCAACCTCCAGCCCTCCCCTGCCCCTCTGAATGATGACGGCCCTCGCTGATGATCCACAATCATTCTTTAGAGGAGTACCGGAGGATTCACAGTGAGGTGGCAGAGGACATGCGGAGGTCGGTTTCCATCAAAAGTTGTGACTTTTTCATTTGAATAGATCTTATTTTGAAAAGAAATCGTGAATCAATATAACATACTTTCTATGTGTGTTGGTCTTTCACAGGTACAAGACTGGTAACATCCGTCCATACACCTTGAATCTTGGTCGTTGCATTAAGCAGAAGCTCTGGGACAGAATGAGTCAGCCCACCATAGTGACGTCGGCCAATGAAGACGGACGTGTCCACGTAGACGTGTCTTACGGCAGTGGAGTCTGTCCTCCTCTTATTGATGTGGACATCTCAGGAGAGCCACGACCAGATCAGCCACCGAGAAAGAGACGAAGAAAACACACTTAAAAACAGAAATAGCACACATGTTAAATATGAAAAAATCTGTACATAGTTGTTTCAATATTGTGATTTCTTTTTCTGTCTGTATTTAGATTTGTTTGATTTGATGAGTTCTGCTCTTTTTAACAACTTTTGCAGAACATCCAAGTGGCCTGAATGAAAGAAACAGCCCCTTAAAGAGAAATGAAAGTTCACTGTTCATCTGCAACAACACCAACAACATCCACCTGCTGACAAACCCCCACCTTCTTTCATTTCCTGCAGTATTAACATCCGAACTGCAGAAAAACTCCACCCTTCTTCCTCCAACTGCAGTTTTAACATCTGACTACAGAAAAACTCCACCTCTTCCTCCAACTGCAGTATCAACATCTGACTACAGAAAAACTCCACCTTCTTCCTTCAACTGCAGTATCAACATCCGACTGCAGAAAAACTCCACCCTCTTCCTCCAACTGCAGTATCAACATCTGACTACAGAAAAACTCCACCTTCTTCCTCCAACTGCAGTATCAACATCTGACTGCAGAAAAACTCCACCTTCTTCCTCCAACTGCAGTATCAACATCTGACTGCAGAAAAACTCCACCTTCTTCCTCCAACTGCAGTATCAACATCTGACTGCAGAAAAACTCCACCCTCTTCCTCCAACTGCAGTATCAACATCTGACTACAGAAAAACTCCACCTTCTTCCTCCAACTGCAGTATCAACATCTGACTACAGAAAAACTCCACCTTCTTCCTCCAACTGCAGTATCAACATCTGACTGCAGAAAAACTCCACCCTCTTCCTCCAACTGCAGTATCAACATCTGACTACAGAAAAACTCCACCTTCTTCCTCCAACTGCAGTATCAACATCTGACTGCAGAAAAACTCCACCTTCTTCCTCCAACTGCAGTATTAACATCTGACTGCAGAAAAACTCCACCTTCTTCCTCCAACTGCAGTATTAACATCTGACTGCAGAAAAACTCCACCCTCTTCCTCCAACTGCAGTATTAACATCTGACTTCAGAAAAACTCCACCTTCTTCCTCCAACTGCAGTATCAACATCTGACTACAGAAAAACTCCACCCTCTTGCTCCAACTGCAGTATCAACATCTGACTACAGAAAAACTCCACCCTCTTCCTCCAACTGCAGTATCAACATCTGACTACAGAAAAACTCCACCCTCTTCCTCCAACTGCAGTTTTAACATCCGACTACAGAAAAACTCCACCTTCTTCCTCCAACTGCAGTATTAACATCTGACTACAGAAAAACTCCACCTTCTTCCTCCAACTGCAGTATTAACATCTGACTGCAGAAAAACTCCACCCTCTTCCTCCAACTGCAGTTTTAACATCCGACTGCAGAAAAACTCCACCCTCTTCCTCCAACTGCAGTATCAACATCTGACTACAGAAAAACTCCACCCTCTTCCTCCAACTGCAGTTTCAACATCCGACTACAGAAAAACTCCACCTTCTTCCTCCAACTGCAGTATTAAACATCTGACTGCAGAAAAACACTCTTCCTCCAACTCTCTGACTGCTCCACTCTTCCTCCACTGCAGTATCAACATCTGACTACAGAAAAACTCCACCTTCTTCCTCCAACTGCAGTATTAACATCTGACTACAGAAAAACTCCACCTTCTTCCTCCAACTGCAGTATTAACATCTGAAAAGAAAAACTCCACCTTCTTCCTCCACTGCAGTAACATCTGACTGCAGAAAAACTCCACCCTCTTCCTCCAACTGCAGTTTAACATCTGACTGCAGAAAAACTCCACCCTCTTCCTCCAACTGCAGTTTTAACATCCGACTACAGAAAAAATCCACCTTCTTCCTCCAACTGCAGTATCAACATCTGACTGCAGAAAAACTCCACCTTCTTCCTCCAACTGCAGTATCAACATCCGACTACAGAAAAACTCCACCCTCTTCCTCCAACTGCAGTATCAACATCTGACTACAGAAAAACTCCACCTTCTTCCTCCAACTGCAGTATCAACATCTGACTACAGAAAAACTCCACCTTCTTCCTCCAACTGCAGTATCAACATCTGACTGCAGAAAAACTCCACCCTCTTCCTCCAACTGCAGTATTAACATCGACTACAGAAAAACTCCACCTTCTTCCTCCAACTGCAGTATCAACATCTGACTACAGAAAAACTCCACCCTCTTCCTCCAACTGCAGTATCAAAATCTGACTGCAGAAAAATCCACCTTCTTCCTCCAACTGCAGTACAACATCTGACTACAGAAAAACTCCACCTTCTTCCTCCAACTGCAGTATCAACATCTGACTACAGAAAAACTCCACCTCTTCCTCCAACTGCAGTATCAACATCTGACTACAGAAAAACTCCACCTTCTTCCTCCAACTGCAGTATCAACATCTGACTACAGAAAAACTCCACCCTCTTCCTCCAACTGCAGTATCAACATCTGACTACAGAAAAAACTCCACCTTCTTCCTCCAACTGCAGTATTAACATCTGACTGCAGAAAAACTCCACCTTCTTCCTCCAACTGCAGTATTAACATCCTGCAGAAAAACTCCACCTTCTTCCTCCAACTGCAGTATTAACATCTGACTACAGAAAAACTCCACCTTTCTTCCTCCAACTGCAGTATCAACATCCGACTGCAGAAAAACTCCACCCTCTTCCTCCAACTGCAGTATCAACATCTGACTACAGAAAAACTCCACCTTCTTCCTCCAACTGCAGTATCAACATCTGACTACAGAAAAACTCCACCTTCTTCCTCCAACTGCAGTATCAACATCTGACTGCAGAAAAACTCCACCCTCTTCCTCCAACTGCAGTATCAACATCTGACTACAGAAAAACTCCACCTTCTTCCTCCAACTGCAGTATCAACATCTGACTGCAGAAAAACTCCACCTTCTTCCTCCAACTGCAGTATTAACATCTGACTGCAGAAAAACTCCACCCTTCTTCCTCCAACTGCAGTATCAACATCTGACTACAGAAAAACTCCACCTCTTCCTCCAACTGCAGTATTAACATCTGACTACAGAAAAAACTCCACCTTCTTCCTCCAAACTGCAGTATCAACATCTGACTACAGAAAAACTCCACCCTCTTCCTCCAACTGCAGTATCAACATCTGACTACAGAAAAACTCCACCCTCTTCCTCCAACTGCAGTATCAACATCTGACTACAGAAAAACTCCACCCTCTTCCTCCAACTGCAGTATCAACATCTGACTACAGAAAAACTCCACCTTCTTCCTCCAACTGCAGTATTAACATCTGACTACAGAAAAACTCCACCTTCTTCCTCCAACTGCAGTATTAACATCTGACTGCAGAAAAACTCCACCCTCTTCCTCCAACTGCAGTTTTAACATCCGACTGCAGAAAAACTCCACCCTCTTCCTCCAACTGCAGTTTTAACATCCGACTGCAGAAAAACTCCACCCTCTTCCTCCAACTGCAGTATCAACATCTGACTACAGAAAAACTCCACCCTCTTCCTCCAACTGCAGTTTTAACATCCGACTACAGAAAAACTCCACCTTCTTCCTCCAACTGCAGTATTAACATCTGACTGCAGAAAAACTCCACCTTCTTCCTCCAACTGCAGTATCAACATCTGACTACAGAAAAACTCCACCTTCTTCCTCCAACTGCAGTATTAACATCTGACTACAGAAAAACTCCACCTTCTTCCTCCAACTGCAGTATCAACATCTGACTACAGAAAAACTCCACCTTCTTCCTCCAACTGCAGTATCAACATCTGACTGCAGAAAAACTCCACCCTCTTCCTCCAACTGCAGTATCAACATCTGACTGCAGAAAAACTCCACCCTCTTCCTCCAACTGCAGTTTTAACATCCGACTACAGAAAAACTCCACCTTCTTCCTCCAACTGCAGTATCAACATCTGACTGCAGAAAAACTCCACCTTCTTCCTCCAACTGCAGTATCAACATCTGACTACAGAAAAACTCCACCCTCTTCCTCCAACTGCAGTATCAAACATCTGACTACAGAAAAACTCCACCTTCTTCCTCCAACTGCAGTATCAACATCTGACTACAGAAAAAAACTCCACCCTCTCTTCCTCCAACTGCAGTATTCCTCCAACTGCAGTACAGAAAAACTCCACCTCGACTACAGAAAAAACTCCACCTCTTCCTCCAACTGCAGTATCAACATCTGACTACAGAAAAACTCCACCTTCTTCCTCCAACTGCAGTATCAACATCTGACTACAGAAAAACTCCACCCTCTTCCTCCAACTGCAGTATCAACATCTGACTACAGAAAAACTCCACCCTCTTCCTCCAACTGCAGTATCAACATCTGACTACAGAAAAACTCCACCCTTCTTCCTCCAACTGCAGTTTTAACATCCGACTACAGAAAAACTCCACCTTCTTCCTCCAACTGCAGTATCAACATCTGACTACAGAAAAACTCCACCCTCTTCCTCCAACTGCAGTATCAACATCTGACTACAGAAAAACTCCACCCTCTTCCTCCAACTGCAGTATCAACATCTGACTACAGAAAAACTCCACCCTCTTCCTCCAACTGCAGTATCAACATCTGACTACAGAAAAACTCCACCTTCTTCCTCCAACTGCAGTATTAACATCCGACTGCAGAAAAACTCCACCTTCTTCCTCCAACTGCAGTTTTAACATCCGACTACAGAAAAAACTCCACCCTTCCTCCAACTGCAGTTCAACATCCGAACTACAGAAAACTCCACCCTCTTCCTCCAACTGCAGTATTAACATCCGACTACAGAAAACTCCACCTTCTCCTCCAACTGCAGTATCAACATCTGACTACAGAAAAACTCCACCCTTCTTCCTCCAACTGCAGTATTAACATCTGACTACAGAAAAACTCCACCCTCTTCCTCCAACTGCAGTATTAACATCTGACTACAGAAAAACTCCACCTTCTTCCTCCAACTGCAGTATCAACATCTGACTACAGAAAAACTCCACCCTCTTCTCCAACTGCAGTATCAACATCTGACTACAGAAAAACTCCACCCTCACCCTCTTCCTCCAACTGCAGTATCAACATCTGACTACAGAAAAAACTCCCTTCTTCCTCCAACTGCAGTTTTAACATCCGACTACAGAAAAACTCCACCTTCTTCCTCCAACTGCAGTATCAACATCTGACTACAGAAAAACTCCACCCTCTTCCTCCAACTGCAGTATCAACATCTGACTACAGAAAAACTCCACCCTCTTCCTCCAACTGCAGTATCAACATCTGACTACAGAAAAACTCCACCCTCTTCCTCCAACTGCAGTATCAACATCTGACTACAGAAAAACTCCACCCTCTTCCTCCAACTGCAGTTTTAACATCCGACTACAGAAAAACTCCACCTTCTTCCTCCAACTGCAGTTTTAACATCCGACTGCAGAAAAACTCCACCCTCTTCCTCCAACTGCAGTTTTAACATCCGACTGCAGAAAAACTCCACCCTCTTCCTCCAACTGCAGTATTAACATCTGACTACAGAAAAACTCCACCCTCTTCCTCCAACTGCAGTTTTAACATCCGACTACAGAAAAACTCCACCTTCTTCCTCCAACTGCAGTATTAACATCTAACTGCAGAGAAAATCCACCCTCCATTTCACCGTCTCCTCCATGATCCTTCATCTACATTTTTTCTCAAATGTAAATTTAATCCCCGTTTTAAGTGCAGGAAGCACTAAGTGCACCTCCATCTACACAGTTCAACATTAGTCACTTGTTTTTCCTGTTATCTTTCCAACTGAAGCAGCTCCACCTACAGATACTCCTCTTATCAGCAGCAGTCCAGATTTATCTACACGTTTGTTATCTATTAGCCAATACAGTCTTTATTAAAGCTTTGTAACTCTGCTCCACCCTCCTCCATTCCCTGATGGTGGAAATCCTCTTCAACTTTAATCTCCAATATAACCTTTACAAGATACTCCAGCACCTCCACCACCTGCTCCAGCACAAACGTCACCCTCCACCTGGTGCTTACTGAAGACCTGCCTGTCTGACCTTGAGGAACTTCTGACATCCTCCACCTTTCAGGTAGCTGCATGTTGAGTTTATATTTCAAGTATATGGTAGCATTTTCCACCCACACATTCTTCAAGTCTCTGTATGTCTTTGTCTTAAATTGTAAGTCATCTGAAAATATGCAGCTAAATGAGAAACTGAATGCATTCTGACATCTTTTTGTGTCAGTGACCTCTGGTGATGAATTTCCAAGAACTTCACATATACATCTAATTTCAACCTTTGATATCCTCCACCTTTCTATCTCCAGAAAGTTGCATATCCAACTCTACTTCTAGATTTTATGATACACTCCTCCAGCTATTATTGTATCTATTATTTGTCTTTTCTTGCAGATATCAGTCAGATGAAGCTCCAACTGTAACCTTGTTAATCTCATGGATCCCAGGCTCCATGTGTCTTCAGTTTGTCGTCAGGTTTCTTGGTAAATGCTTTTTCACTCTCACTGAAATAGTTTGCAGCCAAGTGTAAAGCAGCAGGAATAACAATCAGCAGCTCTGAGGCCATGGTTGTCATTCAGAAAAGGGTGGAAAGCCCTCTCCAGGCTGTCAGTGCTTCAGGAGATTAACAGCCTGATTGCTTGTGTGTCTGCTGAAATGCAGACTCTGTACGGGTCTGCTGTGGTGAACATCTGAACCAAAAGGCAAAATTCTCTGTTTACCGGTCTATTCATGTTCCTACCCTCATTTATGTTTGTGAACTGCAAATGATAACGAGAAGAAAAAAACAGATTGTGAATACAAGCAGCTGAAATGACTTTCCTCTGCAGGGTGGCTGGAGTCTCCCTTCAAGACAGGATGAAAAGTTCAGTTCCAGGGGAGACTTGGAGTAGAGCTGCTGCTCCTCTACAGAAAAGAGGATCCTGTCTGAAGTGGTTTGGGCATCTGGGAAATCTGGGATGCCTCCTGGACGCCTCCCTGGGGAAGCACGTCAGGCATCCCCGACTGGGAGGAACTGTGGACACTGGTGCAGGTCCTTCCCTGTTGCAGTGGTGAGTAGCAATGATCCACCCATGTTCACGCAGATGAAGAATGTGACTAGCAGTTGTTCCACAACAGTAGCACAGAGGCTGACCTGCCTAGCCCATTTCACAGTCAGGAATAAAACAGGCTTCAGGAACAGTAAACTGTCCCTAAAGTCTCACACACTGAAGTTCATTCAGCACTACACAGATCACTGCAAAACATTAGCACACAGAATAATCGCTGCTACATGAGGAGGCTGAAAACATGCTGCCCCTCCTTTTAATTTCTTTTTTTTTTTTTAACTCTCCTGTTCCAGTGACGCCTCTGAAGTCAACTAGGAAAATCTCCCAACAGGTCATTAATCTCAGAGCAAAAGGTACCTAAAAATCAGCTTTGAAAAGAACACATTTTACTGTTAAACAGTTAACCCTTGTCAAAACAGCTTCAAACTGAGACACAGCTGTACATCGGTTATTGATAGATGCCAACAACTCAGTTAGTTGGGATGAGAGGAAAAACAAAGTAACTGATACAAATCATATTGTAAAGAGAGAAGTCCCAGTAAGCGGTACAGTCTGTACTAACATCCACTACTGAGGGTGAATGCAGGCTGTACAGCAGCTGGTCATGGGCAGGTGCTATCTGATCATTCTGCATGGCGATACTCTCACAACAGAGATTTATGACCTTAATACCCACCCCCCCTAAAAAAGGGGAACTATTTCTAGCCAAGGACATACACTGGAAATAGCCCTGCAAGTGTATCTATTGTCATTTAGACGTCTCGTCTCCCCATAAACGGTGGAGAAAAAGGAACTGCGTGTGTGATTACAGAAAGGAAAGATTTAATTTCCTTCAAATGAAGCACAGCTGCCGTTTGAATTGTTCAAACATGAATAACGTGAAAGTCAATTAGAAAAATAAAAATACAATATCTGTGAGATCTTACGCCGTACCAACATGGCCGACCTGAGGCGGTAAATCTAGGACCTTGACAGTGTCACCACTCTAGAAATTTATTCTATGTTTTATTCTATTTGCTCTCCTGTTTTGTTTTTGCTTATTGGTGCTAATCCCTCACACTTCGCGGTTAATGGGGGCTGTGACCCCCCCGCCAATGTTGAAAACCACGATGTGGATGTACATGTAAATATAAATACAGTATACATGTACGCGCGTACGCAAAATCTACGGAAGGTACAATCACTTTGATGATCTCTCCTCTGTGCGTAGCTGACGAGAGCAAGAGGTGGGAGATGGAGGGACGCGTGTCAGCCAATCAGCGTACAGACAACCGACAGCACAGTCATGCCCATCACAGCACCCAATCACAGGCCTCGATTTTCGTTCATGGGGCCTCCCGTGTCGGCTCTTGTTGCTTCCCAAGACTCGTTTTTGATGTGATGTGTTTCGCTTCAGCCTCGTGCGCTTCGTTTGAATTTTTTTCTTTTTTTTTCCGAATATTTGTTTTTGATTAATATCTTTGAAACCTCCGCGAAGTACTGAGACCGCGATTGACGAGACTGCGAAGTGTGAGGGATTACTCTATTTGCTTTTGGACTCTTGTTTTGGGTTTGCGTGACTTCCTGCTTTACTTTAAAAATCTGATTCCTTGTGTGTTGAGTTGATGTTTGACTTCCTTTGTTCTCATCTGTCTTGATTGTTCACAGTTGTGTCTCATCAGCCCTTGTGGATATCCCTTTCATCCCACCAGTCCAGCGGTTTTTCTGCCCTGTTGTGTTCATGTATTCTGCTTTGCTCTTGTTGACCCTGAAGTGTTTTTTTTTTGTTTTGTTTTTATCTGATCTGTTAAAATAAAGAACTTTTGTTTGCTCCTCCCAGTCTACTGCAGTTGGATCCTTCTCAACTCCTGAATCCTGACAGAAAATAAAGTTGTTTGATTACAAGACGATGTATATCATAATATTAGGACAATCTTATTATACTTTTATTAGTCATTATTACAGCAATATTTTTACAGTAGTTTAGGAAAAAAAAGTAAATATTACAAGAATTAAGTTATTAAAGTTATGAGAATAGCCACAATTTCACAAGAAAAGGTCAATCCAATAATATAAATTAGCAAAGAAAAGACAATAGAGAAAACATTCCCTTATTTCTTAATAGTATTTCACTTAGTATTAGTTCATAATTATTATTGATCAGTCTCATTCAAAACCAGCACTTTTGATGACTGGTTCTGTGTTAGAATAGGAAGCAATGACATCTATATTATACTCTGGTGATATCTGGTGAATAAATATACATTTGTGTGCAATAATTAATCGTAAAATGTTCTGATGAGGACATGCCACTGCAAACAGGAGAATTACAGATTCTGAGGTTGAACCTTGAAAAAGCATTCCAGTCTGATGTCTCTGGCTAAAACCTCTGGACACCTTGTCCTTACATCAATACTGGAGTTTTTAACTCTTGGTCCAGTCTGGAGTTGTCCAAAATAGTTTGTTTTCAGAGACAAAAATAAGTTAAAAAATAAAATAAAATAAATTGTGGATTGTGAACAAGCGGCGACCATCCCACTTCCAAATACAAATATACTTTATTGATCCCCCAAGGGGGAAATTCAAGTTTCAAGTACACCAGACGCTGCAGTCTGATGTACATGAGGAGCTGCCGGCGTCCAGCGCTCCTTTTCATGTCCCGGTCCTGTGGTCCGAGTGTTAACTCCAGTTGACAGCCGTTAAAACCTGTTAACAGCCGTTAAATACCAGTATATCTCCACAATGGTGAATCAAGTGAGATATCTCCAGGTCAGAGGAGGAAACACCGACGAATCAAACTCCGTTGAACCAAACTCTCTCTTCTGGGAAGACCGAGCTCCCTCAGTCCAGTGAGCGATGGAGCCGACCGTCCCAGAGCCTGGTTCATCATGCGGACCGGTTGTTGATGTCACCCCTGGCGGTGCCGGGCCCACCAGGTCTTCAGACGGCCACTGCCAGGTCAGCTGACTCACCCAGCGTGCAGACTGTTGGATAGGGGCAGCATGCCGCCGCAGCCACGTCGGGGGCTCCCGTCCCGGTTCAGCTGATGCTGCAGCCCGGATCCAGTGGCGGTGGTTGCCGCGGGTAGCAGTTCAGGATTAGCTTCCTCAAACCAGCCCCCAGCGACACCCAGCGTCGCAGGGATAAGTCCCCCGGAGCAGCAGCGAGTAGCCTCCATGCCAGGCGTCGTCCGGGCAACAGACTGAATCCCAACCGGGACGCCCAGTTTGTTTTGCAGTTCCTCAGATAACTACTAGGTGCTGGCTCCAAAACAGAAAACATCTCATATTAAAATGGTCAACTTGGCAGTAGAATTAAACATTTTTACAGCCTGGTTCAAAAGATAGTTTTGGTCTCTCTAGTTAGAGTTGACATCCATAACAGCTGCATGGCGTTGAATTTTTTTGTACTACAACTGATAAGATTAAATTAGACCAATCAGATTTCCAGACATCTTTTGATGTTGTTTGATTGACATCTAGCCACTGGCTCTGGCGTTAGCTATCCCAGCTAGCCATTGCTGTCATCATTTTAACTACTTAGTGTTAAGCATTACATTGACTTCTGAGCTGTGAATGAAAAACCTTAACCCATCATTTTAAAGAGAATATGGTTTGTTGGGGTTGTGTGTTGTGTTAACTCTACTGACAGACCAAAGTGACAGGCTGTGGGTGGTTTGTAAGGGCCTGAGGATGAAGTTTAGCTTAGCTTGGCTTTGCTAACAGCAGCAGTCATTTCATGTCACCACCAAAAAATATTTGAGACAGCAGGTCCTGTTATGTTGTCCTGCTGTGAAGGCCGGCAATTGGGACGACTGATTGCAGGTCTCAGCATAATTCTGCTTGGAAGAGTCCTGAAATGATTTTCTGTGAGCGGCTTGGCCTGTTGCAATGGCTAGTGGCACGCTAGCCAGTCCACTGTGTTAGCTCTCGAATTACACTGGGACCTGCAAGAGGTGTTGTCATTATCAACTCAGTGATGAGCTTTGGTTGGGTTCTCTTGGTTGCTATAAACCAAAATAGGATCAAACGCCAAGAACTGCAAGATTCTGGTCATTTTTATCAAGTGCTTTCATTCTGAATCTCATAGTTTGCAGCTCTGTATGATTAATCCACAGAACATCTTAAACTGTTCTGCTACGTGGCCTTTGGTGACTCCAGTGGAGCTGTCTGTCTGGTGGTGGGTCATCCAGCTCTGATTGTGAAAGAGGAGCTTTTTCTGTTCAGGATGACGTGTTATACATAACCCAGAGGCCAGAGGCTGGAGGGAGAGCAGGAGGTTTCTACCCATAACTAACGTGGCTTACCCGTAACTTCTCTTGCTCGTATATTTGCACTGTTTCTTAACAATGAAGGAATTAAGTTTTTCCCTTATCAGTTCAGTGAGTAATATATCTTTGGGGTATCGATTATGGATGATTCTTTATTTTATATTTCATCCAAGGACACGTAAACATGTACTGGGGATCAAATCAATGACCTTCTCATTGGAAAGGAGGTGTTTATTTTATCCTGAGTTTTATCATTTCTGCAGCCACTCATACTATTTAGAAGCCTGGGAGATAACTGTTTAAAAAAAAAAAAAATCAGCATTTATCATCAAAATCATGTTCATGGCCAAGTGCACAAAGCTGAACATAGATGGATTGTAATCCCAAAAATAGATCTGCACTGAGGTGTTGGAGCCAGTGTCCCACTATTTTGGGGTCCTCTGTTATTTCCCATTTATAGATGTCCCTTTATTTCTCCCTCTCTTTTTCACTCCTCCCTCCATCATCCTTGGACATTGCGCGATGGGTCAAGAGCTTTTTTTGGTCCCACAAAAAAGCCTGAGGGAAGTGTTCCTGTCAGTGCTGGTCCTGTGCCTGATTGCAGCAGTGTGACAGAGGCCCTAACGCGCCCGCAGCCATGGATGACGTATATAAAGCAGCGGTGAGTAACAAGGCCAGGTAGGACTTACTGTTTTATTTTTCTCTCTCCTTGAAATTCAGTTTGAGGCAAGGAATTTTTATTTCTTTCTATTATTGTTGGGACTTTTTTTTAAATCACTTTATAATGTTCATATCATATGAAGGAGGGCAAAATAACCCACTCAAACTCACCAAATATCATTTTTCATATTCTGAGGAGCACAGCCTTTAGCTAAGAGGACGCATGTATACAATGTTATAATCAATACAGCACAACTGATATCATGTTCAAATCCATTTTAAAGTGTAGGATTTTCAGGCTTAACTGATCAATCTTTAAATTTGTTCCTTGAATTAAGTAAATATAAAACTTCTCGTGATCATCAGTGATGGTTATGTCTTTTTGCAGGGATTTGGGTTTTTAAAAGCTTTACGTGACATTTAAATGGAAACACCTTTTCATTTTCCAGTCACTTCTCCAGTACGTTTTTATTCTACTGTTGTGGACGGGAATTTGAAAAAAGATGCCAGGAAACTGGATAGAGGCGTTGATTTAAATCAATAAAACATCAAAATACGCAAATGATAATTGATTCTAATGATCCCTTTTTCAGAAATAAATTGATCATATTTGTCAGGACAAAAGCCGAAGTGTAACTGGAACTGAAAGTAAAAGGTGAAGAACAGTCAGATTAGATCGTATTTCTGTTTCTGACAATAGAACAAAGAGCAGCCAGACAGCGACAGCTGACCCCCCCCCCCCACACCCCAACAAACAAGAATAGCAGGTGAAGCTCCCAGTGTCACGTTGCAGTCCAACCACACTGAGAGCAGCTCTAACTAAAGCACTGAGGTTCTGCTCAAACTATTTAGTCTTCACAAACAGGTGAACTCAGATGAAAAAACTGTTGAATCAAAACACTTGTTGTCTTTTTTTCCCTCCAGGTTGAGAACTTGACAGAGGAGCAGAAAAATGGTGAGGAAACTACACCTGCAGATGTTTCCTTTGTTTAAAAGTAGTAATTTTGTTTACTGACAAACCAGTGAAAAGCCAAAGTGTTAGTTATATTTGATTGATTCTCACACTCACCATTATTGAAGCAATAAACAACATGAAGACAACAGGAATTCTGATCAGATTTGATCAGAATGAAGTTAAAATAATATTATTTTCATCCTGTCCAGCCATCCAGCTAAAACAGCTAACTCCAACTGTAACCTGGTCCTCCGGGGTTTCTTTGGCACTTCTGCCACGATGAACATGCCAAGAACGCTGACCTGACTAACCTCTGGCTAACAGAGCTGGCTAGCAGAGGTGTTGATTTTGGACCACAAAGACTCGCGGTGCAGTTCCAGACCAACCAAGTGCATTGTGTCAGTGGGTGGGGGTCGGGGGGTCCCGTTTATCCTTAGTGTAGTATTGACTGTTCATCTGAGGTTGTATTTACCCAGTACTAACACACACGATGATCAGGTGATCTTTATTATGCTTTTACGTGATTTACCTGATTAAAAGAGGAGCCACTAGGTTTTTCACGATGGTTCATTAGTTGTATTTAATGAACAGAATTAGCAGCCGCTCAGTCAGTGGAACAATAAGTTATTGGGTCATTTAGTAGCATACCAGGAAGCAGAGATGAGTTTTACAGTGTCAGATATCAAGGAAAGATTTTGTTCTTTTATGTTATTGAATGAAATTTTATGGCCCTACTATTAAACAGCAGGAATAAATCTAAAAGCTATTAACCTTTTTGAGAAGGTGTAGGAAGACAGGAACAAACCGATGCCCCGTATATGTGTACATGCTGAGTGATGTTTAGAAAATTTGTAAAGAGCAAGATAAAAGGAAAATCTGTAAAATGAACAATAAAGTTCACATTCAGACATTGTAGGCTTCTAAAGAAGCCTACAATGTCTGACTGGATGAAAATTAATATTATTTTAACTTCATTCTGATCAAATCTCACCAGAGGTATTTATCCGGGTAAAATAATGGTATCAATATGTCTCCCAATCATTTTAGGGTCATTAACAACATAAAAACACAATGCTCATAAATTCTGTGGAAGAGCACACCCGTATCTGCTGCCTGGGGCGCCGAAAAGGGGGGGTAAAGGATACGGATTATAGGGGCCCATGATTGAGGGGGGCCCAGAGAGGCCCATAATGATGATCAAAAATAGCATCAACAAATTTCGCCGCTGTGTTGGGGGGCCCAGTAAAGATTATTTTCATTGGGCCCAAAATCCCTAGCGGCGCCCCTGTCTGCTGCACTGCTCCAAAATACCAGGATGCCACTGCTTCTTTATGCTTTTGTAAGAGCTGGAATCTCGTTTACGTTTTTGTAAATGGTGTGAAATTTTCCACGTTGATGTCTGTGCTCGCTCTGAGGAAATCTGAGATGTTTGATTTGTAACAACGACTGTACTTCTTCTAGAGTTCAAGGCTGCATTTGACATCTTCATCCAAGATGCTGAGGATGGCTGCATCAGCACTAAAGAGTTGGGGAAGGTGATGAGAATGCTGGGACAGAATCCGACCCCTGAGGAGTTGCAAGAAATGATCGATGAGGTGGATGAGGATGGTAAGTTGCATCTTTCAGCACGTTTGATCGCATCATTGTAGCCTTCTGGACCGGGCTTATTTCATGGCATTAGTTAAGGGGGAAACACTAAGATGTTACAGGTTTTAAAGCTGAATCTATGATACCAAGATACAGACACTCGCTCTGCATCTTCACAGGCAGCGGCACAGTAGACTTTGATGAATTCTTGGTTATGATGGTCCGCTGCATGAAGGAGGAGAGCAAAGGAAAATCAGAGGAGGAGCTGGCTGAACTTTTCCGCATGTTTGACAAGTAGGTTTTTCTATTTCTGTTCACCTCTCATAAAGCTACAACAAAGTCTACAGCAGGGGTCTCCAACTCCAGTCCTGGAGGGCCCCTGTCCTGGAGGGCCCCAGTCCTGCATTTCTTAGATGTTTCCCTGCTTCAACACACCTGATTCAAATGAATGGATCACCATCAGCTAGTCATCCTAGTAGGCACAGGTCTGTTAATGATCCATCAGTTTGAGTCAGGTGTGCTGAAGCAGGGAAAGACATGCAGGACAGGGGCCCTCCAGGACTGGAGTCAGAGACCCCTGGTCTAAAGGGAATACCACTCAGTTAACATCAGAGAGATGAGTCCTGACTCCCACTAACAGATTGACTGACTGATGTTTTCACCGTTATTCTCGATTCACATCGATCCACATCTATACTCACAATCCGATTATGCACCATGTCATAAAGAAATGGAGTGATTCAGCACAGCATGTTCAGAACAGCTCCCTGCTAAATGAGATCACCTAAGCAGACATTTATCTTTTGAATCTCCATCCATCCATTATCTATGTCCACTTAATCCTCTCCAGGGTCACGGGGATCTGCTGGAGCCTATCCCAGCTCACTTTGGGCGAAAGGTAGACGAATCGGTTATTTCGGGGGAAAAAAGTCCAAAGGGGGCCTGACGACCTCGATCCTATTCAGTCCAGTTCAGCCTATCCTAGCTCTCTTCAGGGGAAAGGCATGGGTCCACCCTGGACAGGTCTCCAGTCCATTGCAAGTCCACATATACAGTCAGGGGCGCCGCTAGGGATTTTGGGCCCCATGAAAAGAATCTTTACCGGGCCCCCCAACACAGCGGCGAAATTTGTTGATGCTATTTTTGATCATCATTAGGGGCCTCTCTGGGCCCCCCTCAATCATGGGCCCCTATAATCCGTATCCTTTACCCCCCCTTTTCGGCGCCCCAGTATACAGTCATGGAAAAAATTATTAGACCACCCTTGTTTTCTTCAGTTTCTTGTTCATTTTAATGCCTGGTACAACTAAAGGTACATTTGTTTGGACAAACATAACGATAACCACAAAGATTGCTCATAAGAGTTTTATTTAAGAGCTGATATCTTACCATTTTCCATGGTTTTCTTGATTATAACCTAAATCACTTAAGTTTTTACATCAATAGCTATGGCATTGTACTGCCAAAAACACTGCTTTTATGCATTCAGTGTTTTCTTTTCTGTCTGTTTTAGTCACATGATGACGTTTAGTGGTACCAGGTATTAAAATGAACAAGAAAGTGAAGAAAAAATGGTGGTCTAATAATTTTTTCCATGACCGTAGACTAACAACCATGCACACTCACAATCACTCCTACGGGCAATTTAGAAACACCAATTAACCTGACATGAATGTCCGGAGTACCCGGAGGAAACCCACGCGTGCACGGGGAGAACATGCAAACTCCACACAGAAAGACCCCTGCTGAGGTTCAAACCAGTAATATTGCTGTGAGGCAACAGTGCTGACCACCAAGCCACCGTGCTGCCCTTATCTTGTGAATCTCATTTCATTTATCTCATTTATCTTCAGAAACGGGGATGGTTACATAGACTTGGAAGAGCTGAAACTCATGCTGGATTCCACTGGAGAGGCGATCACTGAAGATGACATTGAGGAGCTGATGAAAGATGGAGACAAAAACAACGATGGCAGAATTGACTATGATGGTATGATAACCAGCTCATCAAGAAGACATAGATGCACACCGCCCACTGACCCCAGTCCAGCAGTAAAACACACTGATCTATCAAAGAGCTCCTTGGTTGAATACGGTTAAAGAGAGGGACTCTAATTTGCCTATTTAAGAAGAAGAGTTTCCATTTAAAATATGAAAAATCAGAAGACTTTAATGTGCACCGATCAGCCATGAGATTGCTGGAGAGTTTGATACGCGGAGAAAGACATCACTATGGTTTAGGCTTACTCTTCCCAGACAGATTTCTGGGGAGTTTAGAGGATTCAGACTTTGTTGTACTCCTTTAGGCCTCACTAAAGCAGTTTTTGTGTTTCCCTCTTCTGTCATGCTGGGTGGAGCTGCTGCTTTAAGAGAGTAATGGTGCCGTGGGGCAAAGATATCTAGGAAGGTGTCAAAAGTTAACATCCATTGAAATGCTATGATTCAGCAGTTGCCAGCAGAACATTACTTTGCTACACAATAAGCAACGTCTGTTGTGATGAGTTACCATGACAATGGGAGAGTTGTTTACAAGAACAACAAATACCCAGACTGAGACCTAAGATCTCAGATGGGTTGAAAAGAAGAAAGCTGGTGTAATTCTGGACTTGATCCTGTGAAGGAGCATCACTGCACTCTGGATGTTAACTAAGAGTTTCTTTCCATGTTGTCAACTGAGAAGGTTCACAGAGACATTTGTTGTACCTCTGTAGCTCCTTTATTCCACCAGCATTTTACCATCTGTGTTAAATGGCAATATGAAGAGGTGGGTCACTGGGGGACATCATTGGGGTGTTGAGGGATGTCAGAACGATTTGCCAAAAAAACCTTTTTGCTATGAAAGGGACAAAGCCCGAGCTAAATAGACATCAGGGGCTTGTTGCTGGCCATGAACCACAAAGATGAGAAAGGGACCGTCTTCAGTTTGTGAAATGCCTTGATGTTTTGTGAAAGCACACACTGGGGAGGCAATGCTGCACCTTCATGGGATCTAGAGCTAAGCGATTTTATCGATTCTGCGATATATATCAATATTTTATTTCCCCAGAGTATCGATTTTTCATCCGCAGGTACCGATATTCTAAGCTTCTTTCAAAAACCCCGTGTCCCACCTTTAAAAGCTTGCAAGTGTGACAGTGTGGGGGTCCTGTCACTATACCTCCGATTGATCACGTGTCCTGGCTACTTGGCCAAGGGGATATCCCTTTGGCTGACTGGCAAGCACACGTGACTCTCACCCAGGAGTCTGGGGATCAAATCCTGCCCGGGCCCTCCTTAGTGTTCACCTTGCCACACAAGCAACAATTTGCACTGTTTAAATAAATGAAACTATTTTTCTCAACACATATTTTATTCATTTTGTCCAGCATTTGCAAGCTGCCTGTCAGCCATATAATGTGTAATTGATGCTTTCAGTTCAATTAATTCAAACAAAGTCATTAGAACACTCACAAGATGTCACCAAAATCACTTTGTCCCTTTAAAATTTTTCGGAAAATGATGTAAATGTATTGTAAGATGAATATCGATATATATCGTATCGTGAGCTGAATATCGATATATATCGTATCGTGAGCTGAATATCGATATATATCGTATCGTGAGCTGAATATCGTGTATCGTATCATATTATGAGATTAGTGTATCGCTACAGCCCTAATGGGATCAACGTGAATGCACAGCAGGAGTGGAGACAGAATAAAGAGGGGATCTCCGCTGTGTCTGCAATGATTGTCTGAAAGTGGCGCCAGTTGAGTCTGATGTCTACTAACATCAGAGCAGAGTACGATGGTGAAACCACAACTGGAGGGCGGTTTAAGTGCGATTAGTTGACTAAATCACATACGAGTAACAGCAATCAATAAACAACTGTTGAGAGAAAATTCAGCGTTCGCTAGCAGTGAAACAAAACCTGTCAGTTTCATTAATGAACAAGCAATGGCACAACAAACAACGGTAATAAAGTATGAAAGCGTGCAGCACATAAATGAACAGATGGAAACAAACCACGAACCTTTTGTTCCACCTTATCTGGTCTTGTCGTGTGTTTTTTCCATGACTTTAGATCCACGTGTGAGTAAGAAATAGCTTTCACTAATGTATTTGCATTCATTTCTTTGTGTCTTTCACAGAGTTCCTGGAGTTCATGAAAGGTGTTGAATAAAGGATTTTGTCGGAGGGGCCTCGCTTCACAGCATCCATCTTCGACTTATATCGACGGAAACATCAAAGTCCATTCCTGAAAACATGCCCCAGACCTTTTATTTACAACTATCCCAGTTTCTGATCGTGATAATTAATCATAAAGTATCATACAGAAAAACTATTTTCAATAAAGGTATTTCTATAATAGTGCATTTTGTTTGTTATTTCATGTAATGTTTCATTTAATTTCAGTTTAGTTACGTGGTGTCAGTTCACAACAGGAGTTACTGGGTACTGGGTTCTGGGTTCTGGGTACTTTACAGAGAAAGTAAAAAAGTTTAAGGCACTCCTATTAAATCCAGTTCACTCCAGTCATAACACAGTACAAACCAGTACGTTCCAACACAGAACAGAGGTAGTGGGTTGGATTTGCAGTATGTTCAGTATTTATATGATGCCAATCTGTATAAAGTTGGTTAAGAATCAAATCATCATTTTGATTAAATCTCCTGAAGGAGCACATAACATGGTGGGTGACAACTCTATCTTTAACTGTCAGCCAAACTTCAGGCATATCCAGGACATTAAGACCTGGATGTTCACAAACGTTTTGCTTTTAAATTCTGATAAAATCGACGTTACTGTTTTTGGTCCCAAACACCATAGGAACGGATTAGCTGATTTTATGTTTTCCTCCAGTACAACTGTGAGAAATCTCTGAGAGAAGAGACCCCCATCAGAGCCAAATGTAAATGGCTCAGCGTACTTTAATTCACTGACCTGCAGAAATGAACAGGAAAGTTCATTCATTCAGACGGTAGACAGAGACTTGTCTCAAGTTCACCTGCTATGAACAGACAAACATGAGCTAAACAATTAAATTAAATGTTTTGGGGAGGTGCTCAAAAGTTAGACAGAAACATGAATAATGAAGCACTTTATTTTCTGTCAAGCCTACACGTGTCAGCCCAAGAACAGACCGGAGAAATCCTTCGTAGAAACACAGCGTTAATTATGGAAAAGTCAGGCAGCGTGGTCTCAGAGTGACGGAGATCTGGTAGGATCTCAGTCAGATTTAGCACTGTAGCATGAAATACATGTTTATTATTATGAAATATTTCCCATTATTATGAAATATATGTGTATTATTATGAAATATTTCCCATTATTATGAAAAAAATGTAATTATTATGAAATGTACTTTTATTATGATTTAATCTTAGTTTAATCAAGTTGACATCGACTAAGAAACATAGCGCGAAATGTAGGGAAAACTTGATTTTGACAGCATGGCGACAGGAGAAAGATCCTTTTCTAGCCAACAGGCTTGATGTAAGTCCCCCACCAACTGCATGGAGAAGGATCAGCCAATGAGCGTGCAGGTCAACCACTGGTCCCGCCCACTGGCAAAATGTCATTATTATATAAAAGCTCATTCTTATGAAAAACGAAGCCATTATGTAAAAGCTCATTCTTATGAATAAAGGAAGCAATTATGTAAAAACTCATTGTTAGATAAAAAAAAAAGACATTCTGAAATAAACTATTATGCATTAAACTAAGATTAAATAATAATAAAAATATATTTCATGATAATTACATTTTTTCATAATAATGGGAAATATTTCATAATAATACACATATATTTCATAATAATGGGAAATATTTCATAATAATGGATACGTATTTCATAATAATAAACGCCTGTATTTCATAATAATAGACTAATTTATTCATTGAATTATGACCCAAACGGGGCTCCATAATATCCCAGCTTGGTGAGAACTTTTGAAATGATTTGATGTTAGAATGTGTCTTTGTTGAAGAACAGAGGATAGACTAGTAGATAGTCTCATAATTCATAGAATAAACTACACACATCCATGCATTTTCTACACCGGCGTCACCCTGATCAGGATGGGATCACAGAGGTGCTGAAGCCCATCCCAGCTGTCACTGGTCGAGACCTGGACTGACTAAATAAACTACATAACCATGGTTTGAAGAAAAGGTGGGACAATGCACGACTTACTACAGATTAGCGGACTAATCACAGCCCCCTTTCTATGACAGGGGTGTCAGACTCATTTTCACTGAGGGCCACATCAGCATCATGGTTGCCCTCGAAGGGCCAGATTGATGCATGAATGTAACAAAATGCAATGTAAATCAAAATAAATCAAAGTACACCCTATTATATTGTTAAATAACTGTTTCTGTGTTTATTATGTATTAAAGTTTCAAATATTTAACTAATGATTATATTAAACCTACTCTCGCACAGGTGATGTTTACAGAGTCCTTTGCCATGGTAACGGACTCTGTAAACATCACTCAAAGTATCCATTACTTTGGTTTCAGAAGCAGAAGCTATTCTTTGTTTTTCTTGTTGGCTAAATTTAGCATACTTAGCTTTGTGTTTGTTGTCAAAATGTTGACTTAGATTATACTCTTTCACGACTGACACCGCCTCATAATACAAGAGACATACTGTTTTTTCACCTTGAGGTGCAAACTTGTATTCGTTTTTCCGTTGTTCATGAAACTGCCTTCCTTGTGCATCAATTTCTCTTTTCTTGAACATGTCAGGGTTAGTTTGTAGAGGTTTTCCTGAAGTCCATCAGTTCTGAAAATCGTCTTGATGTCTTGCTCATGGTGAGATACAGTTATCGTTGTGGGTGATGACGAAATGCATTGTAGGAGATGTAGTTTATTGACAACATGCGCTTTAAAGCTTATTTTAAGTCTTAAACTATTGGTTTAAAATTTAAGACAATAATGCACAAGCTCTCAAGGCCACATTTGGTAACACAAATATACAAAAAACAGGACATGAAAAAAAATCTTATGTGGTTTATTGTAACAATCAGTATTTTCACAAACTGACCTCTTCAGCTGGTCTGAGCTACTTACATCACTTTACTGTTTTAGGCCAACAAAGCTTATTCACTGCAAAAAATTGAAGAAAATGGTCACATGAACTTCCAAAAAGCCCCTCAAATAAAAATATCACTCTTCTTTTCAGCACTGATTTTCATTAACATACAATCGCTTCTTTAATTAATTAATTCAGAGTTGTCAAATCAGCTGTTTCCAATTAAGGCCACGATATAGCAAAGCTACTTCTGACCACATGGAGACATACAGTGTAAATCTGTGTTAACAGTGTCTAAATGAGTGGGGACAGTCCAAGCATATCTCGTAACCCAACTTTATCCTAGGAGAGGTGCACGTGGTTGTGTGTGACACCGGGGACTCACACATGAATGTTCCTGTGATGTGGTGCCCCCATGTGGCCATTAGTGCTATTGCTACATAGAGAGGCTTTGAGACTGATTACCAAGGTGAAACCTTATCTCCCTTTCAAAGACCCGGAAAAAAAACGAAAGTTATTTATTACCGCTCGATTACATCACTGCGATGGGTGACGTGCCAGTTTACATCAGTCTTCTCTGCTCTGTTTTAAGATATAACAGTTATTTTTTAAGTTTTAAATGGATTGTCAGTTCCTTATTTATCAGGTTTCTGCAGATTCACTCTCCTGTAAGAGTGCTGCATCATCCAGTGGGTTAGGGTTAGGGTTAGGGCTTAGGGCTTCTGGACCCTCCAAGATCCAGATGAAAACACAGAGCTGACTGAGGATTTGAGGCATCTGCTCCAAACCTGTGGAACAAACGTATGATTCAGACTGCAACATGTTCATATCGTAGCTTAAAACTCACCTTTTCCTCTCAGCTGTTGACCTGAGCACCCAGTTAGACTGCAACATCGGGGCGTCCGGTTTTATTCACGTCTAACTGCGCATTTATTGTCATCCAGATAGTTCTGATTTTTTTAAACATTTTACTTTTAAAATCACATTTTCTCCCCTTTTATTTGATTGTAAAGCAGTTTGTTCAAGCTTTATTTAAAAATACGGCATAGAAATTCCCCTTAAATGCCAAACTGTGTGTATTAGAATATACCCCAAGAACTTTCTGCAAACATCAAAGCAGTATCCGGTTCTGGACATTGGACTTCTTGAAGCCAGGAGGGTAACTGCGTTGTGCTGGAAGACTACGGATGCTTTGACATTGAGAGGGTGGATAAGGGAGCTTTCTGACTCCATTGGATTGAAAGATTGATGTACAGGGCAAACGAAAAGATTTTGCTGACCTCTGGGAACCGTATCTGCATATCATGACGGATGGAAATGTAAGATTTATCTGAAAAGAGTTTGTAACTTTTCTGGGAATGTATTTATCATTAATTTATACTTTTTCTTATTCCCTAATTAATGCAATGTAATTATCTGTATTTGAATTGAAAATGGTGCAAGAGTACATGTGTGTCTATGTGACGTGAAAACAAATGTTGTATAGTCTCTTTTGAGACCGTGGTGGAGAGGAGGACACTCAATAAACTCCATCATGGACAATGAGGAGCATCTTCTCCACCTCACACTGGACAGACAGCAGAGCACCTTCTCTAACAGACTGTTACAGCTCTGCTGTCGAAGGGACAGATTCAGGAAATCTTTCCTGCCACATGCCATTGCACTGTACAATAAGACTCTTGCCTGATGTTTTTCTGTTTTTTTTTTTTCTGTTTCATAACACATATTGCACCTTAGTTCAATGTACACTTCAGTTCACTGCACCTTGCAGCTCATTGCATTATTTGTTGTATGTACACTTGTCATATTGCTCTTGTTTGTGTTTCATATGTGTCTTATAATTATATTGTAAATGGTAATACTTTCTGATTTGTATATTTTTTGTATTGCTATTTAATATTGTGTTTTTTCATGTCTTGCTACTGCTACATTGCAATTTCTCAGTTTGGGATCAATAAAGTACATCTATCTATCTATAAAGAAAATATGCCGTATAAATAAATTTGACCCTGACTTATTCCTGTTTTGCATTTGCCAACACTTATCAAAGATGTCTCTTGTATCTGTTTCAGAATCAGAATCAGAATCGTCTTTATTGTTATTGTAAGTGCATTACAACGAAATTTGCGTGCATTCTTCAAAAGGTACTTGTGTATGGAGCCCCGTTTGGGTCATAATTCAATGAATAAATTAGTCTATTATTCTGAAATACAGGCGTTTATTATTAAGAAATACGTATCCATTATTATGAAATATTTCCCATTATTATGAAATATATGTGTATTATTATGAAATATTTCCCATTATTATGAAAAAAAATGTAATTATTATGAAATGTACTTTTATTATTATTTAATCTTAGTTTAATCAAGTTGACATCGACTAAGAAACGTAGCGCGAAATGTAGGGTAAACTTGATTTTGACAGCATGGCGACAGGAGAAAGATCCTTTTCTGACTTATGCCCCTTTTCCACTAGTACCTACTCGGCGCGGCTCGACTCGACTCGGCCCCGCTTTGGAGGTTTTCCACTAGGTCATAGTACCGGCTCGGCCCTCCTTTTTTCGTACCCATTTGGCTGGGGTTCTATCCGGGCTGAGTCGGGCCGAGAATACAACGTCACCACGCCGCGGGCCATTGATTGGCCAGAGAGCAACGCGACTCCTCCACACCCGCCATATTCAAAACTCAGCAACAACAAACTCAACAGCGATTTTACTTTACCTGTAATTGTCTACTTCACAAAACGAAGAATGGCCGGCAAGTCTACTCCATGGTCGAATGACGAACGACGTCCTCCATTGTTATGGTCGCAAACGTGACCAGAGTTGCCGCATATAAAACACGTCACTGCGTTTCAGGCCACCTTACCATGAAGGCTCCACCCACATCGAGGTGGTACTGAACTACAGTGGAAAACCACTGAGACCGAGTCGAGTCGAGCCGGGTCTAGTCGAGCCGCGCCGAGTAGGTACTAATGGAAAAGGGGCATTAGTCTGAGAGGTAGCCAACAGGCTCGATGCGAGTCCCCCACCAACTGCATGGAGAAGGATCAGCCAATGAGCGTGCAGGTCAACCACTGGTCCCGCCCAGTGGCAAAATGTCATTATTATATAAAAGCTCATTCTTATGAAAATTGAAGCCATTATGTAAAAGCTCATTCTTATGAATAAAGGAAGCAATTATGTAAAAACTCATTCTTAGATAAAAAAAGACATTCTGAAATAAACTATTATGCATTAAACTAAGATTAAATAATAATAAAAATATATTTCATAATAATTACATTTTTTCATAATAATGGGAAATATTTCATAATAATAAACATGTATTTCATAATAATGGGAAACATTTCATAATAATGGATACATATTTCATAATAATAAACGCCTGTATTTCATAATAATAGACTCATTTATTCATTGAATTATGACCCAAACGGGGCTCCATACTTGTGAGGTAGACAGGAATATTAATAGTATTAAATATATTTACAGCGAAAGGAATGGCAACGTAGTAATTATTAAAAGTATATACAAAATGTAAACCAAGTTATGTACAGTCTATAGTGTTCTGTCGACTAGTATATTGAATGTATAGTGACTAGTATATTTCATTTTACAAATTATTTTATGCTTCTTTTGCAAATTGTATGCATTTCAATGTAGGCTACATTATCTTGCTTTTCCATCTCTCTCTCTCTCTTTTTTTTTTTTTGACCAAAACGTTTTCGGCATTTCCGTCTGCCATTTTAAAAGGTGTGGTGCTGAGATAGTGGGTGGAAAAGGAAAGAAAAAAGCGACCAACAGCCTTGCAGTGCGGAAGTGTTCACCTGGGGTTGCTGGAAGGCTCTCGGTCCCTGAAAAGTAAAACACAACGGGGAGGTAGGTGTGTGTTTCACGCAAATATCTCTATGCAAATCTGGTAAAGCAGCGAAGAGCGTGGAAGCAGTTAGACGGCCGCCCGCGTGCCTTATCGGGGCTGACGCTGCGTTTACGTTCCTAGATCTGAAAATGGCCACGGACGAGCTCTCATCCAAGCTGAGCCGCCGGCTGCAGATAGAGGAGGGAGCGGAGGTCCCCGTGGCCGTGGACCTGGGCGGGCGGCAGGACGAGCCGGAGGACAAGTCCACCGTGGCCAACGCGGACGCGGAGCTGGGAGCCCTGCTGTCGAGACGCGGGGAGCTGAACGAAGGGGAGGCCGAGCCCGTCCAGCCCAGCATGAAGGTCTTCAACCCCTACACGGAGTTTAAGGAGTTCTCCCGGAAACAGATCAAAGACATGGAGAAGATGTTCAGAACGTGAGTGGTCGGTGCGACGTGTTTATTCAGTTATACATGGATAAACTGGGTCCGTTCACGTTAAGGCTTCGGGGCACTTTTTCCCTCCTTCGTGTACAACCATAAAGGGAAAAACGGAAGTACCGTGATTCTCTTCCTTTCTTGGCTTTAAGGCAAATTCTTCTCGTTGGTGGGCGGAGCTTCAGCACCAGCTCGCCTGTGATTGGCTGCTGTCGCGCACTCGCTCTCTTTTCCTTTCTTCAGGTTCGCGTTTGACGCTTCAAAATAAAAGCTCTGCCTCTTCTTCCACAGTCCAGCGTCACTGCCTTCTTATTCTGCTGGAGCCTGTCCCTCCCATCTTTGGCACGTTCACACCTTGGACAGGTCGCCAGTCAGTGTCAATATAATACATTCAGGAAAAAAAAACAGCACACATATACAGTAATATACAGTCATAGGCCGTACTTTTATTGGCAGATATGACACTTGATCATGCTCCTCAATCATTATTTATTGTGACGGAAAGATGATAGTATAATATTAATTAGGATTGCTCAATAATGGATGTTGCCAATATCCAACATGCTGATTTTTTTTTTATATTTGCCGATATAATAGCTATATATAATAATAATAGCATAGCTGGATATAATCCAGCTATGCTTCTGATGCAGTGCTGAATACTGACAATATTAAATTATATCATCATGGTGTTGGGACTGGTGCCAAGATGTTCCCATAACAGACGAAGTAGACTACTGCAGGTTCATGCAAGCTGCATGTAAATTCCAGGAGTTTCTGAGTGATAACCTTTGCCCTTGGGGGGGGGGGGCTCACTGTCATGCTTCTTGACCCCCTGTTAGGAGACCTGAGAAGCAGCTGCTCAGAGCTCTTTCTCTGCTTTACCTTTTAAACCACAGCAGCATGAATATAATGTCTGTTTATAAAAACGAGAACATCTCAGTCACAGTTCCGGTTCTGAACAGGAAGTCTGTTTTTGAAGATGAGATCAATCAGACTGTAGACAGCAGGTGTAATGTTATAAAATGATATCTGATCGGTCCATCAGTGTTGTGACACTCACTGTCCAAGTCTGTGTTAAACTCATGTCATCACCATCACAAATACACTGCACTGTTTCTTTCAGTTTTAGTCTGTTTGTCATGTGCATTCATGAAACACAAGACGTGAAGTTTTGTGTGACAGAGGGCTTTTTGTGCCTGCAGCACTGTTTCTGGCCAAGAATGAGCTGCTGTGTAACCTGTGAGTTGAGTCTGTTCCCCTGCAGTCAACAAGTAAAGGCATGTGCTTCCCCCACCGTTCATCTCTGGAATTTAACTTAAGTATTTCACATTATGTTGCCGTCCTATACAATCCAGGCCGCAAACTGAACCTGCAGTTGACGGTTTACTGGAGAAGCGGTCCATCTCAACGCAGATAAATAAGGATTAACAAGGTCGTACATTTAGTCTTCAGTCCAACCTTCTTGTGAGGGAGGTGGATGAACGCCAGTGACAGACATCAGTGTTCAGAGTCTCACCTACATGTGTTTGTTAAACACCACTTGCTGTGTTGATTAACCAGATAAAAGGAGAGACTCTGACTCTAGATTCAACTTAAAACTATTGATCTTTCTCTGTGCTCCGCCCTCCCCTTAGGTTACTTCAGCCTGAATATCACGAAGCTCTGGACTTCATTTGATTTGATATCTCATGTCAACTTAAATACTTACTTGCTGATATTAAAAAAAAAATAAAGGCTCCTTGAACTGATGGAAATACATGCATCAAAATTACAAACTGAAAAGGATTTACATTTAAAGGATTTTGACTTGTGGTTACATTTAAATTAATACCTTTAATTAAAGTAAATGAGGTTAAGTGATTTTTTTTTTTTTTTTTTTTTTTTTTTAATTATTTAATGGAAGCTTTAGATGAGAAGAATGAGGGAGAGGGGAGGGGAGGGGAGACTGCTGCTGGCTTGCACACATCAGCATTAGCTCGCATTAGCGCGATTTCAACACTCCATGTAAGCGATTGTTATGTTGTAGGTGGCTGTTTAGGTTTGACATATTAAAACTTATGCTTGTGCTTCCCTCCTCGTAGAATTCACTCGGAGGATTCGTCACAAATACCCACCAAACTATCTTCTTCTGAATCTTTAACGAAGTTCCACGCCGCCATGTTTGTTGTGATCAGCACAACGCAGGCTGCATTCAAGGTCTAACGTAAATTCTGACGTTCCCTCGTTTGCTAGTCGTTTTTTCAGCCTTTTCTATTTTTTTCTTTTTTTATGTGTAACATGTGGGAAAATACTGTGAATATCGATTCAAGTCAGCAACTACCAAAATTATGACCAACTTAAATTGTTTTCTGGCATGAGGGGGTATTCTTGATTTTCCTGATTGAGAATCGTTTTTCTGATTATGCCGACGTTACTAGAACATAACATTCACTGCCGGTCATTTAAGACTCAGAGGGAGCGAGACACTGCCATGTTGACAAAAGTATATATGTTATTGGGGCTATTTGTCGTGATATCTGACTTATTGGAATGACGTCATAATTTCCTGTTATCAGCCCGATAGTTATCATGCACCCCGAGGAGCTTTGTTTGCAGTCATCGTGTAGTTATCAAGTTCTCAGCAGTCTGCCTCTGTGGGCGGATGACAGGTCACATGGGACGGTGACATCACAGCAATAAACATTTCATTAACGCATATGGTGAATGTTATAAACTATGATTAAATGAGTCTAACGGGGTTATAAAGGCAGAGTACCAGGACACAACGTGGATGAGGGATGACCTCCAGGTTGTATCACAAGGAAAAGCAAGAATTCAGTTTGTTTGTTTTTTGCTATCAACCAATTTCTTTGATGAATGATTAGAGTCACATTTGTAACTCTAATGAGTCTCAAACATGGCGTCCGTGGTAAATACATGGTGGAAAACCTCAATTTTTCTTTTTGTCTGCCCAGCTGTGACGCATCTTCTCTGCTTGATCCCGTTCAGGTTTGATGCCGGGAAAGACAACTTCATCGACCTAATGGAGCTGAAGCTGATGATGGAGAAGCTCGGGGCTCCACAGACTCACGTTGGCTTGAAAAACATGATCAAGGAGGTGGACGAGGACCTGGACAACAAGCTGAGCTTCAGAGAGGTGAATTAAGAGAATCTGACGAAGAGTCCGAGGATGTGACGTTGCTCTCTCTGCATCCACGTTTCTCAGTTGTTCCTGTCCTCCTCAGTTCCTGCTGATCTTCAGGAAGGCGGCAGCAGGAGAGCTGGCAGAGGACAGCGGCCTGAGCGTCCTCGCTCAGCTCTCTGAAATCGATGTCTCCTCTGAAGGGGTCAAAGGAGCCAAGTCCTTCTTTGAAGCTAAAGTAAGTTGACCTCAAACTACGGAGCCGTTGAAGTCACTCTTGGCTGTTTCAGCACCAAAAACCCACCTTTGTTAAACCAGTGCAGCAAGTCTGACTGGAGTATAAGATATCCCATGCAAAGCTCACAATATTTACAAGCAAATGACAAAAAAAAAAAGATCCCAGATGAAAGTCAGGTTTAGAGAGGGAAGGTCGGATCCAGTCACTCAAGACACATGTAGGAGCACATTTTAATGCCAGGTGTGAACACTTGCCATCGCATTTCTTGCATCTTAATATCAAGGTCCGAAGAGGTCGTCTGCCTTCTGCGCTCTTTTTGGATCCTGTGGACAGACGGAAAATGGTCACGAAAAGGTGTTTGAAGATTTTGGAATTGATGAAATATTGAGACGTGAGCACAAAACGTGGAACACTTATTGTACAGTGGTTATCAGCGTATCATTGGTTCATATCATAGTTATATCCGATTTAGAATCCAAAATCAGAAAACAGATAACGACCTGTTATTTCATTACTCGTTTACAAATCAAAAATCGAAAACAAATAATGGACTATTTCCCGTATATAGTCCCGTAGTTCCTTCATTTATCATCAGATCTGCTCCGTGCGTTCACTGTGATGCTCCATTCACCTACTGTTTACTTCGGTGCAGCTCCATCTAGTGGTGCAGATGTGTAATGACAATAGAAAAGTTTAGACCTCGATTATAAGACGACCCCATTTTTGAGAATATGATTTGCGTTTTTGTGCACAGCAGCATCTTCTAAACCATCTGAAAGGCCAGAGAGGTTGTGTCAAAAAAACGAATCGCTCAAAACCTGTTAAGAGACTGTTACTCCTTAATATAAATAAATAAATAAAGTTTCCTGTCCTGTACTTTCTGATTTTGGATTCTAAATCGGATATAAAACGAACGAATGATACGCTGATAAGTGGTCAGTTGGTCTTCATGTTTGGTCTGGAGCTGTTGAGGACAGGACTGGAGATAGGAGCTTGTCTAGTTTCATGTGACAGCGAACATTTCCTGTTGTGTTGATGATCAAGCGTGACCGGTGGTCTTTTGGACACGTAGAAGTTAAAGACCACTAACTCCACTTTGTCTTTGGCCTCTCAGGACAGGTACAGTTCTTCTAAACCCAGTACTGACTCCATGTTCATGGTTTTTTTTAAGGGAAGAGGATGTTCAGATGAGACCTGAAAGGCTGTTCACTGGCATTTCTAACAAATCAGGCTGTTTGATGGTTCATGGAAGGCAGTGAAAGAAAGTTGTGTAGGATGAGATTTGAAAAAGCTGCTTGAAACAGATATACAGGGCAAAAATGACAAATAAATAACCCCTTAAAGTTTCAAAGATTGTGTTTTTGGGTTTTTCCAGGCCTCCTCGCACGCCAACATTGGTTTTGGCGTGAAAAGATGGCCCGCTGTTCTGACTCTGACGTCTGGACAAAATAACTAAAACGTCCTAATGAGTTCCATCTTTTGTTGACATCATATTTTAAAATGTGACATGCCAACATTTGTACAAAACCAGATTTTAGAAATGAGCAGTAGAGCATCAGCTTCACTAACAGCCAACAATCATCCCAAGTGTGCGAGAGCTGGAGGAAGTGAGCAGAAAGAAGAATAAATCCTCCCTCTGTCGGCCTTAAACATCCCTGCCATGTTTTTCCTGTTTTTATTTGCTCCTTGTGTGAAAATGACTGTATGACCTCAAGCTCTGACTGTACCATGAAGTTACGTACATTTAAATACGTGAAAATACGCATTCAAAGGGCCTCGTTCTGCTTCTAAACAGTCCTCTGTTCATCAGAATCAAAGCCATCGTGCTCTGAGTCCATCAGTCACTGCTACGCTGGAGGCAAAATGTGCATAAAAACCAAGAGAATCGCTGCAGAGAATCGTGTGTGTGGTGTCTGTCGACGTCTGCGTTGGTGAATATGTGCATGTGGCTTCTACCTCGAAGGTGCTGAGGTCCTGCACGTAAGAAGATGGTTATTGTGACATTGAGGAGTCACATGTTACTGAGCTCCTTTATATGGACCTCAAGGGTCTGCAGCTACTTTCACTGTGTGACTGCAAACTGTTATATTTTTTATTAGTATTATATAGTTGACCAGATCTGTATGTCTTTTCTGTGTGTTTCACAACTGTCTTAAAGTCCACTTTCCCTTGTGGAGCTGCAGACTGTCGAATAACCAAAAAGCCTGTCCCGTCCTGTCCCGTCCTGTCCTCAATGCCTCCAGGCAGCGTCTAGTGATGCCACATGAACAGCTGTTTGCCCGTCCCTTCAGAGTTAACCTGCTAACTGTGTCACTGACGGGATCAGCTGAGAACCAGCTGTTGCTCTCATATCAGTACTGATGATGGGAAATGCGTCATGAGACTTTCTGAAAGACAGACTGAGCAGGTTCTCACCCTCTCTCCTGGAGAAGAGCGTTCCAGAGGACGGCCAGGCTGTGGTCAGGGGGCAGGAGCAGACGGAGACGGTGAAGGATCTGGAAGGTTTGCTGTAAATCTGGGGATGTTGCTGTTGCGGGTTGAAGTCACTGGTGGACGTATTGGTGCTGAGGTGTGAACCCCAGGTTGGCTCTGCGCCTTCATCACCTTAAAGGGCCGTGTATACTCTCGCAGCAATGTGTCGCAGTTAGCTTGTCGCCGGTATGCTGCAGTTACTTTTGATTTATGCCTAATTTTGTTATTCCACGCCACAACACAAGAGGGACAATCATGAACTAGCTGCATTATCGGCGTCACACACACAGATGACCTGATTTCTGAGCATAAACCAGGCTTTACAGGTGTTTGTTCTCCCGTTGAACAGGTGCAGGCCATCAATGATTCCAACCGCTTTGAGGCAGAGATCCGCCAGGAGCAGGAGGACAAGAAGAAGCAGGCCGAGGAGCAGAAACAGAGACGAGGCAGCTTTCAAGGAACTGCAGTCTGCCTTCAAGTAACGGCCGCCCCGCCCTCTCAGGACCTCTCAGTCTATGTGCTGTACTAATGGTGTCAGTTTGTCAATCAGTGTACTACTCGTATGCCAGATCTACTCTGAGTCCTATGCATTCAGGTCACTTGTCCAAAGCCCTTTCCCACACGGCATCGTTGCTGAGGCCCTCTTTGTTCCCCGTCCCCTGCGCCCCTGTTGACCACACAAAGGAGGATTTATCAGCGTGTGCTTTCCAACAGACTGTTACATCACTGTTGGAGTGAGACGTTTGCCAGCTACTCCCGACGTGCACCGGTGTGTACGGAGTAGTTGGCTCACGGTTTTAGAACGTACGCTGCGTTGAATCCTTTCCTAATGGGCTCATTTTTAAACCGTGAGTCGTGTGAATTTTGATCTTTTTGGCAGAGTGGTTTCATACCAGTGTTATGATGTTTACCACACGTGGCTCTTCCTCCCATTCCCAACACTGCATTTGTGTCAAAGGGAAGAAAAAGCCGCTAGAAACCAGAGGGATCAAACCCCACTGAAACCACTTCTGAGCGATTGACCTTAGTTTCCTCGGCGGTCCTTACATTTCGTGAAATGCAGCTTTCTAAACGTATGTATTGTAATCAGGTACAGGTATGTCTTTTAGCCAAGAGATTTGCACAGTTTGCACTTACTTGGTTATTTGATTCAAGTGTCTTAATCGAGAAATAATGGAATCAATGCTTCTTTTCAATCACCTTCCTGTATTTTAGATGAGCAGCGTGGTTGTGCTGAAGAAAATCAGGTGACCTGCTGCTCTTCAGTAGATGATAATATTTAAGAGCAACATGTGATCTTTTTAAAAGAAACATCGTTTGAAAAAAAAAAAAATATATATATATATGGGACCACTACACCTATTGTGTATAAGTTTGCATTTATGTCACTTTTTGAAATGAATTGTACACGTGAGTGAGAACAGCAACACACAGTGACACCGACTGCAGCGGGCGGTCCACAAACCTTAACGCGGCGGATCCATACTTGATTTCTCTGGTCTGCACGTCGAAGTGTCCTTGTCGAGGTACCGAATCCTAACGGGGAAGGGGGTAGACGTATCTCAGTGCAAACCTTCACACAGCAGCTAAAACGCTCTCGTACCGGTGGAGGCGTCGGGACGGACTCGACCCGACGGTGGCAGATGATGCAGACGCAGAGCGACGCTTTTAAAACGGAATAACCACTTGCTTCTAGATAAAGGGAACAAAAAAAAGAATACAACCACATATTGAGATGATTACGTCTGCTTCCACGCATATAACTGGGCAATAAGAAAATCTAACGAATGCACTTGTGTCGTTGCACTGTAATAAAATGATGATATTGTTGTACGTTAAGATCCTGCTGTCCACTTTTTACAAGCAGCTGAACTTCGATAGAAACGATGTAAAAAGTGAAACTCTTTTCCACAGTTATATTGTATATCCTGTGTGCTCTTAACATCTTTAAATGATATAATTTTGTATTCCATCATAAAACAAAGACCTTCATTTTGGTTTTTTATTTTTATAGATTGTATATATTGAACAGGTGTTTTTTTTTTCTTCCTACATACCAGTCAGTTATCACTTTTTTTATGATCTTCAGGGTTAAATAACTTTAAAAACTAAATCCTAGTATCTTAAATTTTTGTACTAAATTCTTCTCAGGACAGATTTTCTTATTGTTAAATGTTGTTAGAAGCCACTTTAAAATGTATAAGTGAGAAACTTTGAGCCTGTGTCAAAGCTCTTATATTGTAACTGATCTGACACTGTCTATTGTTGTATGCAAGCACATCTGTGAGGGAAATATTTGATGAATAAAATGATTAATAGCACTCAAAGACTTCCCTGCTGTGTGAGAGACCTTTTTTTTTTTTCAGAGAAGGGTGGACCTTGAGGATCCTTAAACTCTTTCACAGCTGGTTTTGTCAGTTCGTCACTGAACTCCGAGGACTTTTGGTCATCTGTCATAAATATTCTCTGGTTCACAACATTCCTGACATTAAACTTTGTTTAGAAGTCACCGAAAAATGGGGAACGTGCAGCTCAAGCAGCGGATTTCTTGAACATTTCCGTTTATCTCTACTCTCATCTCAGTTCTTAGTGTCATTTTGTTGTTACTGAAATGGTGCCAGATGTTTGTGCTTTATGGCTGCTGTTATTCAATTCAACTTTATTTATAAAGCACTTAGAAAACAAAAGTGCTGGACACAACAATTTAATAATGAAGCAGTAACATAAAACAAAATTAAGAGCATTAAAAGTCAACATGACAAAACTGGGTTCAAAGTCCAAGAAGTGATAAAACAAAGATAAAATATAACATTAAAGGAAGAACAGGAGTGGGTCGGCCGGCCTGGAAATAAAATAGTTAGGGCTGGGCAAGTTAACGTGTTCTTATCGCGTTAATGCATTAATTTATTAACGCCGACATTTATTTTATCGCGCGTTAACGCGTGTTGCTCACATGCTTTTGTTTTGAAAAGTCTGTTATTGACTGCTGCGGAACCGGAAGAGAATTGGCAGGTAAAACTAAAACAGACATGGAGAACGGTAAAAATCAGTGTATTTACAGTTTGGGTAGCAACTCAGGTAGCAATATTAACAATTCTGTATGAAAAAAAAACTTTGAAACCCCTTTGTTCAAGACGATCGCGTCATTCCTCCATTTATCATCAGATCTGCTCCATGTGTTCACTGTCTGCTGTTCTCTAGCTCAGTGGTTCTCAAGTGGTGGGTCGCAGACCCGTTTTCAGTGGGTCGTGGGCCTCTGCCTGGGGAAGGAAATGCTTAAAATAATAATAATAATAAAAAAAAACCGTGTCATTCATACTCCTTAACAGTAGATGGCGATAATGCCCTGTGATGTGAGTTGACACCCGCCAGTTTACACCTCAGAAAAAGACCTGCAAAGTTTGTTTCCATATGTTGAGCAGGTGAAACACAGATACAACGAAGAATATATGAGATATGGATTTTCTTATCTTGAAGACAAAGGGCAGTGAGTGGTTATTCAGCTAAAACTATATATTTTGAGTTCTTTTTGAAACTGCTGCTCAGTGGTTGCACTGTTTTATTTCATGTTTGTGCATAAAAGCACTGCTGAGTCTTAAAAATGGCTGTTACTGAAATGTTCTGATTGTTATGTCAGCCTTATGATTAATGCTTAAATAAGTGACTAGATAGTTTTAATAGGAAATTGTTATATATTCAGGAAGTGGGTACTCAGCAAATGCTACATATTTGAGTTCTTTTTTTAAACTACTACTCAGTGGTTGCACTTTTTCATTTCATGTTTGTGCAGGTTGAGTCTGTTAAAAAAAGGCTGAAGTTACTGAAGTAAAGTGTTTTGGATTTAATTAAAATGCAGCTAATTGAGCATCAAAGGGAATATTTCCCACTTGAAATCATTTTGGTTTTTGCCATTTTGGTTCACCAATAAACTTATTTTTTTGTGTTGGCATTCAGTGATATTCTATTCTACTATCTCTGATTCAAACTGCACGATCTTTTTATTCAATAAATTTGAGAAGTTGGAAATTTTCCTTGATTTGGGTCACGGCTTGTCATTAAGGGTGATGGTGGGTCCTGAAGCCAGACCAGTTGAGAACCACTGCTCTAGCTGGTTACTTCAGTGCGGCTCCATCTAGTGGCACAGATGTGTAATGACAACAGAAAGTCTATTCCTTTATTATAAAACAAAGCCATTTCTGGGTCACTTAAACCAGACAATAAAATATTAAAAACAAATTCAGTCCTGTGGCCTGTTTGCTAAAATTGAAATATTAAAAAAACAGTTTTTTTTTGTTTTTTGTGTTAGATTAAAAAACGGAAAAATATATAAATCAATAAAATAATAAATAAAAAGTCACTTTTTAATTTTTAAAATTTCTGATTGACAATCGAAAATGGAAAAAAAAAATGATACACAGATAATTACGGATTGATAGTTACAGAACTTTAACATGGACATTTTCATATTAAAGTTCTCCCAGACGGAGGATTCAACAGAAACAAGGTTATTTGTAACAACTGACAAGTTGAACTCCCCGTTAAAAGTTTCTGTTACCTCAGAAATTACCTGTTTTAATGTTCTGATTGTGGCCTCTAGATTGTTAGGATTTTGTTGGTAGACTTGTTTTCATTTTTCATAAAAAAAAAAACAGGATGACATTAATGCCCTGGCAGTGGCAATAAGCTTTATTTTATTTGGCATTTTTTAAGATGAGATTTACGCTAAATATGTGTTACTGACAAGTGCTGATGTTAAAAGTGTTTGAACAACAAATGTTATGGCACTTTAGTTCATATGGCAGCAGAACATTCAAATAAAAGTGACCTTTACACTACTTTTGAATTCATTATTTGATTTTTCGTATACAATGTGATTAATCGTTATTAATCAGGGAAATCATGCGATTAATTGCGAGGCACTTTCCTGATCTGATCACTAGACGACATCCACTAGTTTGTATTTGTTTCCAAAACAAAACCAATCCACATCCACACTGACGTATCAGCTCTAGATCAATAAGTCCCTTTTGATTTAAATCCAGACTTGATACCAGTGACAACATAGCAGATCTTTACTGCTCCGTCTCCATCAGTAAGGCACATCATCCTCCACTGGTTGGTCACATGGTACAAGCTTGAATCAGTGCAGCGACATCACCATTTCCAGATGTTTGTGCTTCTGTTCTTCCACATGAGACCTCAACAGCTGCAACTATGAACTGAAATAGAGTCTGCAGAGGATCAAACTTTTGTTTGGACAAGGTTGGACAGGTTCGGATCAGTAAAGCTTTACATTTGAAAACGTACAAATCATCTACATTTTTATTGTGCATGGAAATGGTGTTGAAGTCAATAGTTTGCTTTTCTAAGTTTTTTATTTTCACTACATTGCCATTATCATTATCACTATTCATCTTATACTATTATTAAATGCTTTTGCCATTTGCTTCTTTTGCCATCATGACCCTACATTTTTGCCTTTCTTTTACACTTTCACACAAACGTCAGTCTGAAGCCACTTTCCCTGAGAGACTGCAGAATGAAGACACTGGAGATCCTCTGTTCACTTCAAATACCCTCCAGCTGGGCGTTTCTAATGAGCCCACAAAGACCAGTGGTCCCTCCCAGTGGGCGCTTTCACAAACCATTACGCCGTTACGCTGAAGATGGTCCCTGTCCTCCGCCTCTTCAAGAGGGTCCCTGTCCTCCACTTCATAAAGATGGTCCCTGTCCTCCACCTCTTCCTCTTCAAGAGGGTCCCTGTCCTCCACCTCTTCAAGATGGTCCCTGTCCTCCACCTCTTCAAGATGGTCCCTGTCCTCTACCTCTTGAAGATGGTTCCTGTCCTCTACCTCTTGAAGATGGTCCCTGTCCTCCACCTCTTCAAGAGGGTCCCTGTCCTCCACCTCTTCAAGAGGGTCCCTGTCCTCCACCTCTTGAAGATGGTCCCTGTCCTCCACCTCTTGAAGATGGTCCCTGTCCTCCACCTCTTCAAGAGGGTCCCTGTCCTCCACCTCTTCAAGAGGGTCCCTGTCCTCCACCTCTTCAAGAGGGTCCCTGTCCTCCACTTCTTGAAGATGGTTCCTGTCCTCTACCTCTTGAAGATGGTTCCTGTCCTCTACCTCTTGAAGATGGTCCCTGTCCTCCACCTCTTCAAGAGGGTCCCTGTCCTCCACCTCTTCAAGAGGGTCCCTGTCCTCCACCTCTTGAAGATGGTCCCTGTCCTCTACCTCTTGAAGATGGTCCCTGTCCTCTACCTCTTGAAGATGGTCCTGTCCTCCACCTCTTGAAGATGGTCCTGTCCTCCACCTCTTGAAGATGGTCCTGTCCTCCACTTCATAAAGATGGTCCCTGTCCTCTACCTCTTGAAGATGGTCCCTGTCCTCCACCTCTTGAAGATGGTCCCTGTCCTCTACCTCTTGAAGATGGTCCCTGTCCTCTACCTCTTGAAGATGGTCCCTGTCCTCCACCTCTTGAAGATGGTCCCTGTCCTCTACCTCTTGAAGATGGTCCCTGTTCTCTACCTCTTGAAGATGGTCCCTGTCCTCTACCTCTTGAAGATGGTCCCTGTCCTCCACCTCTTGAAGATGGTCCCTGTCCTCCACCTCTTGAAGATGGTCCCTGTTCTCTACTTCTTGAAGATGGTCCTGTCCTCCACCTCTTCAAGATGGTCCCTGTCCTCCACTTCTTGAAGATGGTCCCTGTCCTCCACTTCATAAAGATGGTCCCTGTCCTCTACCTCTTGAAGATGGTCCTGTCCTCCACCTCTTGAAGATGGTCCTGTCCTCCACTTCATAAAGATGGTCCCTGTCCTCCACCTCTTCAAGATGGTCCCTGTCCTCCACCTCTTCAAGATGGTCCCTGTCCTCCACTTCTTGAAGATGGTCCCTGTTCTCTACTTCTTGAAGATGGTCCCTGTTCTCCACTTCTTGAAGATGGTCCCTGTCCTTCACTTCTTGAAGATGGTCCCTGTCCTCTACCTCTTGAAGATGGCCCCTGTTCTCCACTTCTTGAAGATGGTCCCTGTCCTCCACTTCATAAAGATGGTCCCTGTCCTCCACCTCTTGAAGATGGTCCCTGTCATCCACCTCTTGAAGATGGTCCCTGTCCTCCAACTCTTGAAGATGGTCCCTGTCCTCTACCTCTTGAAGATGGTCCCTGTTCTCCACCTCTTGAAGATGGTCCCTGTCCTCTACCTCTTGAAGATGGTCCCTGTTCTCTACCTCTTGAAGATGGTCCCTGTCCTCTACCTCTTGAAGATGGTCCCTGTCCTCCACCTCTTGAAGATGGTCCCTATCCTCCACCTCTTAAAGATGGTCCCTGTTCTCTACATCTTGAAGATGGTCCCTGTCCTCCACCTCTTGAAGATGGTCCCTGTCCTCCACCTCTTGAAGATGGTCCCTGTCCTCCACCTCTTGAAGATGGTTCCTGTCCTTCACCTCTTGAAGATGGTCCCTGTCCTCCACTTCTTGAAGATGATCCTTTTCCTTCATCTCTTGAAGATGGTCCCTGTCCTCCACCTCTTCAAGAGGGTCCCTGTCCACCACCTCTTGAAGATGGTTCCTGTCCTCCACCTCTTGAAGATGGTCCCTGTCCTCCACTTCTTGAAGATGATCCTTTTCCTCCATCTCTTGAAGATGGTCCCTGTCCTCCACCTCTTCAAGAGGGTCCCTGTCCACCACCTCTTGAAGATGGTCCTTGTCCTCCACCTCTTGAAGATGGCCCCTGTCCTCCACCTCTTCAAGAGTGTCCCTATCCTCCACCTCTTGAAGATGATCCTTTTCCTCCATCTCTTGAAGATGATCCTTTTCCTCCATCTCTTGAAGATGGTCCCTGTCCTCCACCTCATGAAGATGGTCCCTGTCCTCCACCTCTTGAAGACGGTCCCTGTCCACCACCTCTTGAAGATGGTCCCTGACCTCTACGTCTTGGTCCACAGTCAGCAGCAGGTCCTAATGTCTCTGGTCACTGGTCCAGGGGATCTGCTGGAGGACCCTGCAGAGGATTAAGCGGGTATAGATAATGGATGGATGGATGTTTCCTGTGATGCCTCCGTTAGCTCCAAAGGCAGCTGTCTAACGGAGCTGTTACACCGTTCTCTCCTCCGTGTGGCTCACACAGCACCGTGGAGCAGCATTAAGGTGTTACAGAGCTGGACAGAACTGGCTGTGTGACGCCGCCAGGCTGGTCCTGAGTTATTCTGTTTTATCTTTTCACGGTTACACTTACTGCACAGTTTGCGTGCTTGACAATCTCAGCGCTACTGTGGAGCCACTTTTCTCCTTATTTTTGATTTAGTCCCAACACTAGTCCCGTAGTTTGGAGTGCAGGACTTTTTAAATGTAGTTCTTTGTATGTTAAATGTCTACCCTGACAACAGAAAGCGGTAAACTCACTGTAACACTCCACGGGCTTCGTCTCACTTTCCTGCCAGTCTTTGAACTGTGAACACAAGGGGCCGAACTGGTGGTAAGGGCCACGCTCGGGGCTCTCAAATGACACAACTCTCTGTAGTATCAGTATCTTTCAGCTCCACACGGCAGCCAATGTTTTCAGACGACCTCTCATGCAGGACCAGTCCAGCACAGGTAGGCCTCAGCCTGTAAGCGCTGTCCCTCAGATTCAACTGCATTATATCAGGAATAAAGAATTAAATGATGCTAGAATGATTACTGCATCTTTTGTGGGTAATGCCTTTGATTTTCAGCTCCTAAGACGAGCCCCAATAGAATAATCAAAGAAGCACAGTCTCTGCATAACGTTTGTAACACTGGATGTTGTATTTTAAATAACGTGTGTTACATTATCTGTCATTATATACCTGATTATTTCGTATAAGCATGTAACCCTCTCTTCCAAGTAAAAGTACAACCATGATAGCTCGTGCTGGTTACAGATTCCACGCAGCTTCTTTCTTAGACACGTTATGAAAGAAGCCTTTCATCATTTTCTACATCTGCATTCCTGCAGCATTTCTGTCGTCATGCCTCAGGACTGCATGTCTCTCTCTGTACCAGAGCTTATATGAGTCATTTACATGCACACACACTCACTGACTGCATCAATTATACATTTCTACTTTAGCTATCTGTTTCCACTCCACTGTATCTCTGTTGACTGTGCTCTCTGATTTCAGCGTGCCGCTGCAGACTCGCCATGCACTGACTCCCCCTCCGACAGCCACCCACCATGCAGCAGGAGCTGGGGCTCTACTCTCCATCCACAGGTACCCCCATTCAGCCTTTTCATACTCTGATACCCCCCCCTCGCAACCCTTTCCCTCTGTCTTCTGCCACTGCGAAGCATTCCCAACCCCCTCTTCAATCTCTGCGCCTTAATCTCCTGCCCTCATGTCCTTTCACTCTGGAGCCATAAAAACACCAAGAAGCACATAAAAGATTAGATCTTCACTAAAATCTTGCGGTATATCTGGCATGTATATGTATTTATATGTCCATATACATGCGTATGTTGGTCTGTTTTGTGCCCTGGCAGTGAGAAAGATCAGCCTCATGTTACAGCACAAGTAGAGCCATGAAAACAGCCAACGAGGCCTCGTTTGAAGGGACACGTTATTAATTAGTGGTTATATTTCCACATTAGGAGGAATCTGTCATTAGATGTTGTTAGTATTTTCTCACTCACAGCGTATCAGTTGTGAAACTCATGATTTATTCGCGCTGGCTTTTGATGGTTGTAAAGTATGCTCGTAAAACCCTTGAATGACACTGCCATTAATAACGCGTCTCCTCCTCCTTCTCCCTTCCGGCGCAGCCGCGCAGAATACTTTCTTTCTTCGAGTGCTGTCATTTGTTTGAGGTGTTTATTTATTTATTTACTGCTGGAATTTCTCCGGCAGACGTTGGAGCCAAAGCTGACAGCTCTGCAGGTGACTTCAGCCCCATTAAAGGCTCCAGGACCCACAACGAGCTTCACAAGGAGCTGCTTCTGGCTCATAAAAAGTAAGCGCCGCATAAACACAGCGCGGTCCGATGGAAGATGTTACACTGCTTCTTTTAGAGTCAATTCTAATATTTCAAATGAGCTTTTTGAAACTGTTTGTCCTGTAAGTGCATGGTGAAAAAGCCCTTACGTGAAGGAATCCCTGGAAACAACAGCCTCCATCCTCCTGAGTCCTTTAGTCCTCCTGAAGCATGAAATACTGTAAAGTGATACAGCTGAAGCCAGATGTTCACATACGGCGTAAGAAAAGACACATTTTCTTACTTTCTCCAGCATCAGAAGTTCACATACCCTTGGTTGGTATCTGGTAGAAATGCCTGTAAACTGTTTACATTGGTTCAGATGTTGTGAGTAGAGCTTCTCACAACATCTTGCTGTAATATCAGCACATTCCTCGTGACAGAGCGGGCCGAGTCAAGTTTACGGGCCTCACTTAGCTTTATGTGTCTTATAGTAAAACTGTATGTAAACATCTGGCAGCTGTATGTGCGTCCAGAGTGACAAACATGTTGCGTTTACTGACGGTTAGTCACTGTATCAGTTTCTCCTCTGACACGCTCAGTTTATTCTGTCAGGCGAAGTCATCTTAAAGATATTGTCGCCACAGTGGCTGTGGCACAGAAATATAAATATATAACATGAATTATTCATATTTCAGTTGTCAGAGTAACTGTTGGCATGTGTTTGCATTTTGTCTCGCGGAGTAAAAGTTATCCATCACTCTGGTAAATTAAATAGGCAGTTAAGTTTCACAAGTAAATGGGATCCTAGACAGATACAACCAGAGCTTTACATTCGCTACAAACGTAATTTTTCATTTCTGTATATCTGACAATAAAGTTGAGAATTTTATTTACTGTCTTAAGATTCCCAAATTCTCTCAATTTATTATTTTAGGAAATTGTAAAAAAAAAAAAAAAAAATTGAAGATGTTTTTTTAATTATTTATTTTTACTTAAATTCTTCAAAGTAAGAAAACAAAAACAAAAGACCTTGTAAAGTGGCTGGATATAACCAGTAAGAGTATAGTTAGCAACAGTAAAACGTGTCCTGTGGCTGAAAAACCACGTTGCTCCAAAACCACCAGAGAAATGTCAGATTACAGTTTGCAGCTGCACAAGGACTGTTTTCAAAACTGACACTTGAACTGAACACTGTGAGAACGCACTGGTTTTACCAAAATGGAGTTCATAGGAGTATGAAAGAAATGCCCTGATGGTGTGGGATTTCCAAGAAAACTTCCAGTGTGCAACAGCAGTACTCCTCACGTAATACAACCCATATTAGATTCCCACAGAAGATGAAATAAAATACCAGATGTTGAAACTGAGACATTTTGCCATTTTATGGTAAATATTGGTTCATGTTGACTTTGATGGCAGCGACACATCGCTAAACAGTTGGAACAGGGTGATGTTTATCATTGTATATAATCCCCCCTTCTTCTAACAACTGCCTGTAAACATCTGGGAAGTGAGGAGACCAGCTGCTGGAGCCAGTCTGGTCTGATGGAGGATTTCAGCTGCTCAACAGTCCTGGACCTTTGTTGGATGTTTTATTTTCTGATGCTCCAAATGTTTTCTGTTGCTCAAAGTTCTGGACTGCAGACGGACCAGTTCAGCTCCTGGACTCTTCTCCTGTGAAGTCATGCTGTTGTGATGGATGTAGTCTGTGGTTTTACATTGTCTTGCTGAATAAATATGGAAGGTCTTCCTTGAAAGAGATGTTGTCTGGATGGAGCAGATGTTGCTCTAAAACCTCTGCGTACTCCAGATGTTCCAGCTCTACATGCCATAGACACTAATATAACGTATACCATCAGAGATTTTCCATTTTGCCTCAGACCATTTCAGATGAGCTCTGGTCCAGAGAAGATGTGGTTTCTGGATGATGTTCACATGATGCAGCTTTAGCATGTATTAGTGGATTGTAGGTGAACTGTGTTGACAGTCAGTGATTCCTGGAAGTGTTCCTGAGTCCATCAGTGATGTCCTGCAGATAATCATGCCTGTTTTTAATGCAGTGCTGCTTCAGGACGCAGTGATGATATTTTGGACTGCAGATGGTGGGATCTTCAACGTCTTTGCAATTTAACGTTGTGTGTAAACATTTACACAATTTTTAGATGCAGTTTGTCTCAGATTGGTGAACCTGTGTCCATCTACATCCAAGAGTCTCTGCCCCTCTGAAATGTTCTTTTTATACTCAGTCAACTTTCTGACCTGTTGCCAATTAACCTAATTAGGTGTCAGATGTTCCTCCATTTGTTTCTGATTTCCACCAGTTACTTTTCCAGCCTTTTGTTGGCTCTGTTCCAACTTCTTTGAGATGTGTTGCTGCCATCAAAGTCAAAATGAGCTCATATTTTCCATGAAGTCATAAAATATCTCAGTTTCAACATCTGATGTCTTCCTTATGTTCCATTGGGAATAAAATATGGACGAACAATTTAGAGGTTGCTCTATCAAATACTAATTAAATGTAAGTAAAATTCTGAGTTTAAAGACAATTATTTAAAAAAAAATCCTCCACATCATTACTCTGACATTTTACAAAATGAATAAAGAAATAAAAAGTATCTAGACCTCTGGTTGCAACCCTTAATAGTGTATCCAGTTGTGAAATAAGAGCTCTTATTTAACTGTGAAACTATGACAGACTGTCCTGAGATCATAGACCTCCAAAGCTGCCCCCCCGAGGGGAACATGAACAGTCTTCTGATTAAATGAAAGCAAGAAAGGAATGCTGAAATGAGACACAACTATTTGTTGCAACAAGGATGCTGCATTTCGTTGGAACTCACACGAAGCTCAGCAATCACACTGAAAACACCCAAGAGGAAAGACTCTGAAGAAGCCGCCTGAAACAAAGCGTGAACGAGGCCTGATAACTGGAAAGCTTTAGTTTTAACCAAACTCAAGGCATGAGGAAATTCAAAATATTCATATCACACGCAACTGGTTTCTTTTATTAATGTCCTCAGAAGATGAGAGCGCTGAGCAGTGGGAGCAGGATGTAGAGTTGTTTGCAGTGGACACAGGGGCTGTTGTAGTTTTATGGGTAAACCTTTGTATGAAGAGCATTATGTTGAAAAAAGTCTTTTGACAGTGAAATTCAGGGTGATTCATCTTCTTAAAAACAAGGGAAATCATGCTGACTAGTAACAAAGAAACTGATATTTTTAAAGCGAAGGAAAAACCAGTTTGACCCCCTCGTTCAGAAACTTGTAGAAGTTCTTTCAGCAGCAGAATAACATGAAGCAATCGTTGTGAGATCATCAGCTACACAGCCTTGTGGAGGAACGTCGGTCCATTCTTCTTTACGGTGCTGATTTAGCTCATTGAGGTTTGAAGGTCTTTGAAAGGTCACAGCTGTCTTGAGGTCCCAGCATGTCATTTCCATCATGTTAAGATTCAGATTTCAACCACACCACTGAAACAGGATGAGTCTTTTCTTTTCAGATGTGCTCTGCTGGTGTGTTTGGATCATTGTCTTGTTGAATGACCTAAGTTTACATAAGCTTTACCTTTCAGACAGATCTGACTCCAGCATGCTTTGGAGACACGTTTGTAGTCGACTCAATGGATCCAAAGTCTCCAGGTCCTGAGGCTGCAAGTCAAGCCCTAACCCAGCATTTTCTGTTGTTGTTGTTATTGTTTTTTTGCCAAACGTGGCCCAACGTGTCACATCCAAACATCTCCACTTTAGTCTCATCTGTCCAAGGATGTTGCTCCAGAAGTCTCAAGGCTTTTGATTAGCAACTTTCTAAACCCAAGCCGTGCTGCCTTGTTCTTCTTAGAGAGAAGTTGCTTCTCTGAGCTCATTGTTTGTGTCTTTTTTCCTTAGCAGTGTGTCACCCAGAGCAGAATAGATAGATAGATAGATAGATAGATAGATAGATAGATAGATAGATAGATAGATAGATAGATAGATAGATAGATAGATAGATAGATAGATAGATAGATAGATAGATAGATAGATAGATACTTTAATGATCCCGAAGGAAATTCAGGGCATCCAGTAGCAGTATACAGACGGGACACAAGACATTGGTCACAATATACACCCACTTTCCCCCCTCCCCTCTCTATACAATAGTCCCCCAAACAAGATTTAGCAGCACAAGACAAAGGAGCAGTGATTAGCATTAATGTGTTCAAAACAATAAGGTAAAACCAGGAGTGAGTTAGGGTGATTGCCATTTAAGTACCCAACTATTGAGGAGGAAAATTGCCTACATGTCTGCTGATGTAGAGGTGCTCACACTGACTGATGACTATTATACACTATATTGCCAAAGGTATTTGCTCATCCATCCAAATGATCAGAATCAGGTGTTCCAGTCACTTCCATGGCGACAGGTGTGTAAAATTAATCACCTAGACATGCAGACTGTTTCTAGAAACATCAGTGAAAGAATGTGTCACTTTCAGCAGCTCAGTGAATTCCAGTGTGGAACTGTGATAGGATGACACCTGTGAAACAAATCCAGTCGTGAAATTTCCTCACCGCTAAATATTCCACAGTCAACTGTCAGATGGATTATAAGGAAATGGAAGAGTTTGGGAACGACAGCAACTCAGCCATGAAGTGGTAGGACACGTAAACTGAGGGGGCGGGGTCAGAGGATGCTGAAGAACATAGTGAGAAGAGGTCACCAACTTTCTGCAGTCAATCACTACAGACCTCCAAACTTCATGTGTCCTTCAGATCAGCTCAACAACAGAGCAGAGAGCTTCATGAATGGGTTTCCATGGTGGAGCAGCTGCATCCAAGCCAGACATCACCAAGTACAATGGAAAGCGTTAGATGCAGTGGAGTAAAGCAGCCACCACTGGACTCTAGAGCAGGGGAGGAACGTTCTCTGGAGGGAAGAATCACACTTCTCCACCTGGTAATCTGATGGAAGAGTCTGGGTTTGGTGGTTTCCAGGAGAACGGTACTGGTCTGACTGCACGATCCAAGTGTGAAGTTTGGTGGAGGGGGGTTTATGGTGTGGGGTTGTTTTTCAGGAGCTGGGCTTGGCCCCTTAGTTCCAGTGAAAGGAACTCTGAATGCTTCAGCAGACCAAGACATTTTGGACAATTTCATGCTCCCAACTTGGGAAGGTGTGGGACCAGTTTGGAGCTGGTCCCTTCCTCTTCCAACATGACTGTGCACCAGTGCACAAAGCAAGGTCCATAAAGACATGGATGGCAGAGTCTGGTGTGGATGAACTGGACTGGCCTGCACAGAGTCCTGACCTCAACCTGATAGAAGATCTTTGGGATGAATTAGAGTGGAGACTGAGAACCAGACCTTCTGGTCCAACATCAGTGTTTGACCTCACAAATGTTTTTCTGGAAGAATGGTCAAAAATCCCCATAAACACACTCCTAAACCTTGTGGACAGCCTTCCCAGAAGAGTTGAAGCTGTTCTAGCTGCAAAGGGTGGAGCCACGTCATATTGATTAGGAATGAGATGAACTAAAGCTCATATGAGAGTCAAGACTGGTGAGTGAATACTTTTGGTAATACAGTGTATAATCTCCACATATCTAACAGAAATTAGGATGACTAGGCCCAAGATCAGTAAAGTATGAACAATTTACTTCTAAGCCATGCTCAATGCACATTTTTTTTTTTTTTTTTAATCTCTGGTGAGCATGCTTGTTAACCAGTTGTCCTCAGTAATAGTAACTATGTAGCTCAGTCGTATCATGACTCAAACAAACATTGCTGTAGGTAGAGTAAAAACAGCAGAAGGAAATATCACTGTACAGTTTTTCACAGTATACAAAGTCTTGCAGTCGACGTCCGTGGTTCAGGGTTTTTTTTTCATCGGGCTCAGTGAGTTAAAGTTGTTCTCAAAGCTTCAAGTTAATCTGAGTCCTGCTGTGTGAGACGTTTTCTTTCAAAAATCCCCTCTTTGGGCCTGAAATACAGCACCGACATGTTCCCATCTGAGCTCATATTTCTAGTTATACTGATTACTTTTCCATTTATTGTGATTGTTATTGTCTTTATGGCTCATTTCAGTTCATAGTAATTTGACATGGGGAGTAAGATAACAACTTAAGATTGCAGCTGCAAATGATGATGCATGGCTTCCCTCCTCTCCAAAGTCGTAGGAGTGAGTGGTTCTTTTGGCCAACATGAGCTTGTCGACAAGGCCAAGGACGTTGGATCTGTGCTTGATACATGCAGTTTTATCAGAATTACTCCCAAAAGTAATTATTTCTTCAGTTTTTTTTTCCCACTATGTTGGATCACTTGGGCCTTATTTTCATCTTAACAGTTGAGACCTTTGGCTTATATGTATATAGTGGGTTTGTGAAATCAAGACCTGTCAACCGATGGCACCCTGTGGAATAAAAGGATAAATGGAGCACACTCACATGCATTAATCACTGTTGTAGTTCAGATTTGTGTCCAATGTGTCCCAACATTACTGCTTACATGTGCAAGATCAGCTTTGCAGGATGGAGCCTTGTCACGGCACACTTTTTTTGTTTTTTGGTGGGTTTTTTTATCAATTTTTCTTGTCAGATTGAGGTCAGATCTGAGGAAAAGTCTGTTTGGTTACAAAATGCACGATCATCCTAATAAATGACTTTATAATCTCCACACATACTTTCCAGAGCCCACCTGAGTGCTACCTCCCCTGGTCCCTGATATCAAATCCATGTCATCAGCACCTGTAGAAATGAGCTGGTTTTCCTCAGAGATTCTTTATATCTTTCACTGAACCTGCCCTGAACTCCAGCAGCATCTCCACGTCCATGGCACATGGCTCATTACTGAATATCACTTTCATCCAGTTACCCACAGTTCATGACTGCTTCTCTTTGTTCCACTGTTACCTTGTTTACCTCTGTTTAGGTGTTAAAAATGTTTTACGTCTGTTTTTTCTGCATGTAAATCCCATTTCCTTTGAGTGATTTCTTACAGTTCATTCACAAACACTGAAACCTGCACCTGCTCAGTATTTTGTTGTGCACATTCTGCTCTCAGGGCTTTTTGCTTTGTCTTTTCTGCCCTGACACTTGGACCTTTTCCTTCATCTTCTCACTTGCACACCTGCACAGACAATCCAACAAAGGCTCAAATGCTATGCATGTGTTAAATCTATTGCTGTCAGCTGCAGCGCACATCTGTGCATGTAAAACAAGTGGCCTCCCAACAAGCAGTATAAAAGCAGGATGTGTTTATGCAGCTGCACCTGGTACAAATGTGCCATTATCATTATTATGATGATTTCAGCTGCAGACAGGGACTACTTTTGGACATGGCACAACTGTTTTTGATTAAAATAGGTGGGGAAAAATTGACTTTTCTGATGAAACTATGCATAGTTTTAGATACACTATACTGCCAAAAGTATTTGGTCACCTGCCTTGACTCTCATATGAGCTTTAGTTCCTCTCATTCCTAATCAATATGACGTGGCTCCACCCTTTGCAGCTAGAACAGCTTCAACTCTTCTGGGAAGGCTGTCCACAAGGTTTAGGAGTGTGTTTATGGGGATTTTTGACCATTGACCAGAAGAATGGAAACACTGATGTTGGACCAGAAGGTCTGGTTCTCAGTCTCTGCTCTAATTCATCCTAAAGGTCTTCTATCAGGTTGAGGTCTGGACTCTGTGCAGGCCAGTCCAGTTCATCCACACCAGACTCTTCCATCCATGTCTTTATGGACCTTGCTTTGTACACTGGTGCACAGTCATGTTGAAGAGGAAGGGTCCAGCTCCAAACTGGTCCCACAAAGTTGGGAACATGGAATTGTCCAAAATGTCTTGGTCTGCTGAAGCATTCAGAGTTCCTTTCACTGGAACTAAGGGGCCAAGCCCAGCTCCTGAAAAACAACCCCACACCATAATCCCCCCTCCACCAAACTTTACACTTGTATCAATGCAGTCAGACCAGTACAGTTCTCCTGGAAACCGCCAAACCCAGACTCTTCCATCAGATTACCAGATGGAGAAGTGTGATTCTTCCCTCCAGAGAACGTTCCTCCACTGCTCTAGAGTCCAGTGGTGGCTGCTTTACACCACTGCATCTGATCCTTTACATTGTTCTTGGTGATGTTTGGCAGCTGCTCCACCATGGAAACCCATTCATGAAGCTCTCTGCTCTGTTGTTGAGCTGATCTGAAGGACACATGAAGTTTGGAGGTCTGTAGTAATTGACTGCAGAAAGTTGGTGACGTCTTCTCACTATGTTCTTCATCATCCGCTGACCCCGCTCCCTCAGTTTACCTGTCCTACCACCTTCATGGCTGAGTTGCTGTCGTTACCAAACACTTCCATTTCCTGATAATACAGCTGACAGTAGACTGTGGAATATTTAGGAGGAAATATCACGACTGGATTTGTTTCTCAGGTGTCATCCTGTCACAGTTCCACACTGGAATTCACTGAGCTGCTGAGAGCGACCCATTCTTTCACTGATGTTTCTAGAAACAGTCTGCATGACTGGGTGCTTAATTTTATACACCTGTGGCCATGGAAGTGACTGGATGGGTGAACAAATACTTTTGGCAATATAGTGTATGTGCGGGTAAAAATGTAAAGTGCTTTATTCCTCTGACTGATCAAACCTTTCAATCACTGCCAGACAGAGATAAAAAAAAAAAATCCATTGGACCAGGGGTGTCAGACTCATTTTCACTGAGGGCCACATCAGCATCATGGTTGCCCTCGAAGGGCCAGATTGACAGCATGAATGTAACAAAATGCTATGAAAATCAAAATAAATTAAACTACACCTTCTTATAATGTTAAATAACGGTTTCTGTATTTATTATGTATTCAAGTTTCAAACATTTAAGTCATTATTATATTAAATGTGGTCGTAAGAGTATCCATTACCTTGGTTTCAGAAGCGGAAGCAGTTCTTTGTTTTTCTTGCAGGCTAAATTTAGCATAATTAGCTCCGTGTTTGCTGTCAAAATGCCAACTTAGATTAAACTCTTTCACGACTGACACCCACCTCATAACACTAAAGCAGTCAGCTGTTGGCCGTGCAGACACGTCTCTGACGTCTTTAGAGTTCAGAGACGTAAGAGGTAAAACGGTAGCTGGAATAATGTTGAGACGTATAACCTCGTGGCTGAGACAGCTGGCTGAAAAGAAGCAGGATCAGTTATCACAGGTGTTGTCCACCAGGTGCAGACATCCAATTTTTCTTCTATCACACTGGAAAGACAAGTTAGGCGTTTTTGTTTTTTTTTTGGCTTCAAGGTTCTTAATCACACTAGAACCTTTTTTGTTTTTACTTGCCATTGTTTCTTTAGCTTAATTCAATTCAATTCAATTCAATTTTATTTATATAGCGTCTGTTACAATGACAATTGTCTCTAGGCGCTTTACAGAGACCCAGAGCATGACCCCCGAGCAAATATCATCAACTAAGATTATATAATTAAATCCAATCAATGATAATGGCAGGTAAAAAACTCCCACGTAGGGAGAAAAAAAAACCTTTATACCAAACAGTGGCAAGGAAAAACTCCACTTTAAGAGGAAGAAACCTTGAGCAGGACCTGGCTCATATGGGGGGACCTTCCTGCCGAAGGCCAGCCGGGTAGAGAAAGAAAAAAAGAGGGGAGACAGGACAGAGAGAGGATGTAGGACAGAGAGAAGATGGAGGACAGAAAGAGGATGTAGGACAGAGAGAGGAGAGCACAGAAAAAGTAAAAAATAATAATAAAGAAGTAGTGGAATTGTTGTAGGGTGAATGCAAGCGAGCTATGGAGGGCCCTTGGGCGTGTGGTCAGCGTAATGAGCCATGATAGGCTCTTGAGTATCAGTAATGTGCGGGTGGGGTGTAGGTGAGGTGTGTGAGAGAAGGGGGAGGAGGGGGGAGGAGGAGGGGGTTTGGGTTTAAGAAAAGAGAAGGGTAGGATTTCAAGCAAAAGGATGCAATATATAAACATAAACAGATGGAGGCAGCAGCACTGGGATGAGATGGCCAGAGGACCAGGTCGCCGATCACCACGCCAGTCGGCACCCAAACACAAGTGGAGGAGAACCCCGGGATGGACAGAGGATGGAACTGCAAGTCAGCATGAAACCCAGGAAACTCTGGCCTGCAAATACACAAAGAGAAAAGGGGGCAGAAACAGCACAACAACCACAGGAAAGCAAAGAAAATGGAGCACAGTTTCAGTAGCAGGGTGCTCCCAAATAATTATAAATGAGCTGGAGGAGGAGGAAGGGAGGAAGAAAGGGAAGAAAAGGAGAAGAGCAGTGGAGACACCACTCAGCAGATCATGCTGGTGTCTCCCTGTAGCGTAGGCCTATAGCAGCATAACTATGACGAAGCTGTGATTAAGACGAGCTACTCTAGTCTTACTACTACAACTATAGTTATAACTATTAGCCCCTACACACTATAGTTAAGACTAATTGTAGGCTTTACTGAACAGAAATGTTTTCAATTTAGTTTTAAAGATGGAGATAGTATCAGCTTAGATTTAATAACATCAAGTATAGGTAATAATCATGCTCTGGGTGTCTGAAAAGCACCTAGAGACAATTTGTATAGTAATAGATGCCATGTAAGTACAGCTGAACTGAACTGAACTGAACTGAATTGTGGAGTCTTGCAGTATCAATGCCAGAAGGCGCTAACTGCAGCTCTTCCTCCATCACTGATGAAGGGGTCTGGTGCTGAGCAGCAGGTCAGAACTTCAGCAGGTGCTGGAGAGGAGGAAAAGGGTGCAGAGCAACCAGGAGGAGGAAGGGCTGAGCAGGACTCCTCTGGAGGACATGCTCCTCAGACGCCAGCAGAAACAACTGCAGGTAACTGGATACACACACATACTTCTCAATTAAGAGTCCTACAAAAGTGCATTCAGGCCATTAGAGGAGGAAAGAAAGGAAAGATTACTGAGAAAAACCTTTACAAAAACATGCAAGAAAGCTCTTTTAAGATCACAACACGGACTGGCTTCCTTCACGTCACCAACAAGACGCTGTTTTTCATGCTTTCCTCACAAATGAGCAAATTTATTACATCAGAACTTTACCCAGTGAGAGTAAACCGTAAAAATGCCAGACACAATTAGTAAGTTAACCCTGCTTTTTTTTTTCTCTCAGAGGGAGAAGGAACAAGATGAGGTGACACGTGGGGAGGCCCAGTTGATGGAGTTTTTCAGAGTCCGGCAGAACCTGAGAAAGATCCACTGCTCCGCCGTCATACAGGAGAAGGCTACGAGCTCCGCTGCAGAGTAAAGGATCTGCAATCTGAAATGACCTGAGTTTGTTCAACACTGACTTCACTTCACACGCAGCAGCAGCAGCGACAGGATGAATCTCTACAATCTGAGACATAATTCAACCCTGGAACATCAGACGCAGAGGAGCAGCAGTGAGTTTAGACCTGGAGTTCAGTCAGTCAACTGTAATCAGACAAACACTTTCAAAGACAGCAGCTCAGCTCGACATCATTACCAATGATGACGGCGTTCAGGGGAAAAAATGATTAAATTATGTCTGAAATGTCATCATTTTAAATTGCAATATTATTTGAGAAAAATGTAAAATTATTTGATTTAAGTAATACATTTATGGGAATAGTTTGTAATATTATGGCACTCATTTTAAACTCATTTTCTGATTTTGTTCTCATTAACTGATGGCTTTATTCTCGTAATATTAAAACTTTTTTCTCGTAAAACTGTGGCTTGTTCCTCATAATATTACAACTTCCTCTTTTCGTGTCAAACTGAAACAGTCTCATGATCTCAGTCCGCCCGTCAACTCTGTTATCGTGTCACAGTTCTTTGGTTTTCTTTCTCAGACTGGTCGACTGAGGCTCTGTGGTTATTCTGAAAGTATGTAGACGGTTTCTTTGTGACGTGTTAAACTGTCACGTTCAGACTGATGTGACTCCAGCTCCTAAATCATTTTGAGTTCAGTGGTTTGTAATTTATGGGGTTTCTTTCACAGATCACACATAAATTAAAAATGGCTCTCCAACACTGACAACACTCTGGGAATATGCTCGGTCTGGGTGTGTCTCAGCAGCCTCCCACCACGCAGAAAGTCCCTGGTTTCATCTGAGAGTCCCTAAAGACGCTGAAGACCCTAAAGACGCTGAAGACGCTGATCCTGAGATGCTGAACCTCCTGATGCCTGGGATTACGAGTGTGACTGAAAAATCACTGCATCGACTCAACAGGATGGTTGAATGTGACTTGTGGTGTGAAATTATTTTGAGTCGTCAGCAAAGGTTTGCAAAGCTCTAAATAAAAGCTCTCTGTATAAATATAGTCTATATTCAATTCCATGTGGCTTCTCTGCGTTCACATTCATTTTTTACCTCTGCAAAGGAGGTTGTGTTTTGTCAGAAATGTGAAAAGGAAGAACTGATTTCATTTTGGGTGTGATCCAGAAGAAATCCTGGATTCTGGATCACTTTCAAATTTTCAATAACATTGCAGTCAATGGGGCCGAAAAATTTTGTTTCTTAATATCTCTGTTAATTATTGTCCAAAACTCATGAAATTTAACTTAGAGGGTCCCATTGTCAATCCCTATCAAATTTCAAAGGCTGATCCGGATCTGATCCAGAACGCGGATTTTATCGTAATCTCTATAAAAACATTGAGGTTGTTTAATTTTAATATATTGACTTTGGAAACAAATATTGCATTAAATCTTTAAAATATTATTATTTCATTTTGTGTGCATCACAAAATAAAGGAAGATATGGTACTTTTTTAGCGGTCCCATATTGTCAGAGCTACATGTACGACTAATATTTATGGTGTAAATCGCTATATGGGGGAATTGTTGCGCTTGGATGAGGTCTGCGCTCTCCGAGTGCTTTTCTAGTTTTTTTTTTATTTTACAGTTTACTTTTAGCTCTCTCCCACTGGGAGTATAGATTCAGTTCAGTTCAGTTATTTATATAGAGGCCTGCAAATTGTCTCTTGGTGCTTTTCAGAGACCCCGGAGCAAATATTATTATATGAAGCAATATTATTCAGTCTTTAATTAAAGAAACAATGGCACGTGAAAACAAGCCCCCCAGCTGGAGAAAAACCTCTCAGTCAAACATGAACGGAAACGTTGACAGCTGCTGTCATGACAGTTGTTGATTTTTGTAGTTTGCGGATTTATTTTGTTTTGTAGTCAGAAAAGAAAAAAAAAGGATGTCATCTGTCATGGACTGGGCCTCGTTCATGAAATCTCCTCCTGAGGTTTACAAATTCAGCAGAAAATAGATTTGATCATAAAAACATGTTTAGATGTCAGTGAATCACAAGCCGGTAGTGTAGGAAGGTGCATCCTCAACCTGCATGTCTACCTGTGGACATGGTGCACGTTAAAAACGAGAGGGAAAGGAAGAGATGAATGAATACTTGGTCGGGAGTCAAGAGCAAACTCCAACGGTTCGCTGATGCTCCTGCTGGAACCGTCTGCATCGTGGCAGCCAGATGCTTAACGGTCTCAGACTGGGTCTCAGTGAGCCTGGGTGGACGTGACCATCAGCTGTTGAACTGTCAGGCGTCTCCAGCAGGGAGAGCAGTGCTTCACCAACGCTGCCCATAGGGTGCTGCTGAGCTCGACGGGGGACGCCATCAGATGATGGAAGGAACATTTTGAGGATATGTTGACTCCCACTAACACGTCTGGGGAAACAGGAAGCTCAGTCTGCAGACTCTGGGTCAAGCTTACCTGTTACCTGTTACCTGTTACCAAGGCTGAGGTTGCTGATTTTAAAGCTCCACAGCAGATATGAACCTTGGGGGTGGATGAGGCCTGACTGACGGGCTGGGGTGGTGGTTTTCCCTCTTCAAGGAGGAGGACCGGAGGTTGCGTTCCAGTTAAAGGGTAATACCACTCCTCAATCTCCCTGTTAAGCTCTACGCAGCGGCGCTGGAGAAGAGACGCCGGTTGATAGTCGAGCCTCAAACTCAGGGGGAACAATGCAGCTTCCACCCTTGCCCCAAGTGGAGGGGTTCAAGTATCACAGGGTATTGTTTGAGCGGGAAATTAACGGGTTGGATTGGTTTGGCGTCTGCATTCATCTGTCTACTGGCTCATATTTGTTTCCCCTGGAGAGTTGCTGCACCCCCGCCCCTTGTGGAAGTAGGAAGGTTTCCATTTTGGTCAGATGTCCAGAGGTCACTGGTTCAGATCAGAAAAGTAAAGAAAAACCCAGAATGAGACTGTCAGGTCCAAGGTGGTCTCTCTGAGCTTCTGATGGGGCGGCAGGTAATCTGGCCAACATTCAGAGGAGCTCACACCAACGACTCTGTCAGCCTGGTGCTCTTCTCAGTCTACAGCTGAAGTTGGAAGACTGGACTCAACAAACTCTGTTACAGGTAACATGATTGAACACAAAGTACTTTGTGAATATTGCGTATAGCAAAAGAAGATGGAACAGAGACACTACAGTCTAACTCAGGGGTCGGCAACCTTTACTATCAAAAGAGACCATTTTTTGTCCTTCTCCTCTTAATAAAATTCATCTGGAGCTGCAAAACTTAATTGACCCGTAAAATGAAGATAACACAGTGTATGAAGTTTTATATATAGTTATTCTGTATTCAGAGGGATTTGAATCTACCCAAAAGCTTATTCCTAGTATGTTTGGCAGTTTTTAAAGTTTTTAATGCAAAAGGTCATACAAGATACTAATTCAAGTTTCATTTCCATTTTTTTTGTCATCCACTGCAAAAGAGCTATAGTTTGTTGCATTTATGAAATTATAGAAGAACAAACAGAAAACTGTTTTATTGCTGTTTTTACCTGTTATAACGAAGGTAAACCTCAAACTCTTATAAAGACTGAATATTGGGTGCTGCTGTACTGTATGTTTGGGAGCAGAACCAAGACAATTTCCTGTCAACTTGTTAACATGGAAGTAAATATATTTAATCTTGAATCTTTTGAAAGAGGAGAAAAAAACACTGGCATGTGTAAACCTACTTTGAAATAAAACAAAGAACCATGCAGGTTCATTTGAGTCATTCCCTTACTTGTAAAATATTGATCAAATAAAAAGTAGCCCACTTTGAAAATAAATAAAACGTATAGCTGCAGCTTAATAACTCAAAAAACATGTAAATGTAAAAAAGGCCAGTTTGTATTTCGAAGTAGTTTCGTAGTTTGAATTTGGCCAATGGAGGGAGGCTAACACAGGAGAGATGTGATCTCTCTTGATGATTCCTGTCAGCACTCATGATGCTGCATTTCAGATCAGCTGGAGGCTATTCAGAGAATTACTTGGACATCCTGCAAATAACACATTACAATAATCTAGTCTAGAAGTGACAAAAATGTGTTTTTCAGCATCATCCTAGGAGAGGACGCACCTCATCTTTGTAATATAACACAGGTGAAAAAAGGCTGTTTAACAAACCTGATTAATATGCTTTTTAAACGACAGGATAAAACTGAGATCTTCACAAACAGCGCTGAAGTCTGAAGATGACACTCAAAGTAAAATTTCAAATAGAACAAAAACATACTGAATGATTTTTTCATTTAAACCAGCATGAGACTTGACCTGACTTCTGCCTGTGCAGAGAGGTTCTGGTTCTGGCAGTGCTGCTGCAGGAATAAAAGCAGATGTGCATCCAGGACTGAAACTCAACTCTTTTGATCTTGTTTGAGAACGAAGCATCTTACAGTCTCTGTAGTTCTGGAGATGCAGAACTACAGAGAACATAGCCTCATCATAGCTATGCTGCTATAGGTCTACTCTGCAGGGGGACACCAACATGATCTGCTCAGTGGTCTCACACATGTATTTTTTTGTCCAACCCTGATTCCAAGAAAAAAGTTGGGACACTGTGGAAAACATATGACAATTAAAGCTGCAAGCAGCCTTTACTCTCGCACCCATTGCCACGGCCCCCCCCCAGGTGTCCACCACCTTCCCAAACCAGTCGGTAATAAAGACAAAACAGAGATAATTCTATTCGGTTACAAAATGGAAAAGATAAAAGTAGCTGCTCAGCTTGAATCCAGAGGTAAGAAAAGAAAAAACTGGTCTGGAATCTACTCAGAGTTCTAAGCTGCAACATCAAGACTTTAACTATCACAGCTTTTTCTCATCTCAAACAAATATAAAGAGTCAGAGATCTGACGTCCAGAGCAGATTTACAGAAACTCATCCAGCCATAATGCTCTTTTGACTGATTAGACAGCTTCAGCTTATGATGAACCCTGTTGCCAGAGTTCCAACAAGAACCAGGAAAACTGAGCACAGAACTGCTATTATGAGATCCTTTCACTGGTACCAGTTATCTGCAGAATAGACTTTGAGTAACAATCCACCCCCAGGGACCAATGTGGGATTTTCATTGATTTGACTGACTGGATTTTTCACATTTATGTGTGGCAGAATCACCCACATCCTGTTTCACACACAACTAATGCATGTGCAAAATTCAATGATAATAATAATAATAATAATAATAATAATAATAATAATAATAATAATAATAATAATAATAATAATAATATAATATATGAAATTCAATAGGGTCCATGCACCTTTGGTGCTCCAGGCCTAAATTGTATATTTGCTAAATATTGTGTTTGGAAGTCCTGTTTTTGTTTCCTTCTACCTGTAGGTGAAATGATCCAAGAGAACCAAAATGATCTTGATTTGTTTTAGAGATTTGAGACTGTGTGAAATTAGTAAAGTTTTTCTAGAATATTCTTCTCCAGAATATGATCAATAATGACCAAACTTAACTCCAAATTAAAAGTGATTGAAAGAAATTACAAACTGGACAAGTAAATAAATTGATGGTGATTTCTGCAACACTTGTCTCCCTGCTCCACTTCTATATAATCCCAGGGACCCTGAGGAAACCCACACAAGCACAGGGAGAACATGCAAACTCCATGCAGAAAGACCTGCTGAGGTTCCAACCAGGAGCCTTCTTGCTGTGAGGCAACAGTGCTGACCACCAAGCCACTGTGCTGCCTCAACTTAGAACCAAGAAATCTTATATTTAGCAGTCCGCATCTAATTGTTCGATCTTCTCCCTTTAAATGTCTGACGGTATTTATTTTATGAGGTTGTTTTGGTTAATGCCTAGACTTTTGGAGGACACCAATTCTATATTTTTGATCAGCACCATGTAAAAATGACCAATTACATGACTAATTTCTATATTTTTATTGACCGGGGGGCGTTCTGGAGAAGCAGCAGAGGAGTGTAAGACTGCAGCTCTGCATCCTGATCTTGACCCTGGAGGCCAGGATCCAGCGCTGCAGATGATATGGGGAAATGAGGAAAATAATGAGGCGCTGAGAGCAGGGCCGTCGGACAGGGGGTAAAAGTTACACAGCCTTGGGGGGGCCCATGGCAGAGGGGGGCCCACGGGAAGCTAAGGGGGAAAAAATTATATATTGAATATATTAGTTAATACCAAAACTAAATTTCATGACAGATATTGATCGTAATGCAAACTTGGTGGGCCCTATATTAAATGGCATATTGTTGTAATCCAAAAACCTTAAGTCTGTTGTGACGGACTACTCTGTGTGAACACCCCTTGGAATATGCGCAAAATCGTTAAGTCCAAAAACAGTTGTTTCTCACCGTGAGGCGCAGCTTGACTACTATTAGCGTATGTGGATGGAGAGATAATGTCGCAACCTCCCAAGAAATATAAATCTGGCTCTCAGAAACGTAAAGAGAGGAAAGAGAGAGAGAAGAAACAAAATGAGGGGAGTCAGCTGCTTACAGACTTCTTCTCAAAGAAAGGTGAGTACAATTGTAACAAACGTTAAACTTTAAACACACAAGATGAAATCCCATTGTCAACTGCCGTAAGCTCCACTATCATTGCTAAAACGGACATAAACAGCCCTAAAGCAAGATCAGATAATAGACTACCCTTTCAAATGGTCTTGTTATTAAAATAAGGGAATATAAAGTCAGATAATATTGCAGCAATATAACAGCAAGCAGGTGGTCAGGTGATCGGTTGGTGGTGGTGATGGGGGGGGGGGCCCACCAGGACCTCCTTTGTAGGGGCCCAGAATTTGGTGCTACGGCCCTGGCTGAGAGAAACCCTGGTTAATGGCAGCTCCACTGTCTAAAATGTGGCATCAGAGTTAACAGCGACCAGCATCAAAAGCATTCCTGGGACCCTTTTCACATCTGCTGGCTTCGTGTAGATACATGGAGTCTTTTATTACTGTTGGCAGAAATTACAGCAGATTTATGATGGACCAGTCTGCAACAGTAGCAAAACAACGTTGGGCTCCTTATCTCTTTATGGACAACTGTTCTGCATCATGCTCTGTGATGAGTATAATCCTGAAAATGTACATCATCACTGAAAGGCTATTTTAGGTGTGTGAATGTACAGCTGTTCATTCACAGCAGAGGCAGAAGCACGTCTTACCTGATACGCAGCCACATACTCACCAACCACTGAGGACACGCGCTGGTTTTATTCAACCACTATACTTTACACGTTTCCTTGGACCTGCGTCAAACTAAATTTTGAACATCATCTCCTTTTCCAGCCCAGATTCATGATTCCTCACCACCCATCGCCTCCATCCATTCACAGTCCGTTACTGCTTCTCCTCAGCCGACTGTAACTTTAGTTTCTTCTGTTTAGGTGTAAAAGACAGTTTCTCTGCTGGTGGATTATGTGCGGCTTATTAGCTGCACCTGGTTTCTAATTATCCTCTTATTTGCTATGGAAGCATAAAAAGAGCTTTTAACGTGCAGCTTCTCTATTTTTACTTCCTCTTAGTTTTGAAAACATAAACTGATTTAAACAACAGCTGATGTTTAAGGGTACAACGTAACATGTCATGTACTGTTGTTCATCTAATAAATATTTGACCTGGTTATAACCAGATTATTTTTTTCATTGTGTAAAACCTGATCATGCAGACATCTGGAGTTTACTAAAGAGTGAATAACTCTCAGATTGATGAGTTATTTCCTGTAATGCTGAAAACCAATGATGAGAACAAAACGCCCAGCAGGTCGTCATGTGAAATGAGTGAGTGGTGTCAATTGCGTCAATGTTCCTGCTGCAAGTAACTTCATTTAAAAAAAAAAAAAAACAACAACCCACAACTGATATTTTATTACATCTTTTTTTTATTTTATTGTTTTTACATCATCTAGCTGTTTGTCTTTCTGCAGTAAATCAGTTTTGATTCATAACGGCATACAAACCGAACAAAAGCAGTAAACTCCTTTGTTTATTCCCACAAATACTTACATTGAAAAAAAAACCCCAATAAATTCAGTCTTTTTATTTGTGTTTATTGGTAGATTCAGTATAAATGTCTGACAGTCAATAACAGAACGGTTTTTTTGTTTAGTTTCTGGATGGACTGGCACACAGAGTGAATGAATGAATGAATGAATGAATGCACTCACACCACACAACACAGCGCCACAACCAGCCTGACAGGATGTCTCAATCACTCACTAACTCACACAAAAACACATACAAACAACGTCAGCTAAAACACTCCAAGCTGGCCTTGGCTCTCTCCATCTCGTGCAGGAAGTTGTAAAACTGAGGGAGAGTCAGTTCTGGAAGGAACGAGGAAAGAAAACAGAAAATGGTTGAAAGACTACCAACTGATGTAAATTCCAGTTAAAAAACGCACGTCCTCCATTGATTACTGGTTTCTGTACCGGCAGGGAATTTTGAAAGAAACAAAATAAATGAATAAACACTAGGGAGCATCTCCACAAACTGAAGATCAGAGCATCTGTACAAGCTGCAGAAACTCGTCTCTGTGGTGAAGCAGGTCAGATGTGGATACAAGCAGAAACCTTCTGAACGGGAGGACGGTTTTTAAACAGACTAGTAAAATATCTGAGAGACAACTAGGGCTGGGCAAGTTAACGCATTATTATCGCGTTGACGCATTAATTTATTAACACCGACATTTATGTTTTGAAAAGTCTGTTACTGGCTGCTGCCGAAACGGAAGACAATTATCAGGTAAACATGCGGTAAAGCTAAAACAGACATGGAGAACGGTAAAAATCTGTGTACTTTACAGTTCGGGTAGCAACTCAGGTAGCAGATATTAACAATTCTGTCTAAAAAAAAAAAAAAATTGTGGACTGCAACAAAACTTTGGTCGTCATTCCTCCATGTTCCATCAGATCTGCTCCATGTGTTCACTGTCCTGCTGTTCTCTAGCTGGTTACTGCAGTGCAGGCTCCATCTAGTGGCACAGATGTGTAATGACAACAGAAAGTCCAGTCCTCCATTATAAAACAAATTCAGTTCTGTGGCCTGTTTTTTAATTTTGTATTTTTGATCCAAGTCTAAAATTGAAATATAAAAAAACTGGCTTTTTTTTTTCATTTTTTTGTGTTAGATTAAAAAAAGAAAAAACATCATAAAATGTCACTTTTTAACTTTTTTAAACTTTTGATTGACAATTGAAAATGGAAAGAATGAATGATACAAGGATTGGGTAAAGTTACAGAACTTTAACATGGACATTTTCATTTTAAAGTTCTCCCAGACGGAGGATTCAACAGAAACAAGGTTATTTGTAACAACTGACAAGTTGAACTCCCCGTTAAAAGTTTCTGCTGTTACCTCAGAAATTACCTGTTTTAATGTTCTGATTGTGCTGAGACACAATCAATTTGTTGGATTTTGTTTGTAGACTTTTTTTTTTTCATAAGAAAAACAGGATGACATTAATGTCCTGGCAGTGGCAATAAGCTTTATTTTATTTTACATTTTTTCAGATGAGATTTACACTAAATATGTGTTACTGACAAGTGCTGATGTTAAAAGTTTTTGAACAACAAATGTTATGACACTTTAGTTCATATGGCAGCAGAACATTTAAATAAAAGTGACCTTTACACTACTTTTGAATTCATTATTTGATTTTGCGTATACAATGTGATTAATCGTGATTAATCAGGGAAATCATGCGATTAATCGAGATTAAAAATGTTAATCGTTGTCCAGCCCTAGAGAGAACACAACAAGTGCGGCTCTCAGACAGATAGGTACCGTATGCCTTTGATTTAATCAAGACCCCAACAGGTCACGACATATGAACATGAACCTTCAGTAACTGTCACCCTGACTGGGTTACAGCTACTGTCTGCTGTCTGAGAGTGCACATTCATCCAGCGTCTCATGCACTGATACAATGGTTCAACAGAACGTTGTTCAAGTGATGTTAACTGTTCCTGATGAAGTGAAATCTTATTTGAGTTCATAATGAGTCCATTTTTATCAGAAGTAGGTTTGTGATGGCGTCTGATGTACTGCAGCACATCAGAGAGCGAGATTTAAAGCTGTGCAGAGGCATGTGGAGCGCCTGAGAAGGTCTGCAGTGTCATCTAGTGTAAAACAGTTTACTGTACTGGTTTTTCAAGTTCATGGTTGGTGTTTGAGAGACTGAGAACGCACGGCAAACACACCAACACTTGACTGGTGGCGTGCCTCTTAATGTTTGAAACCTGTCGCGTGCTCGGTCAAGAAACAGTGAAGGAATATGAGCTGGTCATTTATTCTCACGCATGTTCAACTTAAACTGACATTGAGCTCAAAGTTCACCACTGCTTTAGTGAAGTCTAATGACATTTTAATGACGTGTAATAATGTAAATCCAAGCTTATGAAGGATTCAGTTGTGGAGTCTTTCTGCTTTATAGATTAACAGCATTAACAGCATTGACTGCTGATCCAATCAGTGGCCTCTACCAAGATACTGCTCTCCTGTTTATCCAGGATAAAACACAGATTTATCTGGATAAAACACAGATTTATCTGGATAAACACAGATTTACAGAAACAGACGCTGTGGCGGTTCACAATAATCCACGGTGTAAAGTCAGTACACGTCACTGTAAAGCGGACGCCTGGGTACGAAAAGATAAATGCTTCCAGATAAACGAACAATGGCGAACACTCCTCAAAGTGAAACAAAAGCTGAAGGGGGCGGGGCATGTCGGGGTGGTGAGGTCGAGGAGTTTGAGGCAGAAAAACATCTCTTGGTTGGGATCTAATCTCTCCGTCTTGATGAGTCGTCACGTTAAAACTGCATTGTCTCTGCTGAGCTCATGAACCGACGGACGTCTGGTCCAGTTCAGCGGACTGCTGACTCACTTCAGAGTTTTTTTTAAAAAATCAAGTGAACATTTATTGATGTATTTATTTAGTGCTGTGTGTGTTGATGGTAGCCAACGCCCACTCACCCATGTAGATGTTTTCAGTGGAATTCCCCTTTCTGACCACCAGCTTCAGCTACAAACAGAAAACTGTGTTTAAAACAGAGTTTATAGATGTGAGTTCAGTCCCGTTTAGAGCTGCCCTACCTGCAGAAAGATGTTGCCCACTTTCTGAATTTCACTGGTACCAACCGTCACTGTGACAAGAAGAAAACATGTCCTGAGCTATACTTTGTCATAAAATTCAATAAAATACTGTAATATTTTTAAAAAATGTAAAAAAGAAATAAAATCTAAAGAAGAATATGCCTTTAATATGCATTGTTGGTTCGAAAGAAACGCCGTCTAGCTGGTATTTTTTCAGGCTGTATTTGATGCGAGTTCTGCTTTGTCTTACCTCCAAACTTCCACTCCATGTCAACCAACTGGTTGACCATCAGAGTCTGACCAAGAGCACTTCTGGACAGGACTGCATAGTGTTCCCCCCACTGCAAAATACAGGAGAAAGAAAAAACATCAGTGCAAATAGCGATTCAAGATTTGTCTTCCCCCGGTAAAGTACAGTGGTACCTCTATTTATGAAATTAGTTGGTTCTGGAAGTAGTTTCGTAACCTGAAAATTTCGTAAGTAGAGACGTGTTTTCCATGTAAATGCTCTAATCCGTTCCAAACCCCCCAAAATTCGGACATCAATTTTTTTTTTATAAATCATAAAAATGCATCAAAACATGTAACAAATACATGTTACCATTAGATTACTGCACAATAAACATAAAATGAGAGTTGTACATAATAAAAAACAAAGAATTAAGCAACAAATAAAAATTATGTTAATTTACCTTTTAACTGCTATCCATCGTCACCTTTTCTCTCTCAGCAGTGGTTTTTGCCTGACGTTTTGTAAAGAACCGATCCAAGGACGTTTGCTTTTGTCGGCTTTTAACAATCCTTCGAAAATATGCATGGCTAACATCATCATAATGAGCGATAGCCCAACTAGTGAACACTTTTTCTGGGTGATTCTTTTCCTAAACTTCATGGAATTTCCCTAAAATGTCAATGGGATGCCAGGAAGATGCTAGCTGATAGCCAGGAAGATGCTAGCTGATAGCCAGGAAGATGCTAGCTGATAGCCAAGAAGATGCTAGCTGATAGCCAGTGGCTGAGCAGCTACATGTTTACGTTCTGTAAACTCTGGGAGCTGCGAGTAGCAGCGCTACTGTATTTTTGCCTTTCGTATCCTGAAATTTCTTTCCTAACAAGAGGCAATATTTTCCCTTTGAGACAATATTTTCCCGTGTTGTAACTAGGGATGGGCATAATTAATCGATTAATCGATGATTGATCATTAAGAATTTGGTCGAAGAAATTCATTTTCGTCGATGAACTGAATGTTTTTTTTTTTTTTTTTTAAACAATCCGAACGTAAGGTTCTCAGTGCATGTCCTCAAACAATGCGATGCATTTCACTGTGCCACCGATAGAAATTTGGCAGCAGGGGGCAACATTTCACCACCACTCTACCCTGGCTTGGCTCAGTTGTTACAGGCGAGCTTCTGTCATCGCCTAATCATGAAGCGGTCGCGGTGAAGTGTGGCGTGGGACCATTTTCGTCTAGAAAATGACCAAGTGTACTGCAATCACTGCAATGCAAATTACAAATACAATTAATCGACAACGACAATGATGTATCACTTGAACAACGCGCATCCAAGCCTTGTAAAGGACGGTGGAGGCGGTTCATCATCAGCCTAGCCTAGCCTAGCCTAGCCTAACCTAGCCTAGCCTAGCCTCGGTGTTAGCACGGACCAGAAGGAGCTGCAGTGCACATCGAGTACACAACGAGCGCATCTTTTTAAGAAACAAAAAGCCTGTAATACTGGCGCCTTGATATAAATTGTCCTTGTTACGTAGTCTCCTCGATATCTCTTCTTTTATTATCGTTTTTTTAAAGAAAAGAAACAGGAAATGTCACGTTATTCTCGACCACAAACATCCGGTTCACTGAACACATCTGGGCATGCGCGGGCCATAGCAACCAGGCTAAAGGGGAAAACAAACGCCACGCCGATATCGAGAATATTTATGATAGTTTTCAATATAAAAATGTTAATGATTAATCAATTTTTAATCATTAATTCTCCCGACGATCGACGAATAAATCTCGACCAAATGCCCATCCCTAGTTGTAACCTGAAAATTCCGTTCGTAAGTAGAGGTACCACTGTACTTCCAAACTCGTCAGCTGCAGACAAGTGCGTGAATGTTGCCAACAAGATTTCACTGTGCTTCAACACTTTAAACGTCCTTAAGTCTCTCAACGACGTCAACAAATGGAAGTGAAGATCTAACATGAGCATTTTTAGATGGTGTGTGTATATATATATATATATATATATATATATATATATATATATATATATATATATATATATATATATATATATATATATATAGCTAGAGTATAAACAGGAATTTATGGCTCGTTACCTGCTGTGAAAAGTGAGTTGCTTTGTCCTCGTTGAGTCCTGAGGAATCAACAGAAAAACAGCTCTGGTTTCATAATTAAATTCTTTACAATAATTACCAGGAATAAGCCCAACATGAAGGGGTCTCATGAGAGACCACCATCCAGCAGCGATTCTTGTTCCCTGTTTTACAACCCCAACTCCAAAAAAAGTTGAGACGTTTTACCACTTCATGGAAAATATGAGCTCATTTTGACTTTGATGGCAGCAACACATCTCAAAGAAGTTGGAACGGCGGCAACAAAAGCCTGGAAAAGTAAGTGGCGCAAATCAAAAACAAAAGGCGGCGAATTCAACAACTAATGAGGTTAATTGGCAACAGGTCAGTAACTTGACTGGATATGAAAGGAGGATTTCAGAGAAGCAGAGGCTCTGGGATGTAAAGATGTGGAGAGGTTCATCAGTCCCTCTCCTCTTAGTCCTGCAGACTAAAGAGGAGAGGAACCATCCAGCTGTTATCAGACAGCTCAACAGCCTGGATCTCTGATGGTACGAGGTTACATTAGTGTCTGTGGTGTGGACAGCAGAACATCAAGGTTTTAGAGCAACACCTGCTCCATCCAGACAACGTCTCTTTCAGAGAAGACCTTATATATTTCAGCAGGACGATGCTAAACTACATACTGCATCCATCACATCAGCATGACTTCACAGGAGAAAAGTCCAGGAGCTGAACTGGTCCGTCTGCAGTCCAGAACTTTGACCACCAGAAAACATTTGGAGCATCAGAAAACCAAAAAAATCCAGCAACAGACTTTTGTGCAGCGAGAATCCTGCATCAGTCAACGTCCCTCTCAAACTCCAGCAGCTGGTCTCCTCACTTTCCAGATGTTTACAGACAGATGTTAGAAGAGATGCTTCACAACGGTAAACATCTCCTTGTTTTAACTATTTTTGAGATGTTGCTGCCATCAAAGTCAACATGAACCAATATTTCCCATGAAATGGTAAGATGTCTCAGTTTCAACATCTGGCATGTTCTTCATGTTCTTTTGAGAATCAAACATGACTTCATGTCAGTCTGTTTTCATTTAAGTTTGACACAGAACCCCAATGTTTTTGGAACTGGGGATGTAAAACTAACTGTATTGAATGATAGACTTGTTACACATCTGGATCTGTACCTAATGTCAGGAGGTCTTCTTTGATCTGCTCAGCTGTCAGGTTTTTCTTCAGGGCACCTGAAAGGAAAAAGGAGACTTACTGTCACAGAAATTCAATGTTTTCATGCATGCGTTATTCAAACATGGATCTGTTGCACATATACAGTCATGGAAAAAATTATTAGACCACCATTTTTTCTTCACTTTCTTGTTCATTTTAATACCTGGTACCACTAAACGTCATCATGTGACTAAAACAGACAGAAAAGAAAACACTGAATGCATAAAAGCAGTGTTTTTGGCAGTACAACGCCATAGCTATTGATGTAAAAACTTAAATGATTTAGGTTATAATCAAGAAAACCATGGAAAATGGTAAGATATCAGCTCTTAAATAAAACTCTTATGAGCAATCTTTGTGGTTATCGTTATGTTTGTCCAAACAAATGTACCTTTAGTTGTACCAGGCATTAAAATGAACAAGAAACTGAAGGAAACAAGGGTGGTCTAATAATTTTTTTCCATGACTGTATGTGCAACAGTTCACCTCTTCCCAACTGTGCCAGAGACCAGTAATAATGCCGTGTTTGAACATGGTGGCTCAGACTTGCCAAAAGAACCACAGTCTAGGGGTCAGCTGTGCTTTGGCATGCTACAGATTGCCTCGTGTGAATGCGCCCCAAAATTCCTCTCTCCCTTTGCCAACCCAGGAACTGAAACCTGCCAAGCCTGTAAACAAATGGTCTACCAGAAGAAGTTGGGCATCCGAGGTTGCAGCAACAGATGTTGCAGATGAAGAGTTAATTTTTTTCAGCGCTGCCACCCAGAGTCCTGAGCTTCCTTTCTTTTACTCCCTTCATACACATCAGACATGACAGCGGAAAACTAGTACCTGGAAATACATCCATAGCTAACAAGTGAACCAGTCACAGCTGATGTGTCCATATTGAGTAAACAGTTAGTTGCATTTCTGGGGAGGAACATGTCAGGCCATGATTTAGGTCAGGGGTGGCCAACCCTGCTCCTCCGGAGCCGTAAACCTGCATGTCTTAGATGTTTTCCTGCTTCAGCGCCACTGATTCACATGAATGGGTCGTTAACAGGCTTGTGTAAACCTGGATGACTAGCTGATGATGATCTATTCATTTGATTTAGGTGCACTGAAGCAGGGAAACATCTAAGACACGCAGGGTTGTGGTTCTTGAAGGACCAGGGTAGGCCTACCTAACCCCTGGTGTAGGGTTGGAACAGCTGCAGAGGAATAAATCACCTAACAGTGGTGGACAAGACACTCAGTACACAGAACCGTGGACTGCTCTGTGATGTGGGAAAAAACAGCCACTTGTTTCTTCTGCAAATTTCTGCATAATTATAGGATGAGTACATGTTTATGTTTGGACATACATCTGTGCAGTTGTGTCTGTTTTATGGAGTGTGCTGATCTGTATTCATACATTTTGTCAAATCAAAATTATTCCTCGCCAGTATAGAGCATCTCATGAACTACCAGAAGGATGGGAAACCTGGTGTGTGTTTGCACTCATGTAAGTGGAATGGAGACCTGGTTCAAGGCTGTCGTCATCTGTGTTCAGTCAGTAAAGAGCCTCCTGATGCTTTGGCTTCACTTATCCCTTTCAATCGTGTTGTTTTTTTTTAAATAACTTAATTCAGACTCCTATGAGGATAGGTCAAGACTCATTCCTCCCAACATGACACACTCTTCCTTCTTCAGAGAGTTTCTGCATCAAGATGATGCAGAAAGAAGAAGGAAGACCGCGCATTTCTTCTACCACTGTTGCTGTAGCAAAAAAAATTATTTTCCTGAGTTTTTCCACAAAGTTTCACTCCAAACTTTAAATATGAAACACTTGTAAAGGGCGTGATGGAGCAGATGAGCTGATGGAAGTGCAGGGTGTTTGCCAGCAGTATGTTTTATAGCAGGAATCATTTAATCACTCTGCAGAACAGATTTCAATAAAATTCAATGGGCTACATAACCACGCTGTAAAAGAGGAGCTGTCACTTACTGCATTTCAAGGATATATTTATTAATTAAAAAAAAAAAAACAGTTGAAGGGAAATAGACTCTCGGAGGTGACAGCGTATGTGAAGCAGAATTACTGAGACTAACTTCAGCCCAGTTATATTTATTTCATGTTAACTGCATTTGTGACAAATGATTTGGTGACACAAAGACAATTCAGCTAACAGAAGAACCAAAGAAGGGATTAATATAGATATAAGATATGTATATTTATATAGAAATTAAGTTATTTGGTACTGATGAAACAAGAAATCACATAGTTTATTTCAGTTATTTTTCAAAAACACTTTTCCTTGAAGGTAAGGACCAAAGTTAAATTTTTTTTTTCAAAGTAGTATGTCAAATCATTTATCATTAATGCAGTTAATGTGGGAAAATAATCCAGAAGGTTTCAGTACAGTTTCTGTACAGGCGGGTAGAGAAATGCTGGTCCTTAGTAAGCCACTGAACCCTGATCAGATCAGGAGGAAATGATGACACAAACAAATATACGTGCACATGTAAGAGGAACACTGGTGTGTGCTAACTGGTGAACGAGAAACACGTGTAGAAACTAGAACGGCCTAAAAAGGTGTTACAGTGATCCCTTGCCAATTCACCCTTTAAGATTTAAGATTCATGGATTTTTCAGAAATATATAATTTTTTTTTTTAATCAAGAAAAAAAAATCGGGGAAATTCCGTGAAAATCCACCCCACAGCAGACGAGAGGCCGCAGCTGCCACGAAACGTCAAATGATGACTCACAGCCTCCTGTAAGCAACAGGAGAAAGGCAGACGGCCCAGAACTCTAGAATCTGTGCTCTGATTGGCCGAGACGCATCAACCAAACATCACAGGATGTTGTGCGCGTTCTCTCACAGCGAAGAAATGCTGTGAGCCAGCCTGGCTCCTTTAAGAAGGTGGCCTTATGGGTAATGGTGTGGCCTTATGGGTAATGTAGTGTGTGTATCGTGGGACGGCAGAAGAAAACGGGGTTAGATGTAAAGTGTAGTGAGCATAAACAGCAGCCCAGCGTGTATAGATTTACATTCTCTGTTAACCGACAGGAGCCCAACAATACAACCTGTGTGATGTTACAAGTTCCTGCAGTGGCCAGAATAAAGTGCTCGTTCCATGCAGAGAAAACCAGACTTTTTGTTTTGTTGTTGTTAGCGTGTTAGCCGCTAATTACAAGCCAAAAATAGCACAATACCAGCGGTTTCTTTACTACGGTTCAGAGACCAGAGGCTGTAAAGGTAACAGAAAGACCACAGTTGATCCTTTGTCTTGTTTCGCTGCAGTGACTCGCTACTTTTTTGCGTTTTTTTAAACATATTTTAAATATATTATTTAGGCTCAGGGGGCTCTGGCTCCTGTTTGATTGTTGTGGGGGGGCAGGCCCCCATTAACAGCGAAAAATAAGGGATCACTGCATATACACTCACCGCCTCATGGCCACCTCATTAGTCCTGGGTTGACGTCGAGTCGTCTTCACCATATCTACATATCTATATATCTGCACGTCTACATGCATGGAGGCATGGAGGCGTGTAGACGTGTAGACATGTAGACTGACTCACTGCCAGGTGACTGTTAACACAAATAGTGAATCAGCCAAACAGTTGAACAGGTGGACCTGATGAAGTGGCCGTTGACCATTTATGACTACTGTTTCTTTTGTGATTTGACCACTAATGTTTTCACTCAGAGCTCCAGTATTCAGGGACGAGCTTCGTCTACAGAACTAAGTATTTACAGACATTACCTTTAATGATGCTGCTGTCCACTGTCCCTACGACAGCGAATCTAAAATGCTAAATTTTATGTGACAAATGAAAGAAAATACGTGAATAAGCTAATCCTCCTCTGACATCAGAATAAAGGTCAGATGAATGGCTGTCTCTCTCACCCTGTGGCACCAGGAGGACGCTCTTCATCAGGTTTCTCAGGGGACCAGCGCTCATCCCGTGTTCGCCTGCAAACTCAGCGAGCTGCTGCATGAATCGCTCCGTCTGCACACACACACACACACACATACACATGGGCACACAAGAACACAAATGTATGCATTCATTTGCACATGCACACAATGGAAGAAGCTATGTTTTACCTCGGTTGAGTTATCAAGACCGAGTCACTGAGTGCAAAGTCCCATTAACATCAAAATGGAGTGTTTGTCCGCACACACACACACACACACACACACACACACACACACACACACACACACACATACATACACTCACCTCTTTGGGCTCCAGGAGGAACTGGAACAGAATTTCAATCAGACGATGAAATTGCTGAAGAAAATGAAAAAGAGGAAGTTAAATCTCTGCTTGTTTGAGAGAAATAATTGTGTGTGGGCTTTCAGAAAACACTTTCAGCATCACTTTACATCAACAGCTGTATCCAGTCTGCCACACCACCGTCAGCTGGCAGGCCGGGATTTATTTGTGCTGTATATCTTTTTTTCCAACCAAAATGTAAAGATATTTGAAAAAGGAAGGTGTTATAACAATAAAAAAAAAAAAGATTCAAACAATGAAAAAAAAAAAAAAAAAAAAGAAAAATCTGATCCTTCCCAGGTCTTAAAATAAATCAACCAAAAATGAAGCCAAACTGCTGAGGCAGTGTGTGAAAATATAAAAACACTTTTACGAGAGTAAATACCAGTAAAGCGCCGCTAATTAAATACGCTTGTATAAACTAAACCAAACATCGGCAACACTGGGCACCTCCATGAAGGCAGAGGTTTTGTCACGTTCCTGAGCATTTGATGCGAGTTAACGTGATGTCAGAGAGGAAACGCAAAAGCAACGTCTCCATGGTTGCTGCCCGTCATGTGGGAGAGTCATGTGACCGTTTAAAAACTAGTCCATCACTCAACAGTGAGAAAGATTATTCACCTGTGAAAATGTTAAAGAGAGTTGACAGTTTGTGCCGGGGAGGACGTCCCAGCAGGCTGACGCCCAGATTCACGCCATGCGACACTCAGAGAATGTTTGAAGAGAAAAGAAAAGAAAAGAAACCAGCTAAAACCACTGTGATTTAATGCTCGTGGAGGGTCACGCGCGACACAATCTCACCACACCTCCAACTGGTTTGCAAAACCACAATTTTATCAGCAAAGCACTCGCTAGAAATCAGGCGTAACCACGTGCAAAACACAAGTGGATTATTTAGAAAATGGTCCAAGGGAGGAAACAAACTCTCAAGCTGTTTGAGCTATTGTTCAAAACACAAATGAAAGCAGGAAAGACAAAGAACAGGGCTAAAGGAATGGATTATCACACACAGGTAGCAGACTGAGGCTGCCTGCTGCATTGTGGGATGTCATGTACGTCTCTCCTTGCCTCACAGGTTTCTGTCCACATTCCCGTCCTCATGGTGACCTCAGTCATGACTTTGCTCCCTGGTTGACAGTAACCTCAGCTGGGATTCTCCCAGTGGCTCTACATATTTGGCCTGTTAAATATCCTTGTCAAATATCAATGCGTTGTGAATAGACTGATGATGAACATCCACTGAGCCCCTGCAGAGGTGCCTTTAACTCTGCTGCTGAGCTCTCAGTAGAGCTCTCAAAATTATATTGGTTTCACGGTATATCACGGTATTTTTTTAAAGGCACAACTGGGTGTTAACCACATTTTCTAATCATTTAGAGAGGAATTGCTGCAGTAAATTGGCTTAGAATGACCTATTTTACTGTCACGAGGAGTGAATATTGTAGCCTCCCGCGGCTACAACTTTAGCTCGTCAACATTTGCACATTGTTGTAGTTTGTTGGACGTCGTCTTTTTTAAATCCAAAGAACTTCCATGCAACAGACACGGCTCCTCGTTTAGGAAGAAGTTCCTCAGTCTCATGTTGTCGTTCTGGAGCTTCCACTTTGGGACTTCCGCTGTTTGCAGCCATCACCGTTTAAGCATAAACTAGTAGCGTGTTGTGCCTCCAGTGCAACTGCAAAACAGTCCCCCTTCAAACAATGTTCTGCGGCACTTACGTTCCACCGCGCGGCGTTCCCAACGTTGTGTACGCTACAGTACATACTCACCGGTATTACGGTATATGAAAAATTAATATCATAAGAAAAATAAACACCGGTATTCGGTATGAACCGGTATACTGCCCAGCACTACCTCTCAGGTTTGCAAACCTGCATCTGCACGAACCACAAGACTTGTGAGCAAAGTGGAGATGTCTGGACATGATGCACAGCTCTATGTTTAGAGAAAACCAATCACAGCGTATCAGAGCAAGCTCCTCAAACCAACACATGTGAACATGATGGTGTACTGCTGAGGGTTATTTAATCATAGGAATAAAGTTTTAAACCACGTTGAAGGCATTTCTGCCATCTGCTTTCATCTGATACACATCAGATAAATGTTTGAATTCGATCAATTGTAATGCTATATTCAAACGTGACCATCTTATACATCCACAGGCAGAAAAATTAAAGCAGCACAGAGAAACATTTTGTCACTTGGTGTTCTTCCACAGGCAGCTGAGGCTGAGGTGCTCCTACACCATCTGCTCTTTGCTCTTTTGCTCACATTACTTTCTTTTGTTATTACTTTCTTGAGTCAACTGCCTCTGTCCAGATATTAACAGCAGCTCTGTGAGCTTTCAAGACTTTTTTTTTGGCCAGGTAGTGTACTTTAATGTGAACAAAAGTGTTTTCTGCTGCTTCAGGGTCAGAGATCGGATCACACGTAAGGTAACGCAGTTTATCTCTTAAAATGGCCTTTTGAGCGATGCAATATAAGACAAAAAGTTAGGAACAAATTATCAATTAATTTAATGATTCATAATCTATGAAAAACAATCAGAGAATTAGTTGGAAAAAAATAGTAAGATCAATACAAACATAAAGCTTTCACATAATAAGGCAAAAAACAAGTAAAAAATTTTTTCCAAGCAAAAATGGATCTTGACATATGAGCCAACAGGTAAATGAGCTCATGACAGCGCCACCTATGAGCCAAGCTCGGTCATTTCACTGACGATGAATCTGGATGACGTGAAGATTTTACAGATGAGTGGCTTCTCATAAACTGGACCAAAAGACAATAAACTGTCCTTTAGTGTGCGTTTCTCTTCACGTAGTTTAAAATCACAAAGATGTGAACGCTATCATCAGAAAAACAGATGAGAATATTTACAGAAAAATCCTTGTCGCTCATTAATTGTGATCGTGGTAAAAGTTTTAATGAATTGTGATGTTGGTTGAACGCCTGGATAAACGTAATCTTTGTTTTTCAAGAATAACACTGTAGGAGAAACTGGAAGGACATCTGTGACACAACTGTTAGACTTTTATAACTTTACCTGTAACAGACTATACATACATACGACCAACCTCACTAGCTGTCTTTTGTTTTTCCTTTTTAACCTTTTTTTTTTGATCATGACTTGAACAACTACCTCAACAGTGTTAGCCGATCACTTTACTTTTTCACTCCATAAACACTAATACGAGGATTAAGAACAGTTAAACATTTACACTGTTCCAATAAAAGTCTTATTTGTGGTTTCTTGTTCGGCTGATCCATCCTGGATCCTGAACTCAGGAGATCAGTCACGTCCCAGACGGGGCGCGGTGGAGGAAAACAAGGCCAGCCTCATTGGTCAACAGTCGCTCTGCTGGTTGCGGGAACTTTCACAGCGCGGTTTCACAACAGTCCAAAGGTGACGAGCAGAAGTTGATGAAGAGCAACGAGGAGAGCTGCAACTGGTCGCCCTGGTTTGATGAGCAAACAAGCAGAGAACAGCAGCTTTGAGGAGGCGAGGAGCACGTTTACCCGCCAGCAGAGTCTTTGAGCAACGTAGAGTTAAATTAAAAAATAATCATCACAGATCGAAAGAGCAGACTCAATTTAACACAGAAAAACCACCGCAAATCTGTAAAACGTTTTAACAGGACAGCTCACGTTCAACATCGTAAATCAAAATTATAAATGTAAATATTAGAATATATTTACAGTTGTGTTCAAAATAATAGCAACGTTCCAAAGAACACGGAGCAACCTTTATGGACTGGTGGAAGCTGGATTGTTCTGTTTGGGTCCAGAAACCACAGACACTGAAATCAGTGAAGCACAGCGGAGGAAGCATCATGGTATGGGGATGGTTCTCCTACTCTGGTGTCAGGTCTGTTTATCACAGACCAGGCATCATGGATCAGTCTGGACACATCACAATACTTGAAGGGGTCATGTTGTCTGATGCTGAAGAGAAGATGTCTTTGAAAAGACAATGATCCCAAACACTCCAGTAAGAAGCAGCATCCTGGTCCCAGACCAACCAGATTAAAGTTATGGAGAGACCTGGTCCTGGATCCAGTAGAAGACTGGTGGGGTGACCAGTTCAGTCCTGGACCTGGATCAAGTAGAAGACTGGTGGGGTGACCAGTTCAATCCTGGACCTGGATCCAGTAGAAGATGGTGGGGGACCAGTGGACCTGGATCCAGTAGAAGACTGGTGGGGTGACCAGTTCAGTCCTGGACCTGGATCCAGTAGAAGACTGGTGGGGTGACCAGTTCAATCCTGGACCTGGATCCAGTAGAAGACTGGTGGGGTGACCAGTTCAATCCTGGACCTGGATCCAGTAGAAGACTGGTGGGGTGACCAGTTCAGTCCTGGACCTGGATCCAGTAGAAGACTGGTGGGGTGACCAGTTCAGTCCTGGACCTGGATCCAGTAGAAGACTGGTGGGGTGACCAGTTCAATCCTGGACCTGGATCCAGTAGAAGACTGGTGGGGTGACCAGTTCAATCCTGGACCTGGATCCAGTAGAAGACTGGTGGGGTGACCAGTTCTATCCTTGACCTGGATCCAGTAGAAGACTGGTGGGGTGACCAGTTCAGTCCTGGACCTGGATCCAGTAGAAGACTGGTGGGGTGACCAGTTCAGTCCTGGACCTGGATCCAGTAGAAGACTGGTGGGGTGACCAGTTCAGTCCTGGACCTGGATCCAGTAGAAGACTGGTGGGGTGACCAGTTCAGTCCTGGACCTGGATCCAGTAGAAGACTGGTGGGGTGACCAGTTCAGTCCTGGACCTGGATCCAGTAGAAGACTGGTGGGGTGACCAGTTCAGTCCTGGACCTGGATCCAGTAGAAGACTGGTGGGGTGACCAGTTCAGTCCTGGGACCTGGATCCAGTAGAAGACTGGTGGGGTGACCAGTTCAGTCCTGGACCTGGATCCAGTAGAAGACTGGTGGGGTGACCAGTTCAATCCTGGACCTGGATCCAGTAGAAGACTGGTGGGGTGACCAGTTCAGTCCTGGACCTGGATCCAGTAGAAGACTGGTGGGGGTGACCAGTTCAGTCCTGGACCTGGATCCAGTAGAAGAAGACTGGGGGGACCAGTTCAGTCCTGGACCTGGATCCAGTAGAAGACTGGTGGGGTGACCAGTTCAGTCCTGGACCTGGATCCAGTAGAAGACTGGTGGGGTGACCAGTTCAGTCCTGGACCTGGATCCAGTAGAAGACTGGTGGTGTGACCAGTTCAGTCCTGGACCTGGATCCAGTAGAAGACTGGTGGGGTGACCAGTTCAGTCCTGGACCTGGATCCAGTAGAAGACTGGTGGGGTGACCAGTTCAGTCCTGGACCTGGATCCAGTAGAAGACTGGTGGGGTGACCAGTTCAGTCCTGGACCTGGATCCAGTAGAAGACTGGTGGGGTGACCAGTTCAGTCCTGGACCTGGATCCAGTAGAAGACTGGTGGGGTGACCAGTTCAGTCCTGGACCTGGATCCAGTAGAAGACTGGTGGGGTGACATCAGAAAAGCTGTTTCTGAGGAAAAACCAAGAACTGCAGAGGAAGTGTTGAATGTGGTTCAGTGGTCCTGGACTGGAAAACCCGTTACAGGTGACAGAAGCTGGTGGACTCCATGAACCCAGATGAAGCAGTTCACAGAAACAGCTGTTCTACATCTAGATATTAGTTCAGAGATTCACAGGAGAGATGAATCTTCAATCATTTCTCAGTTTATACAGGAACTGTTACCGTTCGGAGAGAAGAAAAATGCAGACACTGGTATTTTTTTAAACAGCCTGATATTCCTTTTTCTTCATTTCCTTGAAAAACAAACAAAAAAAACAGTAACAACTGTTTTTTTCTTCAAGTTTGGATTTGGATCAGAATTTGCAGTTTCCCCAATGCATTTATGTGTTTGGAAATAAAAGCTCTCATAAGGATTTTGAGCTTTCCTCATTTTTTTTTCTTAAACCCACACTGCTATTATTTTGAACACAGCTGTAAATACAATCAAGTGGAAAAACAGGAACATCCTGTGAAACCTACCAAACTTTGACTTGGAGGTTCGTCTTTGTTGACTCGCTCAGATAAAACTTCAACTCTCAAACATGCAGCCTTTCGCTTCCTGGCAGCCAACTGGAAAATCGGACGTCTTTATACATTTGTATGCTGTACTGTTTTTACAAATGAGTTGCAGACCCTCCTGGTTGATCACCGCTGTCTCTGCTGTGTTTTGGGCTGTTTTGGTTCTTCTGGGTAAAAACCGTGAAGCGCGCCCAGAGCGCAGAAGCAACTTAGTCCCACTGAGTCCACACATGTTAGATCAATTTGAGCTTAAGCTGCATCATCTGAGTGTGTGAGTCCAACTTTAAGAACTTTGATGTAATAGTATTTTAGTGAGACTAACATGTTAATGTGTGTTTTAAAAGCCTGACAATGACCGGGTACGTTTTAACATCATATAAATGAGTGACTGAATGTAACGCAGAGTTAGATGCATGATGACAAGACACACTTAAGCAGCTACAAGATTTCCTTAGATGTCAGCATAAACATGCCACTCCTTCATTAAGTTCTCATCATAATCATTTTTACAATGGTCATAAAATCTGCTAATGCCCGAAATATCTGGATTTTTTAAAAACACAATAGAGAAGTGTTGCATGATGCAGGCTTGTCTGCAGGAATTAACTGGCTCCATCTCCAGCTGGTATTAACTGGAACACAACATGGGAGGACTGGACTAAGGCTGCAAGAGTGTCTGTTGTCTTTTTTTTTTTCTACACAAATGCACGACAGCAGTCACTGGTGGACAAGAAGAGACGAGACCGATGGCTCTTCTGTGAGACAGCTGGCAGCTCGTTCTCAGTTTCTGTGTGGCGTCAACCTGTGTTTTAGTTGTTTAAATAAAAGAGGATGCTCTCTCCCTCCTTACACGATTGTATGCATGTTTAATAATTTAAAATGACAAAACTGCAGCTCACAAGTCAACAGAAACTGATAACAATCCTGACAACACTGACCTCAATGACCTCAAAAGAGTGTGATGCAACGTGACGAAACCTAATAACATGCTACAATTTTTTATTTTATTTTAATTTTAGAAGTATTGCTGTGGTAGAATTGGATCATATTACAGCTTTGTGTCCAGCGAAAACATGGAAGATGGAAAGTGAGTGTGAACTGCTGCTTGCAGTGATGCAGCTGCAGATTCCTCCTTTTGTCTGTCTGAGATTAACTCTGTTTCAGCTCACTGCACAGCTGCAACCACAGGACACAAAGGAGCAGTTCGCCGTTACATGCTTATAACGGCAGAAGTACTTCTTACTTTAAAGCAAAAATGAAGCATTCAAAAGCACTCGAGTAAAATATACTCAAGTATAATTCTGCAGAATCAACGGGGGCTGAGTTACTTTGTTAATCATCAGCGTATCTCATTGTTGATTCTGGTGTGTGTGACCTTTTCTCTGTTGAAGCTTCTTGGGAAGAAGTCGGCCATTTTAACAACCTATAGGGATAAAAGCTAAAACTGGGAGCGGGACCCTCCCTCTGGGTCACAGAGTTAATCTGAGCAGTCACGAGGTGGTCTAAGCCTCAGCTGCACCGTGAGCTGGACTGCGTTCACATTGCAGGTCTTAATGCTCAGCTCCGATCTCTTGCCGAGATCTGATGTTTCACATCAGCATTCTAAATGTGACCCGCATCAGACTCCAGTGTGAACTGGCTGCTGCTCCGAAGTGAAAAGGAAAGCAATGGCCATGTGTGGAGCAACAACTGCAGCATCTGGATGGAGGTGTGAGGAGTCAGAGCCAGGATGTGATCGGCTTCACTGGAGCAGACTTCACATTAGCAGGTTTCAGTGCAGAATTGGGACATCAGTCACATAACAGTGATGTTCACACTGTGGTCACCCATGAAAACATCAGGTAACATCTGATTTAGGACCACATATGAAAGGCTACGTTTACACTGCTGCCAAAAGTTACCCAAATCTGACTTTTATTTCCCATCTCTGTCCTGGTTATGGCTGCATGAGCAGCTCAAATGACGTGAAATGTGATTTTTTTCCACATCAGACCTGGGTCACTTTCATGTGGCTGTGGCAGTGTGAGGAAATGGGGGCTAAAAAAGTCCCACTGACCAGTCAGAACCCAATATGAAATGATCCAGTCAACGGTGACCGGCTGAGTGTGTGATGAATAAAACTTTAGAAAAAAAAAAAAAAAAACACAAGCAGACCAAAATAGTGGAGCCAAAAATAAGAGAAAAGCTGCAATGCCCTGATTTTCCTGCCATCAATCACACAATACATCATGTCTCAAGTCAACATCCGTTTGACACATCAAATCTGTGTGACATAAAGTCACAGAAAATAATAAACAGTCTCTTTCAATTCAAATGTTTGATGCATTAAGGATTAAATATTTACAAACTAATGGGTGGACTTCATTTTTCACACACTGCTTCTGCCATTTCAACTTACTTTTTTTCCGTTCAAAGAAAAAAAAATGACACTCATTTAAATAATTATGGAACCGTCATAGTCACGTGATACTCACATGAGACTGGAAGAAAACAGATGATTTACAGACACAAAACACCTCAGAAGTGAAATTTAAAGCAGGTTTGAAAGGAAATAAGTGGAAAAAAAGCTGTTCGCTGCAGGTCTCTGGCCTCATTCACAGTTTTATGCATCTATATGGACGTTACATGCAGTGAAAAGAAGGTTTTCAGATGAGCACATTTACTGAAGTTAAGGTTGACTGGTGTCTGCCAGATGTGCTGCTGTCTGCTCACAAATTTATCTACACATGGACTTAAAGTCTCCTGCAAAGCTTACAAAGCTGTGGTAGCTGTTCATAAATCTGTTAAGATAGAAATAAAAAAAAAATCTCTTCGGATTAAACAAACAGATGCCACTGAAATAAAACTGAACAGTGGAGGATTTTAACGTCTCCGAAACAGCCGCCGTAGTTACCTGCTCGTTGAATTTGTTCAGGTTTTGAAAGTCGGTGCTGACAGAGTCCGGCACGTCTTTAATAAAATGAAGCTGCATTTTTAGGAGAAGTTATTTATCTGAAAAAACTCAGCTGATGGAAACTGAACTACAGAGCCGCGGGGTCATGTTCCGGGTAGAGCAGTGCGCATGCGTACTGGGTGTCAGCTGATGCGCTTCTTGTTCCTGTTCTTCTTCTTTTCTTTTTTTAATCAATCTTTATTGATTGAATTATAATTATTATCAGTTCATTTGTTATAATGAGGCAATGACGTCAAAATCAATTAATATAACAGCTATTTTTTTTAAACATCAACAAGACACTGATAATAATAATAAAAAAAACATAAGCACAAAAAAGTAGATAAAGTTAAAGGACACATGTTTTGCTCTTTTTATCACCAGCTGCCACAATTTCCCAAAGTCTTTATGAAATGACTGTTACATATATACTGAACAAAAAACAAAACAAAAACTCAACTCTTTTGTTTGGGCCCCATTTTTCATGAGCTGAACTCAAAGATCTAGGACTTTTTCTATGAACACAAAAGGCATATTTCTCCCAGATATGGTTCACACATCTGTCTACATCTGTGTTAGTGAGCACTTCTCCTTTGTCAAGACAATCCATCCACCTCACAGGTGGATGGATTATCAAAATGCTGATTAGATTAGCATGATTATTGCACAGGTGTGTCTTAGGCTGTTCACAATAAAAATACACTCTAAAATGTGCAGTTTTCTCACATGTCACAAGTTTTGAGAGAGCGTGTAATCAGCATGCTGACTGGAGGAATCTCCACGAGAGCTGGTGCCCGTCAATTGAATGTTCATTTCTTGAGCATAAGCCGTCTCCAAAAGCCTTTGAGAGAATTCGGCAGTTCATCCAACCGGCCTCATAACTGCAGACCACGTGTAACCACACCAACCCAGAACCTTCACCTCCAGCATTTTGGGAAAATAAAAAAAAATCAGCGCAAGATAGCCAGTTTGGGTTATCCTTGGGTGTAATTTCCAGATTTGCCTAAATGTGCCACATTCATCTGTTCAATCAATCATACACAAGTGTAAACACCACTGGAATGTTCTGTGTTCCAGAGATGAACGTGCTTTGGTGCAAAATGTGCATATTAACCCCAGAACAAAAGCATAACACCTTGTAAACATGCCGGCTCAGTTGATAAGCGTGTCATTACCCACAGTGTAACCAGTCCTGTATCAACATGGGCTGAAAGGCCAATCAGCCAGGAAAAGGCCATTACTCCAAAAGCAACATAAAACAGCCAGATTACAGTCTGCAAATGCACACATAGACAGAAACCTTAACTTTTGGAGACATGTCCTGTGTTTACCTCAGCTTTGCCACCATAAGTCATTTCATGTCTGCATTGAAGGAAACATCAGAGACTGGAGGTCCTGCTGTAAAGGAAGATGACTGCAGATCCCACCATAATTCCACTTAAAGAGTCCTAAAATTATTCTCTGTGAAGGCTCGGCCTGTTTCCAGCACTCAACTGAAGCAGCCAAGATGCTCACGAAAAACCATTTCAAGACTCTTACAAGCAGAAATATGCTGGAACCAGGATTCAGTCATTGGAACCAGCCACTCCATGTGGAGCTCCACCGTGGGGCCCTGTTGCTCCACAGAGCTCCACGACTGGCCTCATCCTCTGTCTCAGCCTCTGTCTCAGCCTCTGTCTCAGCTTCTGTCTCATCCTCTGTCTTAGCTTCTGTCTCAGCATCTGTCTCAGCCTCTGTATCTTCTTCTGTCTCAGCATCTGTCTAAGCATCTGTCTCAGCCTCTTTCCCAGCTTCTGTTAGCAGGTGTCTCAGCATTTGTCTCAGCATATGTCTCTGTCTCAACTTCTGTCTCAGCATCAGTCTCAGCTTCTGTCTCAACTTTTTCTCAGCTTCTTTTTCAGCATCTGTATCAACTTCTGTCTCAGCCGCTTTCTCAGCATCTGTTTAAACCTCTGTCTCAGCCTCTGTAACTTCTTCTGTCTCAGCATCTGTCTCAGCATCTGTCTCAGCATCTGTCTCAGCATCTGTCTCAGCCTCTGTAACTTCTTCTGTCTCAGCATCTGTCTCAGCCTCTGTAACTTCTTCTGTCTCAGTATCTGTCTCTACTTCTGTCTCAGCATCTGTCTCAGTATCTGCCTCAGCTTCTGTCTCAGCCTCTGTAAAGTCGTCTGTCTCAGCATCTGTCCCAGCTTCTGTGTCAGCAGCTGTCTCAGCATGTGTCTCAGTTTCTGTCTCAGCATCTGTAACTTCTTCTGTCTCAGCTTCTGTAACTTCTTTTGTCTCAGCTTCTGTCTCAGCATCTGTAACTTCTTCTGTCTCAGCTTCTGTAACTTCTTTTGTCTCAGCTTCTGTCTCAGCATCTGTAACTTCTTCTGTCTCAGCATGTGTCTCAGTTTCTGTCTCAGCATCTGTTTCAGCATCTATATCAGCTTCTGTCTCAGCATCTGTATCAGCTTCTGTCTCAGCATCTGTCTCAGCATTGGTCTTATCATCTGTCTCAGCATCTGTCTCAGCATTGGTCTTATCATCTGTCTCAGCATCTGTCTCAATTTCTGTCTTATCTGTTATGATCCTGTTTTGTTTTATTTTGTGAAGCACTTTGGGTTGCATTTTTAATGTATGAAAAGTGCTATATAAATAAAGTTTGATTTGATTTGATTTGATAGGCCTAATGTGAACATTCATTATAGCCTAAATGAAAACACAAAGGGGGTATATATGACGAGTTTTTATTTGAAGGGATTTGCATATTTTTTGTTCATTTAACATTGCTTGTATTTACATTTACATTTGATTTTTATTCCATACATTGTTTTCATTTCATGTTGCTCTTCTTTTACAGTTTTTCATCTCATTTCACGTGACCTTTCTTTACTCTTTTAATGACTTGTTGTACTCATTTGTTGCAGACTTTGAATTCTTTATGACTGTTTTGGAAGGAGTGTATTTGTGGACTGGACCAGAGTAGTTCATTTTACATTAGAGAAGAGAGCAAGCAGTTCTGTTGTCTAATGACATCCTATTCTCTTTAACAATCTTTTTATTCTTCGTGCACTGTCACTCATCGGATGTCACACACTAACCTTGCGACCTACAGTACCTGTAGTAGCTGCTGCTGTGGCAGTTATCACGAGGCAAGTGACAGATCTCAGAATGGGAATAATGTTTTTTGTTTTTTTTACTCCGCCCGATGTGGTATTATTATTTTTTAATAACGCAGGTTAAAATAGGGGAGATTTATGGGGAAAAAAACTAATACAGGAAGACGAGAAGAGTAAAATACGGGACTTTCCCAGCCAAAACGGGATACTTGACAGGTATGTTCACAACCCAGCACACACCACACCCTCACTGTCGTGTCTCTTTAATTGTCTTGTCTTTAAATGTTTCACTACTGGTGTTTTTTTAGTCCTCTCTGACAAATTCAGGATTTAAGATGTTAATTAACATGTTAGAATTTGCTGCCAGCAAGGACTGGTGAAGGACACATTCACACCTCACATTCCCACAAAAAAAGTCTGCTATAAGATTAAATTGCATATACACACCAAATGGTATTGCTCAATGATGGCACTAACCATGAATGTAAATGCAGACAAAAAAACAAATAAATAAAAATTAAAAAAAATAAAGGACGGTAACTGGATGTAGTTTAATTGTAAAATTCTGATCTGAAATACACTATGAGTGGCAGATAAATGTAGGAGAGAAGCATTTTCAGGCCGTCAAAATCAGCATCATGTTTGAACTACTGACTCAGCACCAGGCCCCAGAGCATGCTGGTCAGGGTGGGCCCCAGGGCATGCTGGTCAAGGTGGGTCCCAGAGCATGCTGGCCAGGGTGGCCCCAGAGCATGCTGGCCAGGGTGGGACCCAGGGCATGTTGGTCAGGGTGGCCCCAGAGCATGATGGCCAGGGTGGCCCCAGGGGATGCTGGTCAGGGTGGGCCCCAGAGCACGCTGGTCAGGGTGGGCCCAGAGCATGCTGGTCAGGGTGGCCCCAGAGCATGCTGGTCAGGGTGGGCCCCAGAGCATGCTGGTCAGGGTGGGCCCCAGGGCATGCTGGTCAGGGTGGCCCCAGAGCATGCTGGTCAGGGTGGCCCCAGGGCATGCTGGTCCGGGTGGGCCCCAGGGCATGCTGGTCAGGGTGGCCCCAGAGCATGCTGGCCAGGGTGGGACCCAGGGCATGCTGGTCAGGGTGGGCCCAGGGCATGCTGGTCAGGGTGGCCCCAGGGCATGCTGGTCAGGGTGGCCCCAGGGCATGCTGGCCAGGGTGGGCCCCAGAGCATGCTGGCCAGGGTGGGCCCCAGGGCATGCTGGTCAGGGTGGCCCCAGGGCATGCTGGTCAGGGTGGCCCCAGGGCATGCTGGTCAGGGTGGGCCCTGGCCATCACAGCTCAGCATGACATTGTGCTTGCTGGTCTTTGTTTTGTGTGTATTTTATGTGTGTTTGCTTGGTGTTACTGCTTGTTATCCAGCACTGACTGGAAGGTGTTTTTCTTGTCTGAACTTCAAGAACTTGAACTTTGGGTCCTGAACTCTTCCTGCACCTGGACAAGTGTTTTCATGTTGCTTTGGAAACTGATTCCAACCACAACTTTTACAAGTTCAGCTCATGCGTAGCCATATTAAAGTAGCTGCAGACGCATAGAGCGTATTTAGCTTTGGTATTTTGTGTCTTTGTGCTCTGATCTGTGAAATCAATCATCAGGCCTGTATTTGTCCTGCTTTAATGAGTGTGAAATGTATCTAGAGAAGTCTGTCAGGTTGTGCTTGTTTCGTGCTGGGTAAAAGAGAAAGGGAAAGTCACTCACTTTTTTTTCTTGAATCACAATGAAAGTTGGCTGAAACTACATGGAGAGATATGTGAGTGTTTTGTTGATAGGGGTTAGAGTGTGTTCAGGTTTCACATTTTTTACCTCAGGGGACAGAAAATGAAAGTTGACATTCTCACATTGAAAAGCCATGACTCAGAAACAAATAGTGTGATTTGTGTGTGCACATGCCCGCTTCCACAGACAAACACACATTTCACACTTCAGTTCAATTTAGGATTTTATCCGGGAGTTTTTTTGAGCAGGTATTGTATTGGATTATTATCACATTTTAAATTGTGGTGATGACTCTGTTGTGGAGTTTCTTGTACTCCGCTCGTATCCTTCTGACTCCAACACAGTTCTCTACTGCTTTTAAACACAATTTGCTTTTTGATATGCGTGGAAACACTAATGGTTTTAGTGCTGAAGAACTTTTAAGTCTTCTCATCTCTATTTGCACAGACACTTGGGACTCTATAGCTCCTATAAGAAGGAAATGCACTGAAGCATTTTCAGAGCCTCGCTTGAATTCCTCCACCTCTCAGACGGACTTGTTGGCAGACTGTGAGAAGGAGGAAGAAAGACTAACTTCATTTGTCATATTATATTTTAAACAGCACACAAACCAACTGCCTTCCACTTGTAAAAGCAGCAAAAACCACATTTGTTTCTGATATGGTTTCTAGGAATTTACCATAGACTGGCTGGTATTCAGCAGGAAGGTCCCCCCCTTATGGTCCAGGTCCTGCTCAAGGTATCTTCTCTCTTGAAGGGGAGTTTTTTTCTTGCCACTTTTTGGCTTAAAGGTTTTTCTCCGTCTCGGGAAGTTTTTTTTTTTTTTTTTTTTAAATAGCCATTGTTTCTTTAATTAAGATTTAAAAATATTATTCATAGTTAATGACATGTGCTGGGGGTCATGTTCTGGGTCTCTGAAAAGCCTCTAGAGAGACTTTGTTTTGTAATAGATGCAATACAAACTAGAAAAGCACTCGTGAGAGCGCAGACCTCCGCCAAGCACAACAGTTCCCCCATATAGCGATTTACAGATTGCGATAAAATCCTCCTTCTGGATCAGATCCAGATCAGCCTTTGGAATTTGATAGAGGTTCCCATTGTCAATCCCTGAGTGAAATTTCATGAGTTTTGGACAATAATTAACGGAGATATTGAGAAACAACATTTTCGGCTCCATTGACCGCAATGTTATCGAAAATTTGAAAGTGATCCAGAATCCAGGATTTCTTCTGGATCACACCCAAAATGAAATCAGTTCTTCCTTTTCACATTTCTGACAACTCCTGAAAATTTCATCAAAATCCATCCATAACTTTTTGAGTTATCTTGTACACAGACAGACAGACAGATAAACGCCGGCAAGAACATAACCTCCTTAGCGGAGGTAATAAAGATGAACTGAACTGAACTGAACTGAACTGAACTGAATAGGTTGCAAGTATTGTTTAGTATTATTGAATCTCCTGTAATTCCTTCTGATGTAAGTCCTGTTGCTCCTTCTTCCATCCTTTGTGTCAAGTTTCTAAATTTTTGTATGAAAAAACTATCTGTCCTAAGATCATCTTTAGCCTTCTGTCTCTTCTATGTGCCTCGCTGTGTTGGACCAGTTCAAACCCATTTCAAGGTCTTGTCTATCTGAGATTGTCAGAAATCTTCAGCCCACTAAATGCCTCTTAGATAGCATCTCATCTCTTAAAGGATCTCTTTGACATTGTTGGGATAACAATTCCTACACTGAAAGATTCTGGTTCTTTTAGCGTTCACAGATCTTTGAAACAAGCTACTATACAACCTCTGGTAAAAACAAACTTAATCTGTCTATGTCTTCCTTTTTTTTTGTAGGTCCACCACTAAACTTCATTTCTTATCTGAAGTCTTTAAGAAATGTATCCTCATGCAGCTGCAAGATGTTTCGGGTCAACACAATACAACACAATACATATGACAGCACCAAACTGGTTCCAGTCTTCCTTTACAGACAGGAGTGTTTCTGGAGGATTACTCCTTTTTGACAGCTGCTCTCACCAGTGGTGTTCCACTTGGTTCTGTTTTGGGCCCCATCCATCTTTCATTATACATGCTGGACCTGGAGCTCTATTTTTTGATAAGAGTAATGTCTTGCTTCATTGCTGTGTTGCTGATATACAGGAACATGCCCTGAAAGATGATGTCTAATTTCTAAAAGACATTATAACCTGACACTCTTGGCTCACTCTCTCTCTCTCTCTCTCTCTCTCTCTCTCTCTCTCTCTGTGTTCATTTGTCAGTCAAGAGTCTTGGGCTAAACGTTGATGATGCTTTTAAATTTGATGGACAGATCTTATCTGTTGTCAAGTTTCTTTCAGCTAAATTCAGGCTAAACTCTAAAGTTAAGGCCCACACATGCTTTTATAACATCTTGCCTTGAACACTGCAGTGCCCCGTACATGGGTATGAACCACTCATCCATCCAGCACCCACCTGAAGGTGGTTCAGAATGTGCCTGCTCACCTTTTAGCTGGCAGGAGCAAGAAGGACCAGTAATAAGAACTTGTCATTGATCCCCTGTTCAATTTAGAAATTATTTTTAAAAAATCATTTGATTTTTGAGCTTTGAATGGGTTGGCACTTTCTTATATGACCGAGCTGCTTCATGATCATGTCCCAGCATAAGAATCATGCAGTGCACAACTTTTAGAGGTGCCAGGAGATTTAAAACGAGGGGTGATAAAGGTTTTGGGGTTGCTGCACCTACATTATGGCACAGCCTTCCATGTAAAATCTGCTTTAGGACTTTTAAATTGGTTTTGAAGACACGTGTTTTCTTTTTTACTTGGCTCTGATTAAAGCTGAGTGTTTTATTCCAACAGTTTTTTAGTCATTTTTGTTGGTTTTATCGTTTTAATTTTAAAATGGTTTTATTGCTTTAGGATTGATTTCAAATGAATATTTCGCCAGGTGTGACGTATTTCCTGTGTTTTACCTTTTGTTCTGTGAACTGTGGTTTAAATGTGCTGTATAAATAAATAGAGCTGACTTGACTTGACTTGACTTGACTCGGGTTCACTGTTGCTGCGCGAGGACGCGCGCGCGCTGAGGCGGCAGTGAAACGGAGGGCGTCGAACTGCAGGAGCTCGTGCTCCCGGACCGACTGTGCGACAGGAACACCGAGGCTAAACTTCTCTAAACCGGACAGACTCGCTTCCACGACTTTGACCCGGGAGAAAGCGACACCTCTCCTCTCACATTTTCCTGCTGTGCGTGCGTGCAGGAAGCGCGGATGGTTATGTAAGTAACGCACCGGGAAGGTTTTTTTTTTCTTTCTTTCTTCATTTATTGCTGGTTTATATCCTAGTAAATAACAAATTAACCAACTCTGCTCCCGCCCGACCTGCCGGTATTTGCTCGGGACCCTCCGCGTGGACGTCTGCTCGTCATTTGAGGACTGTTGACTTTATTATTCTGTCTGGCACGTGTGAGTCTGCAGGTCGCCCGACTTGGCCCATGTGGACGGTAACCGAGCTGAACGGTCGCCTATAAACCTGGTCAGGTAAAAGCCTGACGTTGCACCCACCGGTTCAGTAATAACCTGGCGTGGACGTGCACGGGTTATACTGACGTTTAAAGTTTTTAATTTCTCTTTAACATATAACCCGCTGTTGTAGAGACCTCAGCATCCAGTATTTCATACTTAAGAGTTTAAAATAAATCATTGCCTCTTCTTCTTGCGAGTGAATGTAAATGTAATTGTGCAACTGGTCTTATTTCATATTTTTATGGTGGAGTTAAAAGAGTAGAGCCTGAGTCAGCATGAAAGAGTTTAGTGTTATAAAGAGAGTTTTTTTTTTTTTTTTGCTCTTGGGAAAGCGCAGGAGGATTTCTTTCTTTCTTGATTAATTTCTTGAGTCGGTGCTGCCTGGTGGTTTCCTGGTTCTGGACGGCTCAGGTATCTGAGCTTGTTGGCTGAACCTCCTCCAAGGGTCGCTGGCTCTCTAAAGAGTTAGAAGTTATTAGCCGGGGTCTTTTGGCACGCAAGAGCAAACATGTCTGCAAACAAAAAGTTGGAGTTATCGATTGATATTCGTGTCCCGGATTCCAGAGAGAAGCCATGCGTAGAAAACGAGGCGGGAGGCGGAGGGAGCGCGAGGAGGTGATTCATGAGAATATGGAAATCACACCGGTGCTTGAAGTATTCAGCTCAGCAGGAGAGACACATGGAGGACTCATGAACAACACTCTTAATGTGTTTGAAATGCTCTAAAAAGTGACAGAAACGGATGTTCTGCCTGAGAAACGGAGAAATCTCCTCATGTGTGCGTGTTTTCTTCTTTCTTTCGTCTTTTTTTTTAGAGTCAACTTGATTGCATGTTGATGGCAGAACCTTTTTTTCCCTTAAATCTGAATCTCTGGGAAAACACAAAACAAATACAAAAACTGAGGAACTGAAGTAAAAGTCCAGAGACCCGGGCTCAGGTCCAGACTCGGGGGTGAAGTCCACACTAGTGGCTGATGAGTTGGGATGATGAATTGTAATATTGGTTGCAGGAGTGTCTCCATGGATACACGGAGAGCTCATCATTGGTTGTGTACTGAGTTTCACTTGGCGTTGAATTTTCTTATCATTTTATCACATCTTAACAAGAAATTGAGGCCAACTCACAAAGCTGATTCAGTTTTTTTTTTTTGGCACTAGTGGTCTTTATATACACAGAGAAAGGAAAGTGGGGAGAGAGAGGTAGTCGGGGAAGACTGCACGCAGCGAAGGGTTTCATCATCATGGCAGAGGCGACTAAGAAACCAAAAGAAAGTAATGACAGAGGATGAGAAGAAAAGAAAACTAGAGAGAGTGATGGAGCAAGAGACTGAACAAGAGTAAAGGCCAATTCCAATTCCTCCCTTAACTCTCAGTCTTTGGCCCTCAATCTTGTTCCTCCAAAGTAAATGTAAGGGCTATCTTGTGACTTAGAAATGGGACACCCCTTGAGTGCAGTTACATCTTCAGACTGTGGGGGGCGGCCTTACGCCAAAGCAACGTCCAGTCTGTCAAGAAAATGATGACGATGGGGAAGAAGAAGATGTAGAAGAATAAGATAATATAAATATACGTAACGAAGACAGTAAGATAGTTTTGTAACATTTATATCTTTATTAACTATGATAATACTTATATTTGAAGCTCACTTTTTTCGGCGCCGTCCTTTTCGAAGACGTTTTGGCGAAAATACGCAATGCTTTCTGGGTAGCCTTTACTCCCAAGGGTGGTGCTGGAGAAGGCTCAATATTTGAGGACGATACAGCCCTCAAACTTGTTCCTCAACTTGACTTTCTAAGAATCGGGACAGCACTTGCACTTTACGGGAGCGCGCGTTTTTGAGATTGAGGATTGAGATTGAGGGTTAAGGGAGGAATTAGAATTCACCCTAAAATTCGTTACCAAGATCTAAACGAGAAGACGAAATGAAGCTGGAGGCAGATGTCTCCTTATCGTTGCTGGACAACTGAGTTTGCCTACAAACCCATAAACTCATGTTGGATTTTGTATTTTAGGCTTTCTTTAGGCATGTTTGAGAAATCAAAGTTGGTGACTCGCTTGTTATTGGTCAGACGTTTCTCCACCAGCAACATACGTCGTCTTGTGTATCCAAGAAACTCTGAAGTTAGTCGTTGAGTTATTGGCTGCTGTAACTAGCGACAATGATAAATTGGTCAGGATGCCAAAATTTCTAATACCGATGTGGCCTGTGTGTGAAACAGCCCCAAAAGAAGAGAGCCACACTGAAACGTCTGTAAATGCACGTTTGTGTAGATCTTCTTGTTCAGGTTGGAGACGTAGTCAGCAAGAATGCTGCAGACATCCAAGGATGTAACCCCCGTTACAAGAACATGATATTATACGTTCGTCTTTCTCCCTGCTGCTGTTTACCAGCTTATATAACACATTCATGTTGCACAAACACGCCAGTAGGAGGTGCTAAAATCCTCAACGTTGAGGAGTTGTTCTGGATTGCTTTAGACCAGCGGTCACCAACCCCCAGTCCCCGGCCCGGTACCGGTCCGTGGGTCATTCGGTACCGGGCCGCAGAGAAAGAATAAATAACTTCCATTATTATGTTTGATTTATTATCTGAGTCTAAATGAAGTTTTATTTTGAAAAATGACCAGATTCTGTCCATTACATCCGTCTATGACTCTTGATCCATGACAAGACGTCCAGACCCGTGTTTGGTCACGTGATATGTTTAAACCTCCATGCTTCTCCAAGCGTCTTTGTGCGGAGAGGATGATACCGTTGTTCTGTTGTTATGAGGAGGCTTCTAATAAAGTTGCACGTAAATACACAGCTGATTTACATTTATTCTAATATTTAGAAAACACCACAGTTTTCATGCCGGTTGTGTCATTTTATTTTGTTGTATTTATCTGCGGCACATTTTACGGACTGCTCCGGGAAAATATTCCCTGACGTTAAACTGGTCCGTGGAGGGAACAAGGTTGGAGATGACTGAAAAACGTTGTGTTTGCTATAGCCATTATAGCTGGGATGCCTAATTTTGTCTGGGAAAAGTAAAATGCATGTATCAGGTCGAGTGAGGTCGGGTATGTACCTGTTTCTGTGCACAAACTTAAACTTCAATATCTCCTCACGACACAGAGCAGCCAAATCAGCTGAAGTACTGAAATAGCAGCAGACCTTTTTTGAATTTAACTCTTTTTAATTAGTTATTGCTGTTGAGTGGGACTCTTTAGTTACAACTTAGTTTGATTCTGATTATTCAAGATTCAGAAAACCTGCAAGTTTAAAGTCTGTTCAAATTCTCTGTGTAAGAAAGCAGAGGTGAAGGTAGTTTTTCTATTATTTGATGAAGTGGACTGTAAATGCTTTTTTCACCCATTCTGAACTGACTGGGAGTCGGCAACATACAGGGCTTGGTCCACATATTCAGATATCAAAATATTCTGGACGTTAACTGGACATTAAGGGCTTTCAGTTGTAGTTATTTGTTCTGCTTTTGCCAACTGCTAAACTGCAAAATACATTTGTCGGCATGTTATAATTATTGCATCTTTAAATCACGATACAGTACGATCATGTTCTTACTCACCGGTGGCTGTAGTGAACGTCACCTTCAGCAGAGCTTCAGTTCACTTCAGCGGTTGAAAGGAGGACAACAAACCAAAGACCTCAGCTGTGGGGCAAAACTTTAAACTGAGCATTGATGAGATAAAGGCAGGCTGCCAACTATGCAGTTGCAATCTGGTGATTTCCCACCATGGTCACCCATCATTAACGGTGTAAAGGAGCAGCTGGTTGGTAGCAGACAGCCAACGTTGTTGCAGATGCCACGATAAAGTAGTTGCTTGGCGGCTATCATTTATAGTGTATACATATATATATATATATATATATATATATATATCACACAGACATATATATATTAGGGCTAGGCAACGATTACAATTTTTAATCGTGATTCATCACATGATAATATATTTCATGCAGCTGTTGTAATGATACATTTGTAACACTGAGACAAGCAACCTAAACTGAAGCTCTGAATATCTGTGGTCATCTTCAGCCGAAGCTCCTGAAAGCTCTTAAAATGTTTTTTGGACAGGGAAAGTGTTGTAATGTGTGTTGGTCAGATGCAGAACTTGACTTGTTCAGCTTCTTTCAAATTAGACTGATGGTGAAAGATGCAGCCTCAACAACATACTAGAGGAGTTACATCCAACTCTTTTTTTCTCCTGTAACGTTCTAGGATCTGAAATGCACCTAAACACTTCCCTGCGCTGGTGTCAGGAATGGCTCTATTTCCTGATCAATTTCTTGCTGCAGAGTGGCATCGTGGTGCAGCAGGGTTCACTGAAGGCAGTTGTACCTTGCCTGTAGTCTGCATGTCTATGTCTAAGGCGTGTCCAGCGCTTGTCCCTATGACAGCTGGGACGGGCTCCTGCCACCCTGACATGGGTAGTGCACGTATGGAAGATGCTGCTCTATATTAGTAGAACCTTTGAGTGTTAACGTTAGCTGCTCAGCTGAACGCTGTTGCCTGGATCAAACAGAAAAAAAAGTTGCGTTAAAATCCACTTTTCAAAGTATTGAATCTGACTATTAAAAGACAAGAATCTACTCAGAGGTGAGAACTGCTCTCACCCTAATACGACTGAATAGCATTTGAGGGAATTAAACTGCTCAGTTTTTGAAACTGATAACTGACCTTGAAATTATGGATGTGAAGTTTGTGAACTCAAGATTACTGATGTTCACTGTTGCCTGCCTCTGCACTGGTTAATTCCAAATTGAGTATTATATATATATACTCACACACAGCTTGACATCCAACACGACTGAAAAGGGACTCAAAAACAATATATCCACAGGACACTTTATTCACTCCATTTGCACTTAAGTCTTATTTTTGTTTTCACCATGAATGGTTGCTAAATTGTGTCTCAATGCCCTAATGTAGTGTCTTAATGTGGCCCTCTTACCATTTCTTTTTTTTTCTCTTGACTGTATGCATTTGCTGTTATGGCACTGTCAGTCTCTGGTGGGAAACGGTATCTCGTTTCAAGTATGCAGAGGAATGACAATAAAGCGAATCTTGAAATATGGAGATATTCATAAAAGAAACGGAAATAAGCTGTAAAATAGAGTGAGAGGTAGTTTCAGGGATGGAACAAGGATGTCACGTGCAGAAATCACACTGCCGGGTTGCAGCAACCGTCCTCTCAGAAGCCCAAACTCATACTGTCAACTGATATGGATGATTGATGCGATACACATATCTCTAAATTAAAATTGAATTGACCTCACAGTCTGGAGCTGAACAGAGTTGGTAAGAGACATAAGGTCAGGAACTGCTGTCTCGCTGAAAACTTGAATCAGTCGCTTGCAGTAAAACTATTACAGTCCTTGTGAAACAGTTTATAAATATGAAAATTATGTCCTCTGAGGATGCAGACCGACAGATCTGGGATCAGTCTAAATGAATCGAGTATCAGAGGAAGAACTGGCTGCTTAGATGCGAAACTGCAAATGCACACTCCGGGTTCAGGCTTCCACCATTGTCAAGTTTTACAGTTTACACTTTCATCGAACAGCCGCCCTGCCAGCGATGCAGTCTGGCTGTCTGCACAGCGAGCTCTGAGCACACGGCGATAATCTGTGGCAGCAGCGTAGTCAGTAGCAGCGTCTGTCTCAGCTGACTCTGGTGAAGGTCTGGAAGACAGTCAGGTGAAGAACTACGCTGGTGTTGGCGGTGATCTTCAACTCTTTATCACTGTGGCCCTGAACAGAATCAATCCACTGGACTTTGTCCATGTACTCTGTTAACGCTGGTTCCCTCGGTAGGTGCATAGTCCTCTAACTCAGTGGCGCAGTTTTGGCTCTGAGCAACGCTCATCCACGGTGTGCACATGCACTCCTTATTCACCTACAACCATGTTAATGCATTATAGCAGTAATTCATGTAATTACATTGTTATGGGAAAAATCAGCATTTACTTGCATTTAAAGCCTCTCTATGTCGTAGAGCTCTGAATTCAGACTTGATAAGAAACCTAAACAGAACATTGATTGCTATTGCTCCATGTGTTTCGCATGTTTGAGGTGTTTCCCTGCTCAAATACACCTGGCTCTAATTAGTGGGTCATTGACAGACTTGTGTAGACCTCGAAGACAGGCTGATGGCCCTCCAATCAGGTGTGATTGAACAGGGGCCCTGGGGACCTGGATTGAAGAGTACTGCACTGAGTGATTTTGCATCAATATCAACATTTATACCAATATTGAGTTGAAACTTGCACTGGAGGAGAAACTTAGTACTTCGATTGACGTAGGGTAACAGTGTAAACTTTGACTGGACAATGCCTTTGCGTTGGATGCATTAATTTGCATAAAGTTCAGCCAAGCTAAACTTTTTTGACGAGCAGCGTCTTTAAAAGCTCCTGTAGGTAGGTGCTGACCACGCCTCTTTGTTTTCTATAGGATGATCCGATGTGACCGATTCATTAATAAAACCACTTTCTGACATATACGATGTTTCCAAGCCTCTGAAATTGCTTTACTCAGATTTAAATAGTGATCTCTACCCAGTATGTTGAGGAGGGTCACTACAGAGGTGCACGGTTCCAGTAGTTGTGTTATTTTATGTGATGTGTGAGTATATAGTTCTAGTTTTATATTTTAAAAGAGATTGATGGAGCAAAAGTGAATGTTTGACATTTTGGGCTTCTGTTTTGCTCTAAAAAAAAACCCCACTTTTAATTCATTTAAACTAAAAAGCTTGGCATCCAAAGCTTTGTCATGAAATGGAAAAGAGCACGTAGAAACCATAGGGCTTGATGTGAATTGAAAGGGGCCGTAAAGGGCATTACTGACAAGGAATGCAGCCCCCAGAGAAAGACCCCGAGGAGTTGACCTGCCTGTCACACACACATACACACTCTTCAGGGAGTGAACAATTTCTGCTTACAATGTGCTCCCTAATCTCCAGCCACCATACACAACTTTGATGTGAAGCCCCCACTCTTCCGTCCTCTGTGCCCCCTTTTCAAAGGCCCCTCGTCCTGCCAGCCGTCCTTCCTCAGCTCTAATTCAAACTCACTTCCCTCTTTCTCTGTTTCTGAAGCTGAATCCTCCTTCTGGAAGGACACGGATGAAAACATGCAGGTGTGTGTTTGATGATCTGGATGCAACATGCAGATTGTGAGCAAGAAAGTACAGTTTTCTTTCAGTTCTAAGGTTTTGTAATATGAAGTAATCATGTTCTGTCTAATGTTATCAGTGTCCTACATGCGGAGGACTTTTGACCTCGATATCGTTACAGCGGTGCTTCTCTTTAATGAGGTTTGCAGACGTGTGTTTATGACATTTATTTTAATCTCACGAGCACGTCAGCCAGGTTATGGTCTGGCCTTTGACTGGACCGTTGCAACACCTTGATTCCTTTGCTCTTTAGCTATTCTCTAGGAGATTTGCTGGTGTGCTTGGGATCATTGTCCTTTCGCAGGAACCAATTTCACAGAAGCTTTAGCTGACACACAGATGGCCTCAGATTTGTCTCCAGAATATTCTGGTATACAGAGGAGTTCATGGTCGACTCAGTCACTGCAAGGTGCCCAGGTCTTTTTAGCGCCAGATGTGGTACTATGTATATCTTCACTTTGGCTTCATCTGCCAAAAGGTTGTTATTTTAGAAGTCTTGTGGCCTCCAGATTAAAATTAATTGAAATCTGCATTGTGGACTATGTCTGTGGATATTCTCATTTATCCAGGTCAATTCCATTCTTGCAACAATTGAATCATAGGCAACTGGACTCAGATTTGTCTTCATCAGTTCTCAACGCATCGGTCTGACTAGTCAACGCACTAGTCCGACAAACAGTGGAGTATGATTCAGGTTTTTAACCTCTGTGGAGGTGTACACCCACCACTTTCTAAAGACAATTCTTCGTTAGTGGAGCGAAACTAGTGCGGACTAGTCAGACCGATGCGTTAAGAACTGATGAAGCCGCTTGGATAAGAGGCGAAACGTCTTCTAGACAAATCAAAGTCCAGTTTCCTATGATTCAATTGTTGCGAGAATTGTGGACTATCTGAAGGGCAGAGAGGGAAGACATTGCTTCAATAATCCACAGCATTTCAACTGTTGTGAAAAAAAACAGTGCTGCCCACCGTTCAGAATCATTTGTACCTGACAGGATGTGAGATGTATAAGAACCTTCAGCTTGAAGAGAGTGGAAACAAACTGTGTACCCTGCGTTTCACCCACATCGGCTCCAGCACCGCCTGCGACTCTAAATAGGCCTTTTGGAAATTGAATTAATGAATTGAAATTGCATCAGTTGATATCCAGTGAGCACGTCTGAAAGAGTCTTCAGCGTGGTCATCGAAGCCGCTTGCAAACCATTGAACGCTCAGTTGCACGCACCACCAGGGGGGGAGCAGCCCAGTTCTGAAAGCTTGCTGATATGCGAGTTTCAGCTGAGATCGGGTGCTTAAACGGAAAAAGTGCACGGGGAGAAAGAGGGGTTTCCACATTGTGTTTCACCTTCCTGTGACCAGGTGGAGGGACAGTCCCCCATATTCACATGTACTGTCGTATTCAGAAGTTACCGCTGCACACTCATAAAGGTGCGACTTCCTTTACAGAAACTGTACAATAATGAGTTTTCTTCCTTGTTGTGGGGACATAAATCGGTCACACTGAGGTTAACTCGCTTCACTTTGGAAACAAAAAAAGCAGACTGATGATTGTAAACCAAGAAGCTTTCCTTATGATGCTGCTTTTTTTTTTCTAATCTCAGCACATATTATTTGCTTTTAAAGAGTTTAAAGGATGTTCTTACCATGTTATCATGTAGTTCCATCCATCCATCCATTTATTATCCATACCCGTCTAATCCTATCTAGGGTCACGGGGATCTGCTGGAGCCTATGCCTGCTCCATTCAGGTGAAAGGCAGGGGTACACCTGGACAGGTTGTCATCGTGTAGTTGATGAACAGAAACGACTTGTTTTATGTTGCAAGTGCTTTTCAGGAAAAGGTAACAAGAAGCTTTAGCAATCTGAAGTAAATGAATTGTTTCAGTACTCTCAGCCTGGTGATGCTGCATAGTTTTATTAGTACTCCGTCTCTCCAGTTAATCTCACAGGACATCCCTAACCACCCCTAACCTCCAAATATAGATGCACACAACACGCAGATTATTTATTACCTCCGCCAAGGAGGTTATGTTTTTGCTGGTGTTTATCTGTCTGTCTGTCTGTGTTCAAGATAACTCAAAAAGTTATGGATGGATTTTGATGAAATTTTCAGGAGCTGTCAGAAATGTGAAAAGAAAGAAATGATTTCATTTTGGCTGTGATCCGGAAGAAATCCTGGATTCTGGATCACTTTCAAATTTTCGATAACATTGCGGTAAACAGTGTTGGGCAAATTCACTTTCTACGCAAGCTAGTTCAGTTCATAGTTTACAGAAATTAAAACTAACTAGTTCAGTTCACCATTTCAAAAAGTGAACTAAATGGTTCATTTTTAGTTTTTTTCACTTTCTTTTTTAATGTTGTCAAAATGATTGCCACTGCCCATATACTACACCACCACAAACGGCAATTATTTTATCCATTTTATCTGTTGAAAACTATGTGTCCAATTCTGAATCTTTATCCAACCAGGGTTCACATTAGCATTGAAGGGACAGCCCATGTAAAACTGTAATTTCCCTTTCAGCTTCTCTCTACAGTATATTAAAAATATAAGGAAAAACTTGTTGCCAAGACAAAAACAGGTACTTAAGGTGCAAATGTTTTTTTTCCCTCATTTCAATATTTCAATCCTCCCCGGGAGTCGGGTCGCTCCTCCAGCTCTGGGGGACTGCAGCTTTCATCTTTCTCCATGCTTGTTTTAAACGTTTGATGACGCAATTGACCTTTCGGTAAGCACTGCCCCCTCCCTAGTTACTGTTGCTAGGTCGGACATTCTCGCTGGTCCTCCTTTAAGGACAATGTTATTTTGCCATTTTTTCCGATGCCTATCAACTGTATTTACATTACACTAGAATAACTCCATGGTAAAATATTGCTACTGGGGACCTGCAACAGTGACTCGAGGTGTCCAGAATGTTGGAGAAGCATTTTTATTCCCTTTCCCAAACCAAAACAAATGCTGGAAAATGCAGCTGTAGGTTAAGTTGTGTCCGTCCACACAATCAACTGAACGTGGGGAAAGTTACAAAAACACACCTACATTTGCTCCAAGGTAAGTTTACTTTGTTTATTAGATGATTGATTTAACCACCGTTTAGTAAAAGTAATATGATTTAGCAGTAAGGAGGGTGATGAGTTCTCTGTCAGCATTAGCTCTGATCCATAGGTCTGTCCCACACCAGAGCTATGTTAACATGAGACAGTCGCAGCATTGTATTAATATAATTAATAAAGTGACGTTAACATCACTAGCCTCACATTATACCTAACAAAATAAATATCCAGGGCCATATATATTTGTAGACAACGAGGCAGGCTTATAGGTGGCTAGTGAGTTAGCCGGAATGCTAATGGAGAGATGTTTTCACTCATCACCCTCCCTGCTGCTAAATCATATTACTTTTACTAAACGGTGGTTAAATCAGTCATCTAATAAACAAAGTAAACTTACCTTGGAGTAAATGTTGGCGTGTTTTGTAACTTTCCACGCGTTCAGTTGATTGTGTGGACGGACACATAACTGAACCAAAGCCTGCAGATTTCCACCGTTTGTTTTATCTTGTTAAAGGGAATAAAAATGTTTGTACTTTTCTTTTTACCCAGTTTTTTCTTTTTTTTTTCAGCCCTTTAGTTGTTGTGTTATATCAGCGCTGCAAAGCTTTCCTTGTTAAAGTGCCGCTGTTCCCTTTTGGAAGTTCACACCGACTGAACACCGGCCGGTCAGTGTATTGATCACAGACAGCATGATGGCACCACAGAACTGACAGAAGCGTTGCTGGTGAGAGCGCTGCGTTCGTCCTGACACACAGCGCTCATCCACCTTCTACTCTGCCTTTATTTCTGCCTCCCAAGTTGGAACAGAGGCGCCGCAAAAATGTCTCTCCGTTCTGCCTCAGGGCCACATAAACACTCAGAACAAGGCTGTCTGTTGGTGAAAACGTCCCGCCGTGAAACTACTGCGTATAAGAACAGTAGCCCCGGGGGCCGATGACATTTTAAAAGAAAATAGCTTAAAGATTTGTCAAGCAAAGTCTTGTGATCCAGCAGTGTTTGAAACAATTCTGATTCAGGATTTGTGCTAAAAACAGTGTCCAGTTAAAATCCTTTATCGCCTTTATTTTGATAATATTTCATAGTGTATAAGTTTGAGCGTTTGGGAGTTTGTTTCTAAGCGTCTGGAGGCGTATCTGCATGCATAAAACTAAAGCCGACTGTGTGCAGGTCTCTCTGTGCAGACTTGTTTGACAAAACAATTAAACTGAAACACACACACAAATAAGTGTGCACGGTTGTTCTTATTAGGAGATTCTAGTGACCTCCGTTCACCGTGTAGTCTGACCCAAACCTGCAGTTCATCCTCATACTCGCTCCAAACCCGGGCCCGAACCTGAAAGAGGAACCCAGAAATGATCTTCTGTTTCATTAGGAAGAATCTTTGGTCACCAAAAGGACAACAGATGTCAACAGGCTCATTGATTATTGTAAAAGATCCTAATCAGGTAACAAAACACCCACTTCCCCCCAACACACACACACACACACGCCTAGACAGAGACATGCAGACAGGGTGTGGCTGCACTTTAAGACACCGCAATAAAGTAATTCATGTACACCACTATAGGGGCTTAGAGGAATGCATGGTCACATGTGGTAGCATTCGGTTGATAAAACATGTAAAAACATATTCATGTTCACTTATTTTCTTCACTGTGTTGATCTGGGGCACATGCACACACACACACCCCCTGACAGGCCTGTGTATCAATTTACCTGATGTTTGTATGGGCATGTCAGATCTGCTTTCACGAGCTCACGGGAGACTGGAGAAGCTGGCATTGTCTTCTTCTGATCTGGCTTTCCCCTTTTTCTTCTTTACTTTTCAACAAAGATTTTTGTTTGATTTTATTTCTTTGTCCTTCTTTCTGTTTCCATTCGGTTTTCACATTACTAATAACCACAAATTAGGACTATTTCAGTCAAACAGAAATATTTGTAACGCAAGATCATCAAACAGTTTACGTCTTGCACCACACCCCCCTTTTTCTTGGCAAAAATGCCTAAAATGACATACCCAAATTAAAATGATTGTAACTTCTGAACTGTTCTGACTACATTGATGCATTAAAGTGCTTCAGAAAGAAGACACTCTGGTGTCTCAGTTTCTGGTGAAACTGTCAGGTACACTCTAGGTGATACGGAGGCAGAGTAATGGAACTTTGAAGTCAGTAAAAAATGTAAAATTTTGTTCCGCCTGAAATAAAAAAAGACTTTCAGGATGACTAACAGTCTGCATAATTATCTGAAATGGTAACTGACAGTATGAGGCTGTAGGCACACTATAACTAAACATGTGTTTCAGATTTGAAGAAGATAGGATAAAGTATGACCATCCTACTGTGGTCTTTTCATGAACAAATCCAGACGCAGCTCCAAAATGGACACATGGTAATCAAATGATATTCTGAAACAATAAAGGTATTTTTCCTTTACATTTTGGTATTTTTAATCAGTTTGAGTTAAAATAGTCACAAATTTGCCATTTTTAGATTTTCAACAAATTTTCAGTTCTCCTGCTTGAGCGTCAGTGATGCACATACGCACGACTGTGGGATGCACCATGACACACAGCTGAAGAACGGTCTGTGTGGCTCTTTTTAAATAAGTTATTACACAATCAGGACGTCCTTGCAGAGTTGAAGAGGTTAAATGGCCAAAACAGCTAAAGTTGTCAAATGGTTGAAGGTATCCTGATGGACAAATCTAACTTTGGAACAGCACAATGATCTTAAATGTATTAGGAAGGACGTTTCCATAATTCTTTATCACCACAATTCAAAACTGAAACAAAGGGCCCTGAAACATTGCAAGTCTGTGTTTGACGGTTTAAAAACAGAAAGAAAGTTTTAAAAGTCTGAAAATAGTCATATTTGAAACTTTGAATATGTTTAAAGGCTGAAAGTGTTTCAATCCTGATGCTCCTTCTGAGTTCCAGAGTTCGTGGTATTAATTTGTGTTCTACGTTTGAAACCTCGTAAGGTCTGTGTGCATGTTTGTAAAAGGCGTTTGAAACCTTGAAACTTGAAGGGTGAGTCTTTATCTTTAAACTTTGGCAGATTTCCATTCATATTTCAGAGTTAACTGTATAACACCCACTCTTCAGAGAGTCGCCCACACGGGACAATGTGTTCTGTCGTCGGTTCAGATTTGAGGGTTTCAAGAAATGAAAAAAAAAAAGCCTTTTTTTTCCCCCGAGGGATGGGCCTTTGTCACTTATGTAATGTTACAATCCCCATGTGAGTTGTACATGAGATTGACTCACTTCCTCTCCAATGACATGATCAGGATGTGCTAACAGGACATGTGTTCTCCTCTGTGATTGGCCCAGGCAGCAGCATCCCAGCTGACCTCTGGCCGGGTCCCTCTGAGTGCAGGATTGCTGTGGTCTGGCTGCGTCACGCCAGCTACTGTGGCTTCACAGACAGTGAGAGTGTTTGTAGATATGACTTCCATCTGCTGAGGAAGGAACAAAACCACTGTCCAGTGGGACTGGGGACTCCTGCTCCCAGAGGGACCAAGGGGCTAAATCCAGTTTGCTCCTCTGAGTGAGTCCAGGGAAAGAAAATTACAGCTCCTCGACTGTCCATGAGCAGCTGACTCCAAAAAAGAAAAGTCAAAATCAGTACATCCCCATGGTAAAACCTCCAACTTTGCAGAGGAAGTAAGCATATACTTTCTGGTTTGAAAAAGCTGTTTTGGGGCCGCCTGGTGGTGCAATGGTTAGGCCAGGCAGCCCACATACAGAGCCCACAGTCCTTGACGCAGCAGTCACGGGTTCGATTCCTGGCTCGTACCACCCCTTTGATGCATGTCTTCACCGTTCTCTCTCTCTCTGCCCCCTTTCCTGTCTGTCTCTACTGCAAATAAAGGCAGTAGAAAAAACCTGATTTGGTCTCTGGCTAGTTTTCACGTCCCATAACAACTGTAGAAGGAGTAAACCTTTATGTGTCCCATCAGGTTAGATCATATAAAGGCAAGAACTTATGCATAATAAGGGTCATTGTCTCTTCATTGACAATCTTAGTCCTTAAATTGTTAGCTTGTGAGCTGTGAATACAAACTTAACGGATCATAATCAGTCTTATTTTAAAGTTAATATGGCTTGTTGTGCTGTTAGCTGTAACTTAGAGACCACTGCAACCGCATCTAGGTTGGCCCTGAAGGCAGTTTAGAAGCGAAGCTGAGAAAAACAGCCTAAAGCAACTTCTCCCACATTTGAAGGGTGCTAGTCAGGGCTAACCAGAGCATGCTAGCTGGACTGGCCCTAGCTGAGGGAGCTTATATTTAGCCTCTATATCTTACTGCAGAATCATCTGATAGCTCATTTCAGAACCCTTCCAAGTTGACTAACCAGTCCACTAGCTAACAGGTCATAATGTGCAATGCTTAATTACCTGTTGCTCCATCAATTAGGCTGCCAACAATTGCTCAGTCATCTAGGCCTCTAGGTTTAGTTCATCCACAGGCCACCGTGTCTGCCAGTTAACTGGCCTGGGCCCATGGTCATCTACAGTGACCAGCCAAGGCTGCAGTTGCCCAGCAAGCAGCCAGGCTAACAACCGAGCTAGTGACAGGCAGTACGGTGTATTACCACGTAGTACCACATAGTCCAGCGTAGTCCCACAGGTATGGGCACCTTGCTCCCAGCGGAGCTCTAGTCTTCCTTTCAACACCAGCAGCATTAGTTACAGTTGCCATTTTAATAGCAAACAACTAAAATGAGGATGTGTGGACAGATTTGATCAGGATGACTGTCTACCAACAGTAGTTAGAATCATAGCTTAGCTTAGCTAACCCTGTCAAGCTGAAATAGCTTGACAGCTATTAACTGAGGGGTAACTGATCTACAAACTAAGGATTTACATCCACTTGTTCATTGTTTTTGACTATATCCTGTCTGTAGTGAGATGGATTGAGACAGGATGATGAATGCACATGAAGGTTCACATCTGTTTGCTAAACATCAGAGGTCATTCTGTTACAATTAAATTTTACTGTGACACCTGAATGTCATCTGTACCAGGTATAAACCAACTAAATAAAAAGTGATTTTTTTAGAATTCTGCTCATAAATTTTTATATTGTTGGAACTATAAGTCAGTTTAAGGCTTCAATTAACCAGGCATTATCTGGGCTTTATCGAACCAGGTTTATATAATCCGGGTTTTTCTGTGCAACCTGAAATCAATTAGTAGTTTGACCAGCCACGAATTAGGACACAAGGCCTAGATGTCCATTGAGGTGACTAAAATATTGGAAATGTTATACTGTTGGCCAATGTATAATTTGGATTCAGTTATAAATCACCCACGGACTGTGGAAGAAGATAGCGGAGATTTCGATGGCGAAGACGAAGAGAAAGCCTAATTTTAATGACTAAGAGTTGGACGTCTCTCTGTAGGCCTAAGTGTGGCGTGCATTGTCACTGCATCTGAACTTCAAGTGTAATATAATGTTTGACCTTCTGATGACACTGGACTTAATACAGTCTCATAGGCGCGTGAGTAAAAGGCGCTTAAGTCAATAGGGAGAATGCGGGTAGAGGTGAAATCAGCAGGAAATGCCTTCATTTTGAGCATCACTCCACCTACCACGCATATCTCCAATAAAGGCGCGTAGAGGGCAGACCTAAGGGCAGACAGCACGCAACTTGAAATGCGTGCATCTGACCATGCATAACTCTAACACAGGTGGGAGAATCAGGCCCTTGGTACACATTCAAATTTCATCTAAGGTAACTGGATTTTTCTTTTTTTAATTTATTTATTTTCTTTCACCCATACCCACACCACAAGATACATTTGTCACCTTGGAGTCATTTTTGTTGCAATGTCAAAATGTGGAAGAAATGATATATTTCAATCTGTGCTTGGCCACAAGCTGACAGCGTTGTCCTTAACTGTTGGGTGAAAGTTACAACAGAGGAACATGTTGAAGACATTAACTGTGTGGCAACACCTTAAAGTGAAAGTTGATGAGACAAAAGTAATCTGGAAATCGGTTGCCAGTTGGCAGATGAACCAACCAGTCTGTGATGTGTTTGTATATGTATATATATATATATATATGTATATATGTATATATGTATATATATATATATATATATATATATATATATATATCTATCTATAGAGAGAGAGAGAGCGAGATAGATAGATAGATAGATAGAGAGAGATAGATAGATAGATAGATAGATAGATAGATAGATAGATAGATATGTTAGCGAGTAGAGGTCCTTAAAATTAGAGTTACTGGCATTGAAAATATTTGTTGATTTTGGTTCTGCGAGGATTTGTGTCTTTGCACCATTCGATGTCACATCATTTTTACCAACAGAATCTCAATCATTCTTCATCACTCTAAAAGCCAGCACAGGGGATGCAATACTGCCTCACAGCTTCTTGCTTTGAGTTGGCAGGTTGAGAAGTGGTGACACATTTGTTGGATTTGTTGGATTGATTTAGTTATCTGGCATTAGCATTAATTTGGCAATATGGTGTTATTTTACTCTGGAATGTTCATTACACAAGGCTGTGGTTTCCAGAAGGTTGCACAAATGTTGGCTAAAAATAACATGAGCAAACCTTATTAAGTGTTTAAGGAGTCATTACATGGAAAGTGTATTAAGTCAAAGGTAAGAAAGGTTGAACTGCAGCTACAAGCGATGGAGCCTACTTTTTTTAGAAATACGGGAAACTGCACTCCCCAAAAAAGCACGAGACAGACTGAATATATTTAATGTCTGCTGAAAGGAGTGCAATCAGCTTTGTGATGGACATTTTAACCCTGATGTATTTAAATGTCAAAACATAAATGCCTTTTTAATTTTACATACAGTATTTGTGCCTGCGCTTTAATTGCTGGATTTGATTTTTTTTTTAGTGCGATATAAATTTGAAATACAATTTTTATTTAGTTTTATTAAAGATAACGGTATCGGATCAGTACTCAGTATTGGTCAACACCCAAAGCTCAGGTGTTGGAATCAATATCAGAACTTCTCTACTTAAATCACTAAAAAATATGAATCTGATAGTTTGGGCTGTTTTGTGTGTTTTTATGTTTTGTCAGCTGAATCTGGCAACACTGCGAGTACTACTTAAAGCATCATCATTTCAATATGGTCAACAACTTGTAACGAGTTATGATGATGTAAACGAGTGGTAACTTACTTGCACCTGCAGTTGCTGCAGTCAGGAAACAGTGACATTGCACATGACAAACACTTGTTGGTTTAAGATTGAAAATGTACAGGATAATGTAAGATGTACATGCTTTTGCTCTGCTATGCTGTCCAAGTCTGACAGGACAGAAGGTGCACACTGTGCTGTGCAGCTGTATTTGGTCTAAGTGCTTTTACTTTTATTGAAGTAGTTGTTTGGCTGCTATCATATACAGTATATAATGTATTATGTATGATAACAGATCATGGATTACAGGTGTAAAGAACTGCTTTTTATCAGAGGTCGTAGGGAGAATTATGATGACCAAGGAGAGCATCTAGAGTTTTGTGGCCGGCACATAAAAAATGGACAGTTAAGTGGAGTGACCTTGTCAGAGCTGTGACCTTCAGTAATGCAGATGATGTCGAATTTCCTCAGGAGAGCTGCTCACCTCAGACATCCTACAAAGGTGTCTGAGCTAAAGCTGTTCTGCAAAGAGGAACCTTCAAAAAATCCCTCATGAACACTGAGCAGTTTTTTTTGTTTTTTTTTTAAGATTTTTTTTGGCACTAGTGGCCTTTATTAACAGAGAGAGAGACAGGAAGGGGGGTGAGAGAATGGGGAAGACACACGGCAAAGGGTCAACAAGCCGGGAGTCGAACTCGCGAGCAGCCGCACGAGGACTGTAGCCTCTGTATATGGGCTGCCTGCCCGAACCACTGCGCCACCGGGGCGGCCCAACACTGAGCAGTTTTAAACCAGAGCTACTGAAAGTGCTTGAAGTCATTGCTGCCAAAACAGGTAATTCCTTGTTAACAAGGGTTTACTTACTTTTACCAACATGCACTGTGAGTGCTAAACGGGCATGTTCAGTGAAGACACAAGTGTTTGTCTCTTATTGTGACTTAGATGAAGATCGGATCACATTTTATGGCAAATTAATTAAAAAAACAGTTAAGTTCTCATAATTTTTCTTCCTTCTTGTGTGCTGGTTTACAGTCCTTTGCAGCTGCTGCTGCTGATATTGGATAAAATACATGCAGCTATATTAGAGTATATGGAAGTACAGGAATATGTTTAATTACACAATTATATAATAACCTGATGTTTATCCACAGCTTCTTCCTTTGAATATTTTTGTCTTCATTTATTTGGATGTTTGAGTGAGTTCTGAAGATCAAATTTGAACTGCAAGGAGTTTAAAGGTTCAATGGTACAGAGATTAAGAGTTGGAAAGAACTGAAAATATGTGAATATTTCCTGATAATGTCTCAACTCAGTTCCCACAGTTGCAAACACATAGAGGTGGAACTTAATGTTTTACTTGCATTCCTCACTGTTTGCTGTCCAGGTTTGAAAAGGAGTCAGGACAGACACTTGACCAGTCAACTGTGACAGCGATGCCTTCCAACACGTTCTCCGCCGCTGTCATGGAGGAGAGCAACAACATGACTGCCACTGTAAGTCTCACATACGCCTCAGCATTCATAGGAAACCTGCAGCACTTTCATTATCAAACCTTCTCCTACGCACGCATCCACTCCCCGAACTGCTCTGTGAGCCAGCTGTGCTTTAAAAGAGTGGGTGTATCAGTGCCAGGGCAGATGCCCAGACAGGACTGCCAGCATGTTATATGGGTCTAATTGAGAATGCACGTTGGCAGAGAGGTTGTATGCATGTAACACATAGAAGCAGCTGCATTCGCACAAGGCAGAAATAAGTAATTTGGGATAAGGCTCACGGATAGAGGAAGGAAAGACGAGAGGGGAAGAAGTCAAATGATGAAAAGAAATAGAATGGAGGATTCACTGGAGGATAGAGGAGACTCGTGCAACACAGTAGTATCTTTATATCCTCAGAAAATTTATTCTCTTCATGTTTTTAGAGGCTGAAACAGTTGCAGACACACATGCACATGTAGTGTAATTCACACGCTCTGCTGACACGCTCACCGTCTGCACTCAAACTCACTCGCTGTTTGTATCACTTCCACTTCCTGTTACAAACCCACTGAATGGAGCTCCTGCTGTCCGTTATCAGTTCTTCCCCTTTTTCACTCTCATATATCACTCTGTCTGAAAGGGACACTTCCTTCCTCCACCATCTGCTGTTCCTCTCTTGTTCCTCCCTTTCTCTCTGCCTCATTTGGTTCATTTTCACTCTCTCTGCTTTCCCCCATTTTTCTCATCACAGCCTCAATTCCTCATTTTTCGTTAGGGGTTGCATATATTTAATTTTACTGGCTCACCTCCATCTTTGTCATATTTGATACAATAAAAGGTATGCGCTTGATGTTTACACAGCTGCGATGGCAGCTGAGCTCTTGCCAGTTTTAGGAATACTTCACTTTATCTTGTAATGCATTAATTTCAAGTGAGATAAAGGCATCTATGCAGTGTGTCAGAAAGATAGCAGTTACTATAAGTGCAGTGGAATAAGGAATAGCGAAGACAGACAGAAGTACACAAAGCCATGTGTGTTTTGTGTCTTTTTTTGAGTTTGAGGGAAAGACTGAAAGTCAGTAAACTGAGAACTCAGCAGATGCGTGTCCATCTGCTGCTTTTTGGTTCAGCTCATAGACGGCTGTCGTTCTGCTTATCTCAGAGGTGTGGAAGTGTATCTCCTCCCTCATATGTCTTCTCCCTGCATGCAACTGCTGCTATGATCACAATGTTCCAGTCTGGTTCAACAACGGCTAGACAGATGGTATATATTAACTGGAATGAGTGTCAGTTGCTGGTTTTTACGTATTACACATATCACATCACACCTGGTACAAACCTGACTTTTGTAGTGACTAATTAGACACTAAGTTAGTCACCCGAGCGGTGAGGCCCAGGGGATCGTCCTGCTGTCTTTTGGACATGCTGTTAAAAAATAGTGGATGTTCTTAATTTTGAAGCCGCCAACAGTACAAAGAGTTTGCTAAACTACGTGCTGCAACCAGTGGCGCCTGCAGAAAATATTTTCGGGGGGGCTCGCCTTGGCATTACATAACTGTTTTGCAGTGTTTAAGGTGTTGTAATAAAAAACTTTAAGCCATTAAGATTTACATAGTGATCGCTTTATTTTTTACTTCCATTTTTAAGCATATATTTATACCAGCCATCCAGTCTATTCATCAATTCTTAGATTTATTAATTACCATATTGGCCCGAATATAGGACGACATTTTTTTCTAGAAATCATATTTATTCTCGTCTATTTATCTTACAATACATTTACATCATTTTCCGAAAGATTTTAAAGGGACAAAGTGATTTTGGTGACATCTTGTGAGTGTTCCAATGACTTTGTTTGAATTATTTGAACTGAAAGCTTCAATTACACATTATATGGCTGACAGGCAGCTTGCAATTGCTGGACAAAATGAATAAAAGATTTGTTGAGAAAAATAGTTTGATTTATTTAAACAGTGAAAATTGTTGCTTGCACGCTTTTAAAGGTGGGACACAAGGAGCTTAGAATATCGATACCCGCGGCTGAAAAATTGATACTCGATACTCAAGAAAATATCGATATATATATCGCAGAATCAATAAAATCGCTCAGCTCTAATCAATACAACTGTATTCTTCTGTTACCAAGTATTTTAGCAAAGGAATCCACAAAATCCCCAGGATTTAGGACTTTTGAGCTTTTGCACTTTATGCTCAAAACCCCCAAATTGCTCACCTTGTCATCAGTCAAACTATTTCTCAAGTAGGTCTTAATCAGCTTGAGAGTAGAACAGCTGCATTCGCATCCTGCAGTACTAACAGGTCAGGCTAAGGCAATCTTTCACAGCTAAAATAATTCTACAAATACATCCTCATGAGGCTCAATAAAAACCAAGTTCTTGTAGACTTTTGGGTGATAATGAGTCATTTTTCTGTTTTCTTTCTGTCAGTCGTTTGAGCTGAGGAAGTTCTAGGTCTTCAGTATCACACATACACTTTGTCGCCAATCTAGATATGTCATCTTTGTTACAAAAAGTGCCACTCAAAGGATTTAAAGCATGAATACCGGCCATGGTCTGTGAATTCTGTGAGAATAACATCAATCACTGGAATGAAAATGTTAGCGTGAAATGTGTCTTTGTCCACACAATGCTGTCACCTGCACTACTCCGACAGAAAATCCTGACAAAATAAGAATAAACCTGACAGTGTGTGATTAGTGTGAGTCCAGAGTAACCGTCAGGAGTGTGTAGGTGAGGATGCTAAAGTTAGCAAGAGACTGTGATAGCTAAAGTTAACATGCGGTCTTGTGAGTTATAAAAAACTAATATTACCCAATCGTCAGAGCTCTCGTTTTTTCCCTTTTGTACATTAAGTGATTTTATGATTCAGTAGGCTACAAATTAAAATATGAGATCATGCACTGCACTCATTTGAAGACGCGCCTCCTCCTCTCGCTTATTTATCTTGCCACGGTTTGATTATTCGAATCTTACCCGGATACAGTACAGATATTTTCTGATTGGCTGATATGTGACAGTATGTAATTTTCTGATTGGCTGATGGGTAGTCGCTCATATCTGTTGCTGAGCTCTGCTCACAGAGTCTTGTGCCGCGTACGTACCGGTGGAACTAGGTGAACAATAAATTAATTTTCATGACTGAGAAATGCTAGATCTGGCTTGACAAATGGTGTCCATAGTGGGGGGGGGCAACTATTTGCTAGGGGGCCACCCCACCCCCCAGAGTAATAATAAAGCAGCTGTGTAACATGTAAAAGACACTGAGTGATGTCTTCAGCATCGGGCCTGCAGAATGATGTTCACAGGTTTAAAACTACGTTTTTGGTGGTTTCGTTTTGGTGCGCGTTGAATGTGTATATCATACTATTTGTGATAAAAAAAAAATGACTCAAAAGATCTCTGTATGAATGATCTGAAATCTTATCCATCCATCATCTACCGTATACCCACCTATTCATATTTCGGGTCACGGGGATCTGCTCCCCAGCCATCCCATCTTAAATCCGGAGTCCCACAGAACGCAGGAGCCTCAAATCTCACAGGAAGAGACTCAGAATGGAGCGACGGTGCACCGCCCGCTCGACTGTCCAAATGTTGGCCCGTCCTCAGTAGACCACAGCTGTTGTGTTTACAAAATGAAACAGGATCTGCAGTCGATCAAAATGTTTCCTTTTTTCAGGGTCAGATTTACAGTAGTGTGGATACCAGGCTTAACCAGTCTTGACAAAGAAAGTCTTCCTGTTCCCTCTCATGTAATCTTGTATGTAGTGGCTTGTTACACGCCTGCTGATACCGACAGATCGTGTGGCAAAACTGTCTAATGGGAAACATAAATATTGTCTCACAGCACACACAGAGAAGGCAGGCTCGACGGTCAGTGTGTTTATGTGTCAGCTTCAATGCTTTACCTTCCTGAAGTCAGCAAATGGATGGCAGCTGATGAGAAATAATTGCTGCTGCCAATTAGATGTCAGGAGTGTGAGCCTGTGGTGTGAGAGGTGTCAACAGGGTTGTTCTCCATTGATTTTGAGTGGAGTGCAGTCCAGCGTTGCCAAACTGAGTTGTAAATCTCCACAGATGTTACCTAGATACAGCGATAGCTGTCTGTCTTTTGTCATCTGTCTTCCTTTGCTCAGTGGAATTGGCGCTCTTAAACAGCTCTAAACAGTCCAAACAGATCTGAGCAGAGTCATGCTGACAGAGAAATCCTCCTGAGAGGTGAGATGCAGCGATACAAAGGAATAATGAAAGCTTTTCCCGGGACTGATCCCTGCGTCTCTCACCGAACTAACCCCCTCAGAGGCAGATTCGTCATCTGTTGTGTTGCTCTCGTCAAGAGTCTCCTCTGTTTATGTTGAGTCATATTGTTGGACCAGGTGCCGTTGGGCATGTGAAGACTGCTGTAAGTCTTTTGACATCTTTGCATTATTTCTTTAAATCGATAAGACAACAGGAGTGTGTTATACGAATAAAAACAACACACAGAGATCATTTTGCTCTCTTTTAAAAGTTATTTCAATTCCCTGCATCTTTAGGTTTGAAGAGGTTTGTCTCAGTAACTAAAGCTTTGTTGCTTTACTTAATCTTTGGACTACTTCATAGAAAACCTGTCTTTTTATTTCTTAGAAGTGTATAAGTTTATTTTAGTTGTATACCTGACAACCTTTGAGCTTTGGTTCTCACCTAAGGTCATCTCACCACATCACAATCCAAGAAGTTTTTTAGGGACCAACTTTTCACACAGGAGTGATTTTTCAGACAGAGATTGTGGTTTAAAAACACCCTGGAGATGCCCTCTTTATTCTGCCTTCAGTCTCCAGCTGGGTATTCACAGTGATCCCACAGAAGCACAACATTGCCTCCCCAGTGTGTGCTTTCACAAAACATTTCAGCGTGCTGCAATCTGACAGTCCCTTTCCTTAACTTTACCATCGATGGCCACCAACAAGTCCCTGATGTCTCTGGTCACTGAGTTTTATTCAGTTGGCCCTGAATAAATGCTAACAGCTCCTCCAGGCTGCCAAGCATAGCAGTAGAGTTCACTGAGTAGATTGGTAATAGACAAAGTTGGTAATACATCCAGTCCCAGTCTCTCTACCTGACCACTGTTGCAAACCTGGTGAATTTTCTACTGCAGCAACTTTAGCATTTTGTTTGGCTAGGTGCTCTGATAACGGGATTTCTCCCATCTGCCGCTCCCAAGATGTGCTGACTGATTTTATCCTGTTTTACCGTCATCCTTGTACACCTTTCCACATTGCCTTTTCGGACAACCAATCAAAACTTTTTTCCCCTGCTACGCCTCTGTTACTATCTCTGTTACTGCCCCTGTTACTACCTTTGTTACTATTTCTGTTACTACCTTTGTTACTGTTTCTGTTACTACCTTTGTTACGCCTCTGTTACTACCTCTGTGACTGCCTCTGTTACTGCCTCTGTTACTACATCTGTTACTACCTCTGTGACTGTCTGTTAATACCTCTGTTATGCCTCTGTTACTGCTTCTGTTACTACCTCTGTTTCTGCCTCTGTTGCTGCCTCTGTGACTGCCTCTGTTATGCCCCTGTTACTACCTCTGTTACTGCCTTTGTTACTATCTCTGTTACTGCTTCTGTTACTACCTCTGTTACTGCCTCTGTTACTATCTCTGTTACTGCTTCTGTTACTACCTCTGTTTCTGCCTCTGTTGCTGCCTTTGTGACTGCCTCTGTTATGCCCCTGTTACTACCTCTGTTACTGCCTTTGTTACTATCTCTGTTACTGCTTCTGTTACTACCTCTGTTACTGCCTCTGTGACTGCCTCTGTTACGCCCCTGTTACTACCTCTGACTGTCTGTTACTACCTCTGTTACTACCTCTGTGACTTCCTACTGCCTCTGTTACTGCCTCTGTGACTTCCTACTACCTCTGTTACTACCTCTGTGACTTCCTACTACCTCTGTGACTACCTCTGTGACTTCCTACTACCTCTGTGACTGCCTCTGTGACTTCCTACTACCTCTGTGACTGCCTCTGTGACTTCCTACTGCCTCTGTTACTGCCTCTGTGACTTCCTATACCTCTGTGACTTCCTACTGCCTCTGTTGCTACCTCTGTGACTGCCTCTGTGACTGCCTCTGTTACGCCCTTGTTACTACCTCTGCGACTTCCTACTGCCTCTGTGACTGCCTCTCTTCCAACAACTAGGTATCACAACACAAATAAACAACAACAAAGTCAGCTCTCAGAGTTTCGGTGAACATCGTGGCAGAGATGGTTAAGTGACTCAAGAAAGTAATGACAACAATGAGACAGTGACCAAGTAATAGGCCGAAAAGAGTAACTCTTTATAAGTAATCCAAGAGTAATACCAGCACTGTCAATGTGATCTCGACCTCCGCACCTACAGGGAGCCTTTTATTAAGCTAAAAATGTCAAAAGTTCCTTTGACCTACTTTAAATATCAAAACATAATTGTTCTTGGTTAACCATTTTAATGTATTTCAATAAAAGTGTTGTTTTTTTTTCCCCCTCCATCACAGCTATTTAGTACAGGACCTTAACTTACAAAAGAGCACTTTTATATTGTTGTATTGGTACTTTTACTTTGTTACATTGCACCGTGGAAGTTGTAGTGAACTTCCCTTATTACATGTTTTTATGCACACTTTTAAAGCAAAACCACAGGTTTTCCATGTTAAAATATTTTCAGTTTAATTTGAATCAATGTTTGCTTACTGTTGGGAAGCGTCACCACCCAAAAGTAAGTTCAAGCTCCCTCTCCCGTCATCTCTTGTGACAACTGCTAGTGTTTCCTCCAGGTTTTCAGCTGGTGGTGGTTGGGGGTCATGTGGACAACAACACAAGGACTTAAACGAGTCATGGTGTACATATGTGTCTGTTAATGATAGCAGTCAGTATAAACACTGAACAGTAATTTAAACTGTACATTGAACTAAATGCCAGAACATTTTGATTGTTAATTCATTTGATTTTTTTAGTCATTTTGTTACTTAAATTCAAATTTAAATTCAAACCCCAAAAAATGCAGAGTGAGAGTCTTGAAAAAAGATTTGATTTCCACAAAAGGCAATAGTCGGCTGCAGAGGGCAGGCTGGTGACGAGGATGGAGGCAGCTGCCTGACAAAGGCTGAGAACGAGGAGGTGCTGAGACACTCGTACCTCACTGGGTTACTGTGCAAAAAATATTCAGGTAAGTCCAAAAAAGTCCAAAACAACATCGAGGAGAGAAACTGGAGCTAAAACTAACGGTAACTGGATAATCGGGCACAGAAGTGATGTCTGGAGCAGGTTAAATAGCCGGAAGAAGAAAGTCAGGTGTGTCTCGCTGCCCAGCTGCCCAGCCAGCCCCACCCTCTGCTGTCCACCTGGTGCCTGCACAGAAAACAGAAAGAGGGGGAAGAAACACAAAAACACCCCCCCCAAAAAAAAACAGCTCCATGACCCATTATTTACGTGCAAATGTCAGTTTTCTTAATAACAGCAGGAAGCAGGAATGTGAACATAGCCCTGGTTATTTAAACCATGCTGGTATTTTATCTAGTCAGTTTTATCTCTGGCATGCTTCATCTCTGAGGGACCTGAGATACCTGTGACCTAATGAGCCAAACGCTTGTGTACGTCTGGAACTGCGGGCATCTGAATGAACTTCCTTTGATCATTTTGCAGCTGTGCTGAATATTGATACTGTTCTGTCTTCAGGCAGCAGTAAACGGAGACTCTCCTCTGGCTGAAGGACTTTCAGAAAATGACAGTGGTGTCGAGCTGATGAACGAGAACAGCCCTCTGACCGCAGCTGAACCACCTTCTCCCTTCAGTCCCAAGCAAAACGGAGATGCTGCCTCACCACAAGGTAGCGCACATCGACAGCGTGGAGTGTTTTCAGTGTTCTCTTTGAAATGCCGTATTAGATGTATTTACACTGTTGCTACAGGTTTTTTACTGCTGTATTCTCAGCTGAAGAGCGTCCGTGTTGCTCTGTGTCATAACCTGCTCAGCAGCTCACCATGATGAAACTGTCTAATCCCAGAAGAACAACTATGAGACGGAAAACAACAGGAATCACAAGTGATGCTGATTCTGGCATGATGTTAGAGCAGCCTGGAGAAGCATAAACACAGAGTATCTTCTTGATATGTGCAGCAGTGATGTCCAGCGACTCAGCTGGCGGGGGTCCGGATGTATTAACCTTAAAGGGGTGATATATTTAAATACATTTAGCATACAGAAAAAGGTAAAGAATAAACGTAAAAACTAAGTCAGATTTCACATTTGTGAATCAAAGTCGACACTCTCACTAATTACTGACGTGAATATAAGATGACCCCGCTCACAGGACAGACCCCCATTTTTTCAAGACACATCTTTTTGGGGGGGCAAATGCATGAGCACCTAATGTTGTATCGTCTAGATGAGGATGCTTCTTTTTTTCTTTTTTGGTCCAGGAATGAGGTATTTACATCAGTCAGTGACATAGTTAGGAAACGACAGCTGAGGGCCAGAGTTTAGTGAGACCATTCGTGTGTGTTGAGAGGTGTTTTGTCCCTGCACAGTAAAAGGAAATGTAATGTTAGTAAATGGTAAGGGATTTTACGAAGCTTTGTTAATTTATTTATTTTTAATTAGATAAAGTGAGCAAGGCCTGACTGGTGAAATGTATGTCCCCAGAAACAGGAACTGGACAAACACATCCGCACCAGCTGAAGCAGAAATCTGTCGAGTTCAGAGGCTTTGAGCTGAGCGGAGGCTCAGTGGTGGACGGTCCTTCATTTCTCTTTTTTAATCACGTATTTGCCCATCCCCTGCTCTGTATCACAGCAGCAACATTTTTGTTTGTTTGCTCCTGATTTTCTCTTGTTTTTCCTTCTTTTTTTAATTGTCAGTATCGTAAGCCATCTTCTTGGATTCGCCATCACGGTTTATTATGTTGCGTGATGTCATAATATTTTGCTGATTGGCGGTTATTAGTTATTATCACCATGTCAAAGTTTGCATCAGAACTTCTCATCTGTTGTCTCCATGAGAATCCAAGAACACTGAGGTTTCTTTCTCTGTTCCACCAGCTGTTGTATACGTAATGGTCCAGATGTTTAAACATCTGCACCCTGAGTATAAGACAGATGTGCTCAAAGTGAAAAAGAACCTTGTTATATATTTGGGTCAGTAGCATTTACAGTGAGGTCCAGGAGGGTTGCCAGCGTCTGAGGACATCTGGGGTGGAGCTCAGACCAGTTCCTACTAGGGATCATCACCAAGAATGTTGTTTGTACAAGATCTCCAAGTTGTCTTTGTTTTTTTTAGATTTATTGTGCACTTCCATACAGATAAACGACATGTTAATTACATGATTTCAGTCTACCAACATGTTAAGTTCCTTTCCAGATGCATGTGGCATCATGATGTATAATCTTACATTTTGTATATTGAATTAATTCACTTCAGCTCTCTTCACCTGCTGCATCGCAAGACAATTTGAATTATAATAGACACTTGGGATGTAACGATATGGTAAATTTGACATCGTGATTATTAAATTATCACGGTTTACGATATTATCACTGCATTCTTAATTGCTGTACAAATGTCCAATAAAAAACATACATTGAAATAATTTCATAAAATCTTGTGATTTTTATGTCATACTAAAACATTAGAAGCCAAAATCCTTATCAAGATGAAACTTTCACATTAAAAGGGCCAATTGACTGGCACAGAGAGAGATTTTATTTTAAATGAACAACATAAATTACAGAACGCAGCAACTTTTTTCTTGCATGCTGTGCAGACAGGATAATTGTCCTCCACCATCCCTCTGCATTCTTAAAATAAACAAAATATGCCCAGACCTCAGATTTCGTCCTTGTAGTGGGTTTATGTGAATGTCCTGCGTGCCGTATCCACTTTCCACCATGTTTACGTTACGATGCCGACGTTACAAGCTACATATGCACGTGAGACACAGTCGTGAGTCGCTCGTGAGACTTGAATGAGGCTGATATTACATATCCCGGTAATCAACCGTGATAATGACATTAAGTCAAACATAAACGGTAATCGTTATCGCGTAAAATTTCACTGCACTTTACCGTGATAGCGGTAACCGTTCCATCCCTAATAGACTATGAATTGAATTGAGCTGAACTGAAATGAGTTGAATCATATCTCCATCACCTCCTCTCTCTCTATCTTCTCTCTGCATCACTTGTGTCTCTCTCTACTTCACAAAGACAGTTTAATGTCCACAGCACTGTGTCCACAGCACTGCACTGTGTTCTGTCACACCTGGAAGGCAAGAACACATATGCAAGAATGCTGTTTGTTGATTTCAGCTCAGCATTCAACACGGTCATTCCCTCCAAGTTAATCAGCAAACTTGGACATCTTGGTATCAACACCTCCCTCTGTAACTGGGTCATGGACTTCCTGACTGACAGACCTCAGCACGTTAGGTCAGGCCGCTACTGTTCTAACTCCATCACTCTCAACACCGGAGCACCACAGGGCTGTGTACTCAGCCCATTCCTCTACTCCCTCTTCACTTATGACTGCAGTCCTTTGTATGGATCCAATTCCATCATTAAGTTTGCAGATGACACCACAGTGATTGGACTCATCAGCAACAACGATGAGTCAGACTACAGGGCAGAGGTTGAGCATCTGGCTGCTTGGTGCGCTGATAATAACCTTCTCCTTAATGCCACCAAAACTAAGGAGATGATTGTGGACTTCAGGAAGGTGAAGGGCGAGTCACATGACCCCATACACATCAATGGTATGGCTGTCGAACGTGTCTCTAGCTTCAAGTTCCTGGGGACCCACATCTCAGACAACCTGTCATGGACAACTCACACCTCCAGCCTGATCAAGAAGGCCAATCAGCGCCTCTTCTTCTTGAGGACACTGATGAAGCACCAGCTATCTGCCGACATCATGATCGGCTTCTACCGCTGTGCGATAGAGAGTATTCTTACCAGCTGTGTTACAGTCTGGTATGGAAACTGCTCTGTCGCTGACCGTAAGGCACTGCAGAGGGTGGTGAAAACCGCCCAATACATCATTAGAACTCCACTTCCTGCCATCGAGGAGATCCAGAGGAAACGCTGTCTGCGCCGAGCACACAGCATCCTGAAGGACTCCTCCCATCCAGCCCATGGTCTTTTCCAGCTCCTCCCCTCCAGAAGGCGCTACAGGAGCCTCAAGGCCAAAACCAGCAGGCTAAGGAACAGCTTTTTCCCCAAAGCTGTTTCCCTTCTGAACTCTCTTCCACACTGATACCCCCTTAGCCCCCACTGCACTTTCGGCTCTTGCACTTCCGATTAGATACAAAACTGCATTTCGTTACGCTGTATTTATACATGTAATGACAATAAAGTTGAATCTAATCTAATCTAATCTAATCTAATCTAATGTCAACACTAGTTTTCATACACAATCTCTCTATTAGGAAGGAAGTAAAACTAATGGAATATGAATGAATTCTACTTTTTGATATAAACAGTCAAGTAGCATCTGAGATCCAAACCTGAAGCTAAACAAGCATTATTTTAGACTAATGTATTGACAATGACAGTATTTGAGGTGCAGACATGAAAGAAACATTTAAATCAACAGCTCTTCTCTCATTAACCATCTCAAAGTAAAACTAGACTTTATAAATGTTAGCAGTTTCCATTCATGAGTCCTTGTGCTTCTAGCTCCTCTGTCTGCAGCTCATTACCTTCTATAAAAGTATGGAATCGAATCAAAGTCAACTTACTACTTTAAAATAACAAATGTTGCTCACAATGACAACAAGTCAGCAACAGTAAATGGGGTTTTTAAAGCCGATCCTTTAAAGCACTGGACTCTTCTGCCTATGATCGTCTTCCATTTGTCTTCTTGGTCTGTTTCCATTTTGCTGTTTCATATTTGATTTGCTCACCTTTTTTTGTTTTAAAACATGCATTTAACTAAAATATCTCAACTTAGGCAGATACTGCAGGCTGCCGTTGTTACTAGCGGTGTACTTGTCGTTTTAAGATCATATTTTGACCTTTATGTGGCACAATAGTTCTACATGTTCAAAACATAAAAAAATAAAATCATGCACATGCCCAAAACCTGCAATAAAACACTACAGATACATTTTTTTTACATTTTTTTTAAGGGCTTGCAGCAAAAGAAGTATGAATCTTTTTTCTAGGAATAAACCATCCAGCTTCTCCTGACCTCCTTACTAGTCACTAGTTTTCTGATAACATGATGGTGATGAACTCCTCCCACCTGCACATTTTGGCATTTATTTTATTGATTTTTTTAAAGACTACATACCTTTATATTTGGTTTGTTTTGCTCTTTTCTCCATTTTCAGAACAGTTTTCATTTAGATCACAGACACCTGATTTTGACACCTGTCAGTCAGCTGTTGCTCTCTATGAACACTTTCCAGGCGTCGCTGCTCGCTGCACCTGGTACCGCGTCACATGACACGGTACCAGGCGCAGACAGAAATGATGTAATTCTGTTTGTGCATTTGTTATTTTTAAGGCAGAACAAGAGGAAAGGGCACCATTAATGTGCACAAATAATTTGCTTAATTTGCTGCGTGATGTTGTTGAAAAAGGAAGTGGGGGGGGTTAGTGTGTGATCGGCAGCAGGCTCCACCTCCCAGGCATGTGGTGCTCCAGGCGTCTGTCTGTACTGCCTCTTTCACCTGGAAATGTTATTCAGAGCTACGAGCCAAACAGGCAAAATTTACCAGGCAATGCCTGTGGTTAAGTTTTTATTATTTTGTCTTTAGGCAGTGGCACAGTGGATTTGAAACATCATGATCAAGATGTGAGCAAAGTGTAGACTTTCAGCTTTAACACAAAAATGTAGATTTTTAGGAATTACAGCCATTTTAACCAAAGTGCATAAACACAGACTGAAAAGACGTTCAGGGGCCAGGTGTGATGTCAGATCCGGTCCTTGAGAGCCGATGTCCTGCATGTCTTAGATGTCGCCCTGCTTCAGCGCAGCTGATTCAAATGAATGGAGGACATGCAGGACAGTGGCCCCGGAGGACTGGACCAGGTGCAAACCACTGCTAACAATCTAGAACAGGAAAGTGAGATAAAACTTTCCCAGAAAACATCGAAAATGCCTCACAAACGAATGAAGGCAAAACTGAAGGCAGAAAGGCCCATGAGCTGAAGGTGACTGCGTCTAAAGCCTGGCGAAGCATCCGCAGGTGGAAAACTGAGACTCTGGTGTTGTCCATGGGCTCCAAGCTTCAGTCACTGACCGCAGATGATTGTTAAAAATGATTATTACAATGATGCCACTTTGTCTAAATATTTTTGAGCCCTTGAAAATTGAGGTCATTCGCTTAAAATGGCTACAATTTTATCACCTCTTGATTGTTTTATTGCAAGTCCATTGGACTTGCAATAAATCATACAAGCACTCATTGTTCAAATGTATATGGACTTCACTGGTTGTCTCTCAGTCACTGCAGCAGGTTGTGTTTTTCCAGATGGTAACCAGAGTTTAAGGGGAAGCAGGAAGAGGAGCAGGAAAAGGCCGGAGCAGGAGGAGGAGGAGGAGGAATGTTCCTGGGACTCCTGCAGCGAAGTACGACCTTTTTCCTTACTTTTGTGTTCATGGGAGAACGTTGATAGCAGGTTTTTCAGGGGACCAGAAAGGAGAAATTTAACTCCTTTAAAAGGGTTCATGTGTTTGTTTTTGTGCTTGCATGTTTCCAGGATAAACCGCCAGGGGACCTGCAGTTGGGTCCTGAGACAGAGACCTCGACCCAGGACCATCTACCAGGCCGGCCTGACACCGCGCACGCACAGCAAACCCCGCAGACAGAGTCGCAAACAGGAGCACAGCGTGGTACCGGTAAATAAACCGATACAGCCGTCAGCATTTGAAAACATTACCTCAAAGCTGTCTGCTTTTAAGCACTGTCTTTATCAATGGAAGTTCATGTCTCATCACTTTTGATGGTGCTCAGACTTAATTGTTTGTCACAAGGTGTGAAGGGGCTCGTCACACATTTGTGAAGACAAGAGCGCACCTGAAAAAGTTTTGTTTGTCCAGTCCCTCTGTGATTCACCTGAATCCACGCTGGGCTGGAAATGCCTCTCAAACATTTTTGCCTGCAGTGTCTTTGGAGACAGCGGTCTTGATGGTGATGCTCTGGATGTGTCACGCTGGGTGGAAATCAGAGGTTGGAGCAAGACCCAAAACAGGAAACAAGACCTTTTCAGCTCAACAAACAACAACAAGATGTTGCTGCACATGTCACAACAGAGCAAAAGTCTGCGTTTGCTCTGCAAAACAAACAAGCATTTTACATTGAGGCAACCAGTCAGTAGTCAGTGTCATCCCCTCTGACACTAATCACAGCCTCACATCGCTTGTGCGTGCTTGGGATGAGGCTTCGGATATCCGTTGAGGGATGTTTTGCCATTTGCCACTGTTCGTAACTCCACATGGGTTCCTGGAGAGACCAGGTGTGCTTGCAGCTTTGACTTGCAGCTGCTTCCAGATGTGTTCAGTGGGCTTCAGGTCAGGTGACAGGGCTGGCCACGCCTTCCTTGAGATGCCCTCCTTGAGATGTGGGCGGGCGGTGTCATCCATTGGCATGAAAATCTGGCCACATTGCACCAGCGTATGGCTTCACAACTGGTTTCAGGATTTCATCCCTGTGCCTATCGGGCTACCAAGCTGCCACTTTTGACAATGACAAGCTGTGTCCTTCTACCCATGGAGATGCCTCCCCAGGCTGTGACCGATGATCTGCCAAACCTGTCATCCTGTACAACACTTTGTGGCACCTTTGTTTCCCCAGGACAGCGCCAGCCCCTCCCACACCTGTCCAGGAAGTTCACACACTACTGGGACTCATCTGTGAAGAGCTCCCACTCATTCAGTGCCCACCTGTGGTTTTCTGTGGACCACAGCCAGACATGCCAGTCTCCTCACAGCTGGTCTTACAGCTCTCAGGTCACTTAATGAAGTCATCTCTTCAACAGTCTGAGTCATTTCACAGGATGATTGCAGGCATGAAACGATTTCTGCGGGCATGTGTGGTCAAGTTTCGATCTTGATTTAGTGTTGTGACTCGTCTGCCTCCCATGTGCCTTCTGAACCTTCTGAACCGGTTCCAGCCTTCAGAAATGACACTTTGAGACATCTTCACGCCGACTCCTGCCTCCTTGCATCACTCCAACGGCCCTGTTGGGTTCAGAATCCTCCAGACGTATTAAACGTGGCATTTTCAGAGCTTTATGACTTCAGAGCATTAAATGATGACCGGTTCCTGATGAAGGTCAGTTGGTTCTGAATGACAAACAATCATGTCTGGAGACCATCAAAAGCCATGAACGATGAAATTTCATTAATGATAGCGTTGACTAGTAAAAGACTTACTTGCTTATACATTAATTTGAACAATACCTGTTCTTTAGACGACTTTGATGAAATGTTTTGATCCACTTCAAATGTCGACTGCTGTTGTAGAGCCTACCCTGTAGCTCTACTGGTGGGAGCAACGGGCCTTTTCTGTAGCTTTGACCCGTGCGTGTTTGTAACAAAAATTTCAGTGTCCAGAGTTTTCCTTTTTTTGGAAATACCAATCTATTTATTGGATCAGTCCAGAATAATAATCAATCACACTTAAAATTCAAACAGATATAAAATTCCAAACCAGGGATAACAAAACCCAAAACACGTCTTCACGGTCAAACACTTTTTGCTCTCTTGCCCATTGCTCACCTGGCGTCCATCACATCCAGGTTTAAATCAGTTGCTGTGACATCACAGCAGACGCACATAAACAAAAAAGCAGAGCTCCATCTTCTGGATACAGAAGGCAAAACAAAAGATGCATTTTGGCTCCAACAACTGTACTAAAGGAAATGTATGTAAACTTCTGACTTTGAAGAAAGTAGTAAAAAAAATTCTCTCTCCCTTTAATCTGGCATTTACGTCTGAAAAGTAAGAAAAGTTACGTCTGATTTAATGTCAAACAGTGAGAAAAAAAGAAGGTTATGTGTCTTTTTATTCAGTGTAATCAACTTTGGTTTCAGCTGTAGTCGTTTTAAACTGAGTAGTGTCTTGGTCTGGGTCGTCCATGGCAGCCATGCTTGGTTTTTCTTCTTTGTTTTCTTCTGTGTTTAGTTGGTGTTCTCGTCTCCTCTGTCCTCAGTCTGCCATGTTTCCTGTTTTACTTTGAAGGTCTGTCTTGTCTTCGTGTTGTGGACCTCTACTTCCCCCCGTTTATTACCCTGATTGTTTGCACCTGCCTCTTGTTTATTTAAGTCCTGTCTCTCCCTTTCCTGTTTGCTGGTCGTCAGTTTTTCTTTCCTGATGTCTCTGCGTCTCCGTTCCCTGTTCCTGCCTCGACCCGTTACCTGTGGACTCTTCAGTTCAGATTTTCCTTTTTGTTAATAAAACAAAACTGGAAACTCCTGCATTTTGGGTCCTTCTCGAACAAAAAATCATGACAGAGTTCATTCTTTTCAAGCTGAAACCCAAAAATAGGTTTATTCAGGAAGGCGTTGACGCAACAGTGTCCTGGCCAAGTTTTTAACCTCACGGGTGTAGACATAAGAGAGGATTTTTCCAGAGGGCAGGCTTTTAGCAGTGATATAGACCGTGTCCCTCCCGCGTGGGTGTTCAAGACCACCAGCCCAAACCAAACATCGGCTTCATCCGGTGGCTTCTCCAGCTGCAGGAAGTCTGCGGAGCACAGGAAAGAAAAACATAATAGTGTTCCAGATCACCTTCTGAGGAGCATCGGTCGACCAGCCCTCGCTACCTGTTTATGCTATCACCCTCTCTGCCTCGTCTGTGTGGTCAGTGAAGCTTCCCGGCACCACTGAGTCAGCGTGGAAGGCACAGCTGGAAGATTTATACCTGGTTTCATAAATCCTGGAAAATCGGAGGTGCACCGTCAATTCAGCCACCTCTTTCAACCACTACGTCACGCGCCTGCACAAACGCCGTCCCACCTTTATATCCTTCCCTTCCCTTCCCGGCCTTTGGATCGCTTCCAGGAAGATTTCCTTTTCTGGACATCGAGAAACAAAACACTCTGGAGTCAGAAACCTGGTGAACTTGCCAAAATCAAGTTGGGATTTGAGACATGTCCAGAACTGTCAGACGTGTCAGTTATATCAAACTGAAAACAGGAAAGTGGCGGTGAAAACTCTCGACATGGGTTTGATGAGATCATTTCCAAAGAGCTCCAACCAGAATAATCGGTTTTCATGGAATATTTCTCTACGTGAGTGGAACTGTTTCCTTTTGAGGAAGTCAAATGCTGATTTATATTTTCTTTGATTGTGTTCCCAGTGTGTGTCATCAGTCTTTCAAAGGGCTCGGTGAACCTGAAATGCGATGCACGGGTTATCATTATAGCTGTTGTAATTGTAATTACAGTCGACTGTTCTGGAGCCTCTAGAGCTCATTGTGCAAAGATCGATGCTTCATTAAAATGCTGGATACAACACAGTGATGCAGCAACAAAGCGTCTCCTCCTGGTATCTTGGCTCTAAATTCAAACAGAAGGACAAGGTCCCTGCAGAGCTTCAGTTGAAGCTCTGAACAACGCCGTCAGAGTCCACAGGAGTTTCCCTTCACAAAGCTGAGCATCGGTCATGAGAGGTCAGCTGGGTGTGTTACTACAACCCTGAACGGTCAAGCCTGTCTGCATCAAGACCTCTCTAAAAGGAAGAACTGCAATCCTTTTTCTCACAAACACCTGACATCTGGTCGACAGAAATAAAACAAAGACAAAAATCAACAAGCTGTGGAGTTTTGGGACCAAGTTTTCTGGTACAAGCTCACCTTTTCTCTTTCTAAGGCAGAAAAGTTCTTCTACTGTTGTTAGAGACAGTTTTGCTAACATTTTATGGATTTTTCTTTTTCACACTGTTTAATGAGGATGCATATTGAACAAAAGTTTAAATCTGTCGTGCATAAAGTAAGGTCTCCCACATATGGAAGATGAGAAACCACGTAAACAGTAACTGGAACAGTAGACGTCAGTGTCACCAGACAGCAGATGAAAGACTCCTACACAGAGCAGTGAATGAGATGGACCAACATTTGGGGTGACGGGGTGATGTAATATCATCACTGCACTTTCCGTTTGCATCTTAATGAAGAGACTGAAAGATGAACAGGGATGGTCACTGAAACTTGGATAAAATAAGACAAAGGTGCCTCAGACTTTAGCAAAGAGCTGTAAAGCAACTGCGTTTGGCTCCTTTGGTTTGTAGGAGTCATCACGGTGGATCATTGTGCTTTATTTTTTTTGTATATTGGTCTGGCACAGGTTTTACATCAGATTCCTGACACAACCCTCCCCACCTGTCCAGGTGGGGGAGGTGGTACTATGAGGGGGAGGGGCTTTTACACTGAACATATCCACACTCCACACTACAGCTGTACAAGCTGTAGTGTACAAGCTGGAGAAGATGACTGCATAAGATGTGTCTGAGATGTTTTCATAAGAGCTTTTGCAGATGTGATTTGCTTTGCACATGTTGAAACACACATGACAGAGTCTGTCTCTGCCGTCAGGGTGCACGTGTCTCCCGGGGGGCTGACCCCGTGCCCACCAGAGCCCCGGAGACCCCTTGTCTGGAGCTGATGGAGCAGGACTCCAAGGACTCGGCCCAAAGCACCAGCACCATGTCCAGCTCTGAAACCCAACCAGAGTACAACGTAAGTCACGTGTGTTTCCGTCTGCTTTTTTTTTTTAGCACATTCTAAAATAGCACTTTAGAAAAGGTTCATAGAAATGGTTTCATTAAGAGTTTTTTACTGATTCTCCAAAAAGAAAAAAAAAAGAAAACTCAATCAACACGAGAGTTGATGAAATACTAATTACAGCGTAGCCAGTTTAATGGAGAATTCCTGAAAGTCTCTGTTATTTCTTGTAGCTGCCAAAGGAGACCGTTGGGGTCTTCAAGGGTCTGTTTCAGATTAGCATTAGACCGTCCTCTGTGATCATGACAGTAGCTTATACTGCCATCTCTGTTAACAGTGTGCAGAGACGAGAATACCTGCTCCAGTTCAGCTTCAGTTGGTTTCCAGAAAAACCTTTCAAGTGTCCTTCAGACTTCACAATATGAAAACACAGCTTCTCACTCATTTTACAGGTTTCCAGAACCATTTAACAAAAACAGCATTTTCATTTTAGAAATGCATTTCTTAAATCGATTTGTCTGTGACGTTTATATATTATTAACTGAACATGAATCATCCAGATGTTCCTCTACTAGGAAATCTGCCCTATGAAATCTGTTTAATTTTTTTCTCAAATTCCATTTTCTTTTTTTTCATTTCTGGTGTTTTTCTGTTTTTAATTTTCTCAAATTCCATTTTAAGCATTTTATGCAAATTATATATAAAGTAATGAGTATATAAAGTAATGAAATATAGACAATTTATGCAATTATAACTGTAAACTTAAATGTTTTCATACTTTTAAACATATTGTGTCTTACAAAACATTTGTTTTTTTTGAGAAAAAAAATCAAAAGTTCTTTTTATGAAATAAATAACTAAGAAAAAAGATAACTCAAATAGCAAATAGCTCAAATAACTCAAAAATCCATTTAAAGTGCAAAAATGAAAGAAATTGCAACAGCAGTAAACTAATCGTTTTAGCTTGTTTGATTTCTTCTGTTATCAGACACATAGTTTGTCATGACGTAGCTGACGTTTTTCAACTGTGTGTCTGAACAACAAAAACTATATTTACTATAGCTGATGCAGATACTATGAAATCCAAAGCACTGAACACTGGTTGTCTCTGTGTGTTTTTTTTTCTTTAGGTGTTCCAGCTATTACAGACATCCATTTAAAAAAAAAATTGTCAGCCTCTTTGTGTTTAGCTCAGTCAGTGATTCTCGCCTTTTTACGTTTGTGCTTTCCACTCATTAAGTCATCCTCACACGTATATTTCCGTGTCCATTCAATCGTGTGCTGATAAAACTTGCAGAACATTGAATCGCCAGATGCATAATAATCTCAGAGAAGCTGCTCTGTCCGGTACCTGGGAGTAAGACGCTAGTTCCTTTGCTTCTTCACCGGTTTCTCAGGTGGCTGCTTCCATGTTTTTTTTTTTTTTTTGTTAATGAGGAAAGCGGGGGGAGGAGGGGGCAGAGAAGATAGAGTGTCCCCAGCTTTTAGTGACCTCTCTTGGAACATTTTCTAAAAGGAAAAGTTCCTTTTAGTAAAAAAAACAAAAACACTTTTATGCAAAATGCCATTCAGTTCTGTTATATTGCCCATTTAAAGTGAATTCTGTTTTTAATCTCCAATTCCGTGATTCCATGATGGCGGTTTCCATAGAGCCCTATTCAGCATTTGTTTGTCACCTCTGACTGTTTTACTTAAACTCAAATCTCAGAAAAGAAGAGTTAAATGGAGTTTTTATGAAGTACCTCACCAGTGTTGCAGCATGCAAATTCAGTCCAACATCAAAAGATCACGCCATCATTTAGTTCATAAAAGAATTTGGAAATATTTATTTGCACCAAATATCACTTTATTCTGACTATTTTTGGGAGGATACTGCAGAACTGTCCGGGACGATTTAATGGAGAAAAAAAAATTCCCAGACGTGTCAGAGGATGAAAACAAAGAAAACAGATTCAGTCTTAATTAAATGATTTAATATAAAAAGTGTTTTCCAGCGTGTTCACACTGCCTGAAGTGACCTCGATCTGATTTCTGTTTCTGTTCACACGTCCCACATCTGATTTCTTTTCCTCAGGGCCGTGTGGACGCAGAAATCCAGATGCGCCACTTGTCAGAAGACAAAAAGAGAGATGTGCGGGTTGTTGGCCAATAATGAATTTGTTTATCGTAGCAGAACATTAACGCAGTAAAACAGCAGGGAAAGCAACATGACGTGTCACAGGCCATTTAGATCAGCAGTGAAGCTGCTCCAGTGTGGCTGAGTGAACAGTAGCAGCTGTGTGGCCCAAAGCTCAGGTTTACCGGGTCCAGCGGTTCCAGTAACTCCTCAGGTCCTCCTCAGGAGTAGAAGTAGAAGACATAGAAGTTACTAGATGAACACACCATCATGCATCATGAATAACAACCGATGCATCAGAAGTAGCTTAGCTTAGCTTTTTCACCGTGCACAGGTGCTGCACAACAAAAACTCCTGGGCCACGTTGTCTCCGCCCACAGCTGCATGACACAGCAAGTTACAAACGCTGTTGCACATTTTTTGCATCAAAAACAAGCTTATAAAAGCAAAACAATTCTTCATTTGTGCAGAGGAGGGTAACTCCCTTCACAGAGCTCCGCAGGACCCGATGCTCCTGACCTTGTCTTAGTGCAAGTGGCCACAGACACACTATGTTGGCTGTGTTTGTTCTGTATCAGGAGCTTCTTTCAAGTCCAAGAGCCGCTCTCGTGTTTGGAGACAGTCCATATTCACTGGACATCTGCATGAAAGCGTGTCCCACGCACGATAATGTTTACCTTTCCGTATGTGCATTTCACAGTACATGTGCCTGTGAAATATGTGCAAAGCAGCCCCAGAATGAAGCAAAAGAAAGCAAGAGAAAGAAAAAGAAAACTATAAATAAGCTCGTTAAGCTTGTAAGCTTGGGGCCACAATGACATTTGAATGCAGCACAGTCTGTAAAGCTACCACTTTCCTCTCAGGAAGTGTGGGGACAGAAAGTGGACAGAGAGGAATCTGATGTGTTCAGACGTTAGCCGGGGTTTTGTACTGATATCAGCTGCTTCACTCGAATGTGCTGCAGGTGTTTCTCTCTCCCACTATCTCTACACGAGACCAGCCAATCACAGAAAAGGAAGGTCAAGGCTCCCGCTGCTGTCAGACACAGGCCCCATGTATTTGGCAGTTTGACTCGGCACAAGAAGAAAAACATCCAGACCATCAAGTTACCGTTCAGACTCATTCGCAGTCAACTCGACACCTCCGTCCTCTTCACTCTGAGGCCGGCTGCTGGCTCGTGTCAACCGTCTCTTGCTTTTATGGCTCGATATCCAACTGCTATCTAAGAGACCTGCTGGCCAGCTGTTGCCTTGAACTGCACATCGTCTGTCACTTTGCTTCTGTTATAAGTAGTTGCAGTGTTTCAACAGTTTTGATGAGGTAAAGGAATTTCACCCACAGCACCAGCAGCCGGTGGTGAAAGTGAACTGATTTCACTCTCATTTGCGTTTCCCATCTCTTTTTTTCTTTTTGTAATGACGCGCCACGCAGCGACTGTTGTTACTGACGTTGCTGCATCGTTCAGTCAGGCTGAACACTCGACTTTGACTCAGTGTCAGTGTGGTTTCAAGGAATACTGTAGATGCAGAGGGGCCCAGGGCCCCCGGGGTGTTGCTGTGCACACATTCAGATAGCTTAGCACTATGTTTGGAACGGGTCACTGTTTTTTTTTTTTTTTTACATTTTACATTTCTAAATCGTCCCATCTTTTTCTGATCTGAAGTTGTAAATTGTAGATTTAGGTGACAAATCTTCAAACCCTTATCTATGCTATTTTTAAGAATTGGGACTGTACACTAAAATATAAACATGCAGGAATGGATTATCTTGATTTGGACTTGAATTGAGCTCTTTATTGTGAAGTTTCAAGACAGACATCTGGTGTGATTTGACATTTTATTAGTAAAACTGAATTGAGTTGTAACTGGAACAGGGATCTGAGGGGTTTTTAATAATATAGATACCTCTAAAGATATTTTATAACCTTCTTGGGTGTAGAACTATCAAGTAATATTTTTTTTTTCTCCACAACCTATTCCTCTGTCATTCAAACAAGACATAAAGAAAAAGCATGTTTCTTCCAACATATTCCCCACTTTCTTTTGCCATACCTAATTTGTAAGGGATTTCTATCTAAATCTAAAACCTCTAAATATTTAATGATCAATTTATGTTAAACACTTTTTCTTTTTTTTTGCTACTGTATATTTTAGTATTTCAGAAAACTGTTGTATCAGTTGAGTGATTTTATCTCTTCTGTGCCTCCTCTGTTCACCTTCAGGACAACAAAGGTTTTGGAATAGGTGAGCTGGTGTGGGGGAAGATCAAGGGCTTTTCCTGGTGGCCCGGCATCGTGGTGACATGGCGAGCCACCGGCAAGCGGCAGGCCAGCCACGGCATGAGGTGGCTGCAGTGGTTTGGAGACGGCAAGTTCTCTGAGGTGAAGAAGGGAAGAAACATGGAGAGAAAAACACGCAGTCGTTCTGTGTGCCGTTGTGCTTCAGTTTGATGCCATGTCTTTTTCTATCCAGGTTTCAGCAGACAAACTGGACTCTATCACCGCCTTCCCCAAGTTCTTCAGCCAGGTTTCATACACCAAACTGGCCTCTTACCGCAGGGCGATCTTCCAAGCAGTTGAGGTAACTTTCAGAGTGAACTGGGTGTAACTTGTTGCTCAACAGTTCCTGGCTCCTTTCTCTGTTCTGATTGTTATCAATGCTGCTGTTTCGACTTGGATGTCTTTAAATTTTCATAGCGTTTTTAACTTTACCGGCCTCTTTATCAGGTCCACCTTGCTAGTACCAGGTTTGATCCCCTTTTGCTTTCAGAACTGCCTCAATCCTTCATACCATAGATTCAACAAGGTACTGGAAACATTTCTCAGAGGGTTTGGTCCATATTGACATGACAGCATCACCAGTTGCTGCAGATTTGTCGGCTGCACATCCTTGATGTGAATCTCCTGTTCGATCATATCCCAAAAGTGCTCTACTGGACTGAGATCTGGAGACTGTGGAGGACATCTGAGTCCAGTGAACTCATTGTCATGTTCAAGAAACCAGTCTGAGATGATCATGGTGCATCATTCCTGCTGGAAGTATCCATCAGAAGATGGTCCACTGTGGTCATAAAGGGATGGACATGGTCAGCAACAATACTGATGGGGGCTGTGGTGTTTAAAACATGCTCAGTTGGTACTAATGGACCCAAAGTGTGCCAGGGTAAAATTTCCCCCACACCATTACACCACCACCACCACCAGCAGCCTGAACCGTTGATACAAGGCAGGATGGATCCATGCTTTCATGTTGTTCACGCCAAATTCTGACCATCCAACCAGACTCATCAGACCAGACAACGTTTTTCTATCTTCTCTGGTCCAGTTCTGGTGAGTCTGTGTGAATTGTAGCCTCAGTTTCCTGTTCTTAGCTGACAGCAGTGACACCTGCTGTGTTCTTCTGCTGCTGTAGACCCATCTGCTTCAAGGTTTGTCGTGTTGTGCGTTCAGAGATGCTCTTCTGCAGACCTTAGATTGTTATAAGTAGTTATTTGAGTTGCTGTTGACCTCTGATATCAACAAAGTGTTTTTGTCCACACAGCTGCTGCTCACTGGATATTTTCTCTGTAAACCCTTGAGATGGTTGTGGAGAAAATCCCAGTAGATCAGTCAGTTTCTGAAATACTCAGACCAACAACCATGACACATTTAAAGTCACTGAAATTTATTTTCCTTCCCCTTCAGCAAGTCATCTAAATGCATTTAGTTTCTGCCGTGTGAAGAATTATTGTGATAACAAGCATTTGAACAGGTGGACCTCATAAAGTAGCTGGTGAGTTTATATCTTCAAATGAATCTACTCAGAAACAGGAGACGGGTGTTTCACAGAGAATTAAATACCTGAGATGCATAAAATCTGACAAATATGCGTTATTTTCAGCAGTCAGTGACAATAAAGATCTTCTGACTATCAGCGTAAGTTAGAATAAACAGACAACGTCAACCATCATAGATGTGGCTGTTGACCAAACATCCAGTTTTACCTCTTTTGTCTGACAGAAACAAACAAAGACAAACAGCAGGATATATCGTGGTAGAACTGAGCCAGAAAATTTCCTCCTTTTTTTATTGCATGAATGCAGCACGAAAGTGGGTAGAAACATAATTAGACCGTTAGGACTGTTGTAGCCGTTATACAAGTAGCACTAAACTACAGTGATGTTTGCATTGTGCTGTCTGAAGGTTGTAACAGAGTGATTTAAAGGAAGAGTAAGTTTGAGGTCTTATCTGTGACAGAACAGCTAGTATGCGTTTCTAGCTGTGGCGTTTGAGTAAGGGTTGAGCACATAAACAAGTGGTATAAAGTGCAACCTTGTGTGTGTGTGTGTGCATGTGTGTGTTAAAGTCTGCTGAAAAACACTTTTAGTCTTATCTCTGCCAAAACCCTTCAGCACTGGTTCACAGGAAGTGCGTTTACACATTTTTGTGAATTTATGACCCTATCACCCAAAGTGTATGCGCGTGCATCAGTGCGCATGCATGTGTGTGCCTGCGTGTGTGTTTGTGTCTTGGTACAAGCAGGCATATAAAGCAAACACATGCATGTGGCAGCACCGTACCAACTGCTTTTATTGCTCTGTTTGTGAAAATGAAATGAAATGGGTGCTGCAGTAAACTTAATTTCACTTAACTTTACTTTCACTTAAATGACTTGCACTGAGGGTGTTTTCAAACTACATGACTTTAGTCCCAGTTTACCAGTTGGGTCAGCAGTTGGCACCTGATCATTATGTGTGAACAACTCAAAGACTCATGAAAGATGCTCACCGACGTGTCACCAAGCCATCACCGGTGATGCTTACAGATGTTTAGCATGAGACTCCCCCGAGGTCCAGATTAGCGTGGTTTCATTTCAAAACATTAAACTTTTGTCACAGGAATGCCTGGCGTCAACATGACTCCAGGCATTTGTCCTAAAGACTCCAGTTTGTCTTTAGGACAAAACTAAAACCCTCTAACAGCGACCGAGTTGCACATGTTTGCTCCCTAGTTCCTCTTCTGTGTTTCCTTCCTTCATTTGACAAGTCTGCGTCACATGACCATTATTGGACTTTTAGTGGAACAACCATAAACAGAAAAGTTTAATGTGGTAATGGAGATGTTTTTCCTGCAGTGTGTTGAGATTCATGTGGCCATGAGGTTTAGTTTTTAATAAGTGTTTTAAAATGAAACTGCAGTCCTGTTGACGTCGCCTGATACTGATTTATTATTTACTGTACAAAGAAATTCAGAAATGCAGAATCAATGTGTGAAAAACAAAGTACACCCTCACTGCTGCTAATCAAAGGCCCTCGATTATCACCTTCAAATATGAGCACCTCTGTCAAAGCAGAGGTTTTGGTAGTGTAACAACAAAATACCAAGAAGGGAAAGACATCAGCAGAGAGGTTAGAGAGGCCATCGTTGCTGACCGTGAATCTTCAAAGAATTACCTCCAAGGCCATTTCCAGACAATTGTGGGTCCCTCTTTCTCCATCGAGAAGGATTATTTACAAGTGGCAAACGTTCCAGACAGCTGTCAAACCTCCTCAGAGTGGACGTCGTACCAAGTTCAGATCAGATTGTCAACGCTCAGCGGAGTTGTGAAAAATAAAATTATTAAGCTGTACATCTCAAACTCTACAGGCCTCAGTTAGGATGTTAACTGCTAACATTCATGCCAGTCCAACAGGAGAAACCTGAGTACCGCAAAAATGGTGTCCACTGGGTGGCAGCACTGGTTGAAACTGGTCATTACCGCTGCATTCGGGTCTTTGTCGGGCCACTGATTCCAATGGTGTCAACTTAGTGCCAGGGTAGGGACAAAACGGGGAAGAATATCGACATGCTAAACTTCACAAGAAATTCCAGGCTATGTTTCTGTCAATTTGGCAAAGAACAGATAACTACCTGTGACACGAAGTGGTGATCCTGCTTACTTCTACTGAAATAACTGGAGGAAGCCCTATGAGAGAAAGACACCTGTCTGCAAAGCCCTGGATGAATGTTAGTCCTGCCCCCTTACACGTGATAATCTGCAGTCGCCTCTGTTCAAAAAAAAAAACTAAACAGACATGACTTGTTTGGAAAGGGTTGCTTTCCAAAAACCTCTTCTCTGGTTCACCTTGTCAACTGTTTCAAAGATATCACTTCAGACATGTGGTCAGTCAGCACTGGTGCTCCACATGAATGTGTCCTCTGCTTTACCAACAACTGCACCATGAAGGACCCAGCTTCATCCATGGATGTTCATCCATCCATCCATCCATCATCCATCTAGCCATACCTGTTAAATCCTCTGCAGGGTCACAGGGATCTGCTGGAGTCTGTCTCAGGCTCTCCTGGGTGAAGGGCAGGGGTCCAACCTGGACAGGTCACCAGTCCATCACAGGTGGTGGAGACAGACAGTAGTAATACTGTTGCAGCTGTGCAGACTATGAAAGACTTTATTTTTCTTTTCTAATTTTAAAAACAAGAGCAGGCACCTTGTTCTTGCTCCTGTGGGGTCATGATTCATGCTTGTAATTCAGAACCTGCAATATTGTTCTTTAGTTTCTGGTTCTGCAGTGAGTGTTTTCTGGTGACACATTCAACCATCATGTTATGTAACATCTTCACTTCTCTCTCAGATGGCCAGCGTCCGGGCAGGGAAGTCATTTCCTGCCTGCGAGTCAGACAGTCCAGAGGACCAGATCAAACCCATGCTGGACTGGGCCAACGGCGGCTTTCTGCCCAAAGGAGAGGAGGGGCTCAAACCTAAACACACCGCAAGTAAGCAGAGCAGCAGAACCATGACATCTAATAATATTCTTTTACAAAAACCTCCCGGTATGGCATTTATGCAACGAGAGTAAAATGAGTGTGTATTTCTGTGCCTCTGCAGACAGCAACCCTTTGGATCACCAGGTCCTCAATGTTTCCCTGCCAGAGTATTTTCCGGGTGCAAAACGGCCCAAAGTCAGTCTCTGCAAGAACAAAGCCGCCCCTGAGGAGTCTTATTGCAGAGGTAGAAGTTAAATGCCATGTTTACTGCAGAGTTCAGGTATACTGAATATAAGCAGTGCAATGTGTATATGGAAATATATGGAAACATTTAAATTCAGTGAAATTGTTTTTGGCAGTCCTCCTTACGTCTTTGCTGTTCGCACTTTAAATTATTTCATGTGTGTCAGCGTCACAGAGCACCACTGAACAGAGGAGGTAGTCATTTCAAATCTGGCTCCACATTTGTTTCAACATTGTCCTTTTTTCTGCCAGAACAAATGGTGAATGAAGTTCAGCAGAAGAAAGGAAGTATAGAAGGTAAAAACTCACAGTTCAGTGTGTTTATTGCTGCTGTTCTGACTTCATTATCAGCCCTGTGAGATAATTTATTGTTTTCTAACTGTTGATTTTATGTGTGTGTGTGACAGAGTTCTGTCTCTCTTGTGGAAAGATGAGAGTCGTAACCTTCCACCCACTTTTTGAAGGAGGCTTGTGCCAAACATGCAAGGTACAGGAGACGCATGGATTCATGATAAATATGAGATTTTGACACCGTTATATAGAAAAATATATTGCATTCATGGCAAGACTCCTGAAATAAAAGATTCCTTTTCAGTGATTCTGATCTGAAGTACTTTCATGCCAAAATAAAACAATTTAACCTGAAATGATGAGCCCATCACCACTATACACACACACAGTGATTTATGCTTCTGCATACCATCAACACCGTACCTGTGCTTCAGCTGGGGCCCCTATGCTGCACCCCGACACCATAGTCTGGCATGCCCCTCCTCAGAAAGCTAGGGTTAGGGTTAGGCTGTGATGGTCCACCTGGGAGCATTGCCTCGCTTTTCTCTGCTGCAGCTTCAAACCAGATAGCTGTTGTGATTTCAGCACAGGTGACTGTTTTTCAGTACAGATGAGCTCCAGCTTTACTCTGTTTCAGTCACCATGTCTGAGGGACATTAGGGGGTAAACAGAAGCAGGAAATGAACACTGCAAGCTACAGTGTTGCACAGAAGAAGCCACGCCGCCAGCTAGTGTTCGGCAGTGGAATTACAGATTAACGCAAACAACGACAAATTAATAAAATCTCCGCTACGGCATCGTTGTCAGTTTTAACAACTCTGCATAGTTGTGACGCAGGAGCACAAATCACACTGTTCGCTAAAATCTTATTAGCATATGATTCATTCAAATTCAAAGTTTTGTAAAAGTAAAAAAACAAAAAAAAAACAGCTCAGTCTCATTTTGTGGCACCGTTAAGATATATCATGCTTCACTGAAGGTTATGGAAAAATACATTTCCTATAATGTATTTGCTTTCACTCTGTGTATTTTTGTGAACCCAAATGGCATTTCATGCAATACTAACAGAAACTGGAAACATCACACCCGGGTTTGGTTTATGGTTTACGCCAAGTGTGTCTAACATACTGATCATTAATGCATTAAAGTTTAAAGACACATCGTCCAAAATCAGTGCTTTCCTGTCTAAGTTTGTGTTTTTGCGTGATCAGGACGTGTACTTGGAGATGTCCTACATGTACGACGATGATGGTTACCAGTCTTACTGCACTGTTTGCTGTGGCGGTCGAGAAGTTCTGCTCTGTGGGAATGCCAACTGCTGCAGGTCCGACGCATTAAAACAAAAGCACCAGCTCCCCTTCCAACATTGCGTACTCCCCCGCTCAGCTTGTTCCGTTCTGCTTCCCGCAGGTGTTTCTGCGTGGACTGCCTGGACATCCTAGTTGACCCTGGGACGTCTAACAACGCTCGCTACCTTGACCCTTGGCGATGCTACATGTGCCAGCCGCTGCTGCAATATGGTGTTCTCAAGCGACGGCACGACTGGAACCTAAAGCTGCAGGAGTTTTTTGCTAACGACAACGGGCAGGAATTTGTGAGTCATTTTAATACTAATTATTTTTACGTTTTTGCATGAAAGTATTTGTAAATGTACGTTTATATGCTTTATATCAGTAACAAATGATCACACCCCCATATGTACCTGCCAGACTTGTTTTGACTCCAGCAGAAGAACGTGTGACATGTGTGGTCAGGGATGAAAAGGTTACAGGCTTCAAGCAGTAGGAGGATCAGATAGATGAAAGGCTGGACTGAGCCAGAGAACTAAAGTGGTTCTTCAGCAGGATCAGCTCAAAAACAAGCTCAGCATCCTCTCCTGCCCCCAGCGAAAACAGGCTTCAAACAGCCCACAGCTTCCCCGTCACTCCTCAACTGTCTCATCTTCCACCTCAGTCAGGGATCTTGTTGCTGCTCCATTGTTGTCTCCAACCACATCAGGACACGCTGGGGCCTCCTCCACCTCCCCCTCCCATCTGTCCATCTGTCTCCAGCAGACAGGTGAAGAGGCAGCTGGAGAGGGTGAACAGGAACAAGCCTACAGGTCCAGATGCTGTCAGCCCCAGAGTCCTGAAAGCCTGTGTGGACCAGCTGTGGGACTCTGCAGCACCTCTTCAACATCAGCCTGAGCCTGGAGAAGGTTCCGGTGCTGTGGAAGACATCCTGCTCCAAACTGTAGCCCAAACATCCCACATCAGGAAAGTCCTCAAGAGATTTTTATTGCTCCACCTGAAGAAGCAAACAAGCACCTTCCAGGACCCACTGCAGTTCGCTTATCATCATGGGGTAGGAGTTGAAGACGTCATCATACCAAACATCAGGACTGTGAGGATAATGTTCTGATACATTTAACACCATCTAATCTGCTTTACTACAAAAGAAACTCCAGAAGACACAGATGGATGTCTGCACAGTCACCTGGATCACTGACTACCTGACTAACAGACCACAGTTGGTGAGACTGACCATTTGTGTGTCTGACCAGGTGGTTAACAGTGCAGGAGCACCACAAGGGTACAGTACTCTCACCACTCATCTTCACTCTGGACACCTTCAGACTTCCAGTATCAGTCAGAGTCCTGTCATCTGCAGAAATACTCAGATGACTCTGTAGTTGTGGGGTGAATCAGTAATGGAACCAGCGACTGAGTACAGAGAACTGGTGGACCTCTCTTGTGACATGATTTGGAAACAGATATCTCATGTTGAATGTGAAGAAGACAGAGAAGATAATTGTGGATTTTTGGAGAACCTGGATTAATTCAAACAGCATTTCCATCATGGGAGAAGAAGAGAAGAAGTGGTGGAGGTGGAGGAGTATAAATACCACAGTGTTCACCTGGACAGCAGACTGGACTGGAGACGCAACGCTGATGCTGTTTATAAGAACAGACTTTACTTCGGGAGGAAGCTGAGGTCCTTCAGTCCTTCACCTGAAATAAAGAATGTAATAGGTAAAATACTACCAACCAGTTTCAACACCAGGGGATTGGGTTGACCTTATACCACTGCTCATTCCAGATTTCACTGGACCCTTACAGCATCTCCTGCAATTGGTGGGTCTGCAGGAGGATAAACCCATGTAGTTCTTTTTAGTTGTCCCTGGTTGTGTCATCTGTCACTGGGCTAGGCGGTTACATAACTTGACAGTGGCAGGGCTCTGGCGGTGGATAAGATTCACCCAGAGTTCCTCGAAACACTGGATGTTGATGGGCTGCCTTGGCTGAAGCAACACTAGTGCCAAAATCACATACAGGTCAGGGAAAGTGCCTCTGGATTGGTAGACCCGGACAGGTGCCCTCCTTCTAGAGGGCAACGGGGCAACCACACTTCTCAGCGTCCCTTGGAGAGGTCTATACCAGTGTGCTAGAAATAAAGTTTTGGTTGATATTTTAACCTTGGAATCAGGAGGAACAATGAAATTTTTGACCGGGTCATGGACCACTGGACCACCTTGTTATCCTCACAGTTACTGGAGGACTTGGAGAGGGCTTATGTCCATTTCCTCTCATAGTGTTCTGTGGGATGTGTTTTAGGAGTATGAACTGTCCAGCCAATTCTGTCATCTTTAGATCGTGTCTTTGTAATTTACAGCTGAGTGTGAAGCAGCTAGGATGAGAATCAGCTCCTCTAAGGCCAAGGATTGTCCACCCTGGATTGGAAAAGAGTTGCTGCCTGAAATGGAGGAGTTCACATATCTCAGAGTGGGAGATTGATATGCAGATTGATCCAGCTTCCACATTGATTAGGACATTATTCAGCTGTTATGTTGGAAAGAGCTGGGTCAAAAAGCAAAGCTCTGAATTTACCAGTTGTTCTGTGATAACTTCTTGCTTGTGCTACACTTTGCTGCCTTGCTTTCATCTTTCCTCTTTTTTTTTTTTTTTTACACTTTTTCCAATCATACAGAACACCTTTAGAAACAGGGTCTAGGATAATCATTACAGCCTGATTTAAGAGCCTTTGACAGGGTCTTTACAGTTCTTATGTTACAGACGTGGCTTATCAGCAGCATTAGCTTGTTACTGTTACTTGTTACTACGATGCCCATCAGTATGGTTGATTATCACTAACTTCTACAGAAGATTGCAGTGCTTGAGATGAAGATTTATCAGCTTGAGGTGAATTGACTTCAGGGTGATAAAACTACTGTACCACAGAGTCAAAGTAGAGAACAGGGGCGTGCTAATAGCAGCTAACTAGCGTGCTGACTGACAGTGCACAGGCCACAAAGGAGAGCTATGAAAGGAGCTGAGGAAGAAATAAATGTTTCTGGCAGGAAATCTGAACATATCTGTCCTCCCTGGAATTCTCTTGGAGCTAAGCCGAAGGATAAATCACCTCCCAGGAGGACTGGGAGGACAGCGTCCAGGGATCAGCGATGCTACACGTAGGTCTGCCCTACCATCCAGGCAAAGAGGCTCGTCAGCCCCTGCTGTTAGTGCAGAATTTGTGGAAAAATCCTGCTTTTCCAAGGACATAGTCGCTGGCATGAGAGAAAAAACACCAGGCGTTCTGGCTGAACACCCAACAACAAAATGAACGGATCATTTTGCACACAGGCGCTAATCACATTGTGAAACAGCTGAAGCCGTTGAAGACTCTCTCACTGAGCCGTTCAGTGGGCCTCCACCACCAGGCAGAAGAGGAATCGAGAGATTCAGCAGACTGCCAGCTCTGAACACATGGCTTTCAACTGCCTGTTCCTCGTTCTTAATGATTTTATCACTGAGCATAATCTTGATTTCATGGTTTTAACTGAAGCCTGGTTAGACAGTGGTAACGGTTCTCATTGAGTCAGCCCCTCCAAACTTCAGCTCCATGACTGTTTCTACAACAAACAGGAAAGCTGGTGGTGTTGCTGCTAAAGTCAAAGACTTCAGTGCCAACAGTAAACACGTGGTGATTTTGATTCATTTCAACATCTGTGTGTTGTGCTGAAAGCCGTTCCAAAAAATCATATTAACTGTCTACACACCTCCAAAGTTCTCTGCAAGTTTTATCAACAGCTCCAGAATTTAACCATGTTGTCATCGCTGGTGATTTTAACATCGATAATCCCACAGACAGAACTGCCAATGAATTCTTTAGCCAGTTTGAACCTTCTGATCTGTTGCAAACGATGTCGGCCTTTTCTGATCACCTCTGTGTTTTCAGTGAAATGTTAGTTTCTCCAGTCATCTAAAACTGAGTCAGTTTCTTAAAGGAAAAGGTGTATAAATGAACAGACTGCCCACGTTTCCATGGAAGTCATGTCTCCATCAGTGAACCCACGGTTTCAGTCTGCTGATGTGCTTCTCAATCATTTTGAATGTAAAACTCTTCAAGGTTTTGATGTTATTGTGCTCAAAAAGGTGAAAATAGTTTCTGGCCAGGAGAAAGCAGTGTGGAGAAACAGCCCGGCTGTCACAGATCAGAAGGGAGAATGCAAGAAAGATGAGCACAAATGAACAAAAAGCCATCTACAAATTCACTATGAAATCTTTCAAGAAAACCTTCACTCAACATTATTATAAAAGAGGCTGGACAGACCTGTTTTTCTGACAGGACCACCAGGAATATCTACAACAATAGGCTGCTTTTTGAAACTTTTGAGACACAAACCAGAACCTGTCAACAATCACGCTTCCTTCAGTTAAATCAAGACAAGACGGGAAAAAAAAAATCCTATTCGGTAACAAAATAGAATAACTATTGGTGCCCAGCTTGAACCCATGTTAGGAGTCGGACCTGAGCGTCAGCAGCCGATCACGGCTGTAACGAAAACAGATCAGATCTGACGTCCACAGCAGATTTAGAGGAGCTCCAGCCTTCATCTCCAGCAGACGCTCTTCCCAAAGAGACACTTGGACAGCTTCAGCTCCTCCAGAACGCTGCTGCCAGAGTTCTGACCCGGACCAGAACCAGGAAAACTAGTTAGAACCAATCAGGGTGAAAATGAGTTTAACTGCTACGCTGCAAACAGATAAATAAACTTCCTGTTGTGCTCCAGAGTTCAACTGTTTTCCTGTGCCTTTGTTTAGTCTAATTTATAACTGCAGTTTTTTCTTTCTAGATGCTCAGCTTTGTTATTCCTAATTTATCTCAAAAAAAAAATCTGTGTGATTTTATTATGCACTTTAATTGCATTCATATGCTTTTTATTAATTGAGTTTTCTTTATTTCTTTCTATTCTTTTCATTTTAATGTCTTCATAAAGCACTTTGAGCTGCCTTTGCGTGTGAAATGTTCCACACAAATAAACTTGCCTGGCCTTGCGTCGCCAGTGTTCTCGCCCTCACATGCAGTCATGAACCGCCTGAAATAATGAGATCACAAGTACAAGCTGAGAAAGCTGGCTTTCTTTGAAGAGTGGCACCGAGGGAGATGTTTCAGTGTCACAGTGGAAGAAGGCCTCGGGGCAGACCCGGGACTCAGTGGAGAGACGTCTCGATTGGCTCAAAAAGCCCCCTGAGACCCCCGGTCGTGCTGAAAATGCAGCCGGGGCGAGGAAGGTCTGGGGATCTCTGCCCGACTCGTTGTTTTGCTGCTTATTACCTGAAAAGCATTTCCTGCATTTTCTGAGTCGGAAATGATGTGTAATGATTTCCCTGAAACGTCTTCTGTTTATCCTCCAGGAGAAGCCAAAGATTTACCCAGCGGTGCCTGCAGAGCAGAGGCGGCCAATCAGAGTCCTCTCCTTGTTTGACGGCATTGCCACTGGTGAGGACAGCTGTGCTTTCAAAGACGGCACGTTTATCAAGCCCAGGCCAAAAAAAGCAAGCAAACATCTCCTGACATCTGGTTTTTTAAGTGCATCAGGAAGGTTTTTAATTCATATTCAGGCCCCTGCTTGTAGCACTTGGGGCATTAACCGGTTCTGGCTCTGACCAGCATTGACAGGACGACAGCATCCAGATGCACAGACTCATTTTGAACGATGGTGGCTGCAAATGTTTGATCGTTTCCTTTAAAGACATACACGTTTACCATCTGTAACATTTCACAGACAAAAAGAGACAAGATTTGCTGTCTGTCATTCCAAATGCAGCTCGTTCTGAGTCGTGCTGTGGGTGGACTGACATGAGGGGTCCAGCTGGAAACGAGAAACAAACCTTTCTATCTTAAAAAGTTGCACCTATCACAAACTGATCCACCACATTTAAACGTTACAAATCCACCACGTGTGCAGATTTTGTTCGTGTCATTGTTGTAACCATCTGGTTCTCCGTTCATCTGAAAGTATTTGTGTGTTTCTGGTCCCAGGTTACCTGGTTCTGAGGGATCTGGGTTTTAAGGTGGACCAGTATGTGGCATCAGAGGTGTGCGAGGACTCCATCTCAGTTGGTGTCGTCAGGCATGAAGGAAAGATCCAGTATGTCCATGATGTCAGGAACATCACCAAGAAAAATGTAAGGAAGACACTGTTTTAACTTCCTCCACAGCTGCGCTTCAGTCTGAAGTGGTTTGAGACGACAGAATTTATATTTGACACACCGACTGATGCAAAACGCTTAAATGAAAGAGATGAATCTCAAAACTGGAAATAAATGTAATGCTGTGATATCCTTTCTTTTTATTTCTTTTAAAGTATTGCTCTGAGGAGGTCCAAGACCAGACAGTTAAATCTCCACCTTCCACCTCTTTGATGTTCCATCTGCTAAAACTGTCATTGTTGACTTATAAACTATTACATTTGGTTAACAGGCTTTGTTCAGGGCCTGTGATGAAACTGCAGTGTTGAGACACAGCTTGAGAGGACTCAGACTGTGTCTGTTGGCTGTTATACAGGGGTTTTTTATTATTTTTTTGTTTTTGATCGCTTGTTCAAACAGATCTTAAAATAATGAAAAAAATAACCTCTAATCCAGCTGCATGCATTTTCCTTGTATTTTATCAGCATGTTTTTTTTAGGGGGTAACCAGCTTTGTGTTGACATTCAGATGAATACGTGTGCAGGCACGCACGCACACACACACAAACTTGTATACAATAGACAGAGGCTGGCAGCTGCACAGATGCAGTTCAGCAGATGATAGAGTGCCTATCAACCCTTTCGGCTGTGTATGTGTGTGTGTGTGTGTGTGTGTGTGTGTGCGTGCGTGCATGTGTGTGTGTGTGTGAAAGAAGGAGAGTTAGAGAAAGATGCTCTTTATTAACTCTTATGTAAGCAATTCCCTCACTTTCACTTTCACTTCCTGATTTCTGTCATTTCTGTTCTACCTTTCTCTCTTTGAAAGGACTTCATGTGTACGAAGGATTTCATGATTCATTGAAGTATACAAACTGAAGTAATTATCTCTCCAGAAATCAACGTTAAAAGCAACATTTTAATTTGTATGATTTTGGAATCAAATTTTAAACTTTTTCAGTACTTTTTCAGTGTATTTTCAGTGTATCCCACGAATTTTGAAAAAAATAGTTTTAAATCATTTTTTTAAATGTGATTCGAATCTATTTAATTCAGCCATGAATCAGGATGTGGCCTCCAGGCCAGCAGAGGGCGCACTCCAGTTAAACTACATTCTTGTTCAACTTCACTATATGTGGCGCTACGTGTGACGTACTACGTGCTATTGTCATTACACATCTGCGCCACTAGATGGAGCCGCACCTTAGTAAACAGTAAGCGTATGGAGCGTCACAGTGAACGCATGCGAGCAGGATCTGATGTAAAATGAAGGAACCACACAACCGACTCCAGCAAAGGAGTTCGAAAGTTTTTTGCATGCAGTCCAGAGCTTGTTTTTTACAGACTGAATTATTAATGTTGTTCTTGAAATTGAATATAACTCGACTTTGATGGTTCTGGAGTTATTGACGTCATTAATGCAGTTATTGAACTACATGGTTGTTGATTATTCACTGAGTCATAGTATCAGATTTAAGAGAATAAAGTTTATTAAATAGTACCATACCTTGATCTTAAATAACATGTACCTTACCTTAAGTATGGTACCATACTTCCTAAAAAGGATGAAATAATTAAAATTTAACAATACAGCAGAATGTTATCTCTGTGGATTTTTTTTCTATAGTAATTGTAAAATAAAAAGTTGTTTTATGAATAACCTTATTGCCTTTATCATATTTTTATTTTCCCAAAATGATATTTGAAAAATAGAGGTCGTCAGGATTTTACAGATTTGAGAGTTGATAGAACAGCTTCGACTTTCCAGTCATTTGCTATGCAGGTATAAAGAGGATAAGAAAAACATTTTATTGTAAAAAAAAAAAAAAAAAGAGAGAACTATACAATTTTTTTTGTGATTTGCAATAATTCTAATCTTCTAATCTGCTGTATTGAAAAGAGCGTATGAGAAAACTACAGGGTTGTTAAAAAAAGAAAAGGCTGGATTTGTGTAAGAGAAATAATAATACAAATTTAAAAAATCAGTCAATTGCCTGTAAATAAATTTTGTGTTATACATGATTCATATCATGATTCAAATTGTATCGTGAGTTGAGTAAATCATGGCATGCCTAATCATGCTGCATGACCATAAAAATTTAGATCAAGCTAATAACCGTTCCGCACTGTGATAAACAAACTGATGGGAGCAGCTGCTAAACTATAAGACAGATAGCAGAAGCTGCAGCTGCAGCACAAAGACTTTAGGTTTTCTCTTGTTCATTTGGTTCAGATGCTGAGAGGAAAAATGGCTCTCCTGCAGCTAATTATCATAGGTAAAAGTACAGAAGAGGAACGTTTGGACGGCATTATTTTTTGATTTTATAATACTTTTATAATAACGTGACTGCAGCGACACAAGTTAGTAGCTCAGAAAAGCACTGTGATGATTCATAACGCTAAAATCCTGTTGTTTGATTCATAATAAAGGAAAATCCACGACTCATCAATGCAACTTTTGTCGCAGTTATTTAATGATTTGTGTTTTAGCAGTCACTCCCTCAAACTAACACAAGGTGGTGCTGTTGTCTCACTCAGATTCAGGAGTGGGGTCCGTTTGACCTGGTGATTGGAGGAAGTCCCTGCAATGACCTCTCAATCGTCAACCCTGCAAGAAAAGGCTTATATGGTTGGTCTTCTGTCTCTGAAACTATGCACGTTAGCAGCATGTTTAGGTGATACAACATGTCAGATGTTTTTGCTTTAAATCCATTTCATGGCACTTATTTTGTTGTGTTGGAAAGGTGAATAGTTGTGATATATTAACCCCTTAAGGCCAAAGGTGGTTTTTAAACATTACTCTTAAACCCGATCGGTTTTTGTAAGAATCTTCTGAAAACCTGACAGTTTTAAGAGAAACTTGACAGAATTGTTAATAATGATAGTCTATTATTTATATCTATATTATTTATATCTGAAGCAGGTAGAAAGGAGAAACATTTGCAAGCTCAAACCCTGAGCTTTCTCATAAAATATTGTATTTGAAATTATGTTCATTGATATTTTTCCTAATCTTTGCTAGCATGTGAAACTATTATATGAAAATATTGTGCTTGATTTTGGTTGCCTGAAATAATCAGTCATAAATATGAGTTGTGACTGCAGAATTAAAAAGGCTTCAGTTCTGATCCTAAAACCGATCAGGGATCAGGATGTAAACGGTCTCTTTCACTGGTCCAGAAGGCACAGGGCGGTTGTTCTTCGAGTTTTACCGTCTGCTGAGCGAGGCCAAGCCCAAAGAAGGGGAGGACCGTCCGTTTTTCTGGATGTTCGAGAATGTGGTAGCCATGGGTGTTAATGACAAGAGGGACATCTCACGATTCCTCGAGGTGAGCCACATGAAGGTCCCACGCAAAGGTGCACAACAGTTACAATCACCAGCCTCTTTGTTAGGGACGCCTGTTCAACTCTTTGACTGCAGTCAGCCAGTCACCAGACAACAGTTCAAAGCGTTTAGCCTTGTAGATACGGTAAAGATGATCTGCTAAAGTTGAGAGATGGGCTGGTTGGAATATTTTGGAAACTGCTGATTCACTGAGGTTTTACTAGGATGTGCACAACTATCCTGGTTTACTCTTACTTTTAAGATAAAAAGAGTAAATGTCCAGTGAGTGGCAGTCCTCCTGGCAAAAATGCTTTTTTGATACCAGAGGACAAAAACTGGTTTAATATGACAGACAGGCAACAACTCAAACAAGCCGTGCACATCTGAAAGTCCATGTTGTATCTTGAAGCAGATGGACTACAGCAGCACATCAGGGCTACGATCACAGCACGCCGCAGTGGCCCAAATCAGATTTATTTCTTTTTTCCTTTATGTGACCCAGATCAGATTTTTGTCCTGGCAGTGTAAAAAGCACAAAAACAAACCCACATGGAATCTGGTCTTTCAGATTAGATTTGGGCCTCTTTAATATGTAGTTTTAAATCAGAAACAGATCTAAGTTTTTGAAAAGTCTGAACAGCTTTGTGGCCTGTATCAGCTATGTGCTATTAAGGCACATAATCATGCACATGAAGAACATTTGGTAACACTTTATTTGACACACATTATAATGCATTATACTAGTGACTTTAATGCATTATACCAGTGATTATAAGGCATTATAAAGAGTTTTGATATATGAAAACTATGATCATTTTTTAATTTAATTTTTAATTAATTAATTTTTAATTTTTTTTTTTTTAATGTGATCATTATAATACCTTTTGATCCTTGCAACAAAAATAGGTGAGCAAGAGAACAGCAGTTATGAAGTATTATAATACTTGACCTTATAAGCCAACATAAAACACTCTATAAGTTCCGTGGTTTTAGTTATTCGTGGATTTTTTTCAGAAATATATAATATTTAAAAAAATCAAGGAAAAATTGCGGAAACATCACAGGATGTTGTGCGCGTTCTCCCGCAGCACAGAAATGTTGTGAGCCAGCCTGGCCCCTTTAGGAAGGTAGCCTTAGGGTTAGTGTTACCAAACATATATGTCATGAATAATTAAAGCAGTTCTAAAGGTAAAATGATGTCCAACTTGTTACCTGGAAGGTGTAACTAATACAATGACAGCTGAGGCAACACCACACATCATCAAACATTTTATTTTAAGACATCAACTCAAAGCCTGTTTTTAAACTGACTAATGCAAACACCGTATACATGTAAACTACTAAATAAAAATGTTGGTCTAAGTTCAACTGTATCATTCGCCACAGTGATTCCCTCTTTGGTCCACTGGTCACGCTTTGGCTTTCTGTGAGATTTACAGAAATGAGTGAGAATCGTTTTAACTGCTGTTTATTGAACATGTAATGAGCTTCATGAGTAACTGCTGTGTTTCCTGCAGTGTAATCCTGTGATGATTGACGCTATTGAGGTTTCTGCTGCTCATCGGGCCCGGTACTTCTGGGGAAACCTACCGGGCATGAACAGGTGGGCAGTCATGAACTCAGAGCTGAACTCTGGTGTTTTTGTGGGGTTTTGTGTGGTTTCACAGTGACAGTTACCCAAACTACAAGTGTTTTCTTTTAATCCATCACCACAAGTGAAAAACCTGGGTGTGATCTTTGACTCTGAGCTGAATTTTATCCAGCACATCAAGAATATCACCAAAGTTGGTTTTTATTCCTTTAAAAACATAGCCAGAGTCCGCCCTGTTCCCTCTCAGGCCAACACGGAGATGCTAGTGCATGCTTTTATCACCAGTCGCATTGACTATTGCAGTGGCCTCTGAAGCAGAGCATCAAAGGTCTACAACTTTTACAAAGTTCAGCTGCTCGTGTCCTGACGAAGACCAGAAAGCGGGCCCACATTACACCAGTTTTAAAATCGCTGCATTGGCTCCCCGTATCTTTCAGGAATCGATTTTCAGGTTCTTTTAATGGTTTTTAAGCGTTCTAATGGTCTTGGGCCTTTTTATCTCTCAGAACTGCTTTAACCTTCGTGGACCCTGCGCTCCTGTGGCAGGCGTCTCCTCCATATACCTGATGTTAATTTAAAGACTCTGAGATATCTTTTAAGTTCTATGGTCCTAAACTCTGGAACGACTTGCTGCAGGACCTCAGGGACGCAGAGAAGGTTCACATTTTTAAGAGCAGGCTCAAGACCCACCTTTTTGGTCTAGCTTTTAACTGATGTTTATTTTTAGTTTAGTTTTGAGTTGGTAATCATTTGTTAGTAATTTATCTGTTTAATTTATCTTATTTATGTTCTTTTTAATTTACTGTCCTATTTATACTTTATAATACTTGTGCTCCATCCTATATTTTAGCCTCATTTAGCCTTTGTCTAAGCATTTTATGGGTCTTATGTTTTTGTTTCTATGTTTTTACCTATTATTATTATTATTATTTTTAGCTTATTCCAGTGTTTCCTCTGAGGGAGTCCTCTGCATCGGGAGCAGGGCTATCAGCAACCTGATAGGCACAGGCGATAGCCAGCAACCTGGCTATCAGGTTGCTGTGCTGTGGGTATTGGTGGAGGTTTGGGGGTCACTCCCACGTCTCCCACGTCTCCTCTGGGTGTCCTGTGCTGGAGTCCTGGTTGCCATGGGCGACCTGCTGCTCTTGGTGCAGACGGCTCCCTGGTTGTGTTTCCTCCTCTGACTGATCTGAGCCCAGCCTTATATTACATGTAATACTCATTGCATTGTTTATGATGGGGGGGGGTCTGTGTTCTTGTGCTGTGTCTTTGGTCTTGGGGAAGATGGATTGGTGGGAGCGGGTTTGATTTTAATCTGTGAAGCACTTTGTCTTGCAATTCTATTTGTATGAAAAGTGCTGTATAAATAAAGTTTGATTGATTGATTGAGGGTGCAGTGTTTCGATTGTTTCACAAGTGTCCTGTGTAGAAACTCAAGCATGTTAGCCGGTTTAAACAAGCGTGTCATCCCTGCCTCAGGCCTCTCTGTGCTTCTGGGATGGACAAGCTGGAGCTGCAGGACTGTCTGGAGCACGGCAGAGTCGCAAAGGTCAGTCATCTACAACTTCAAGTCACTTTGAAAGAAGCTTGTTGCTTCGCTTGCAGCTCATACTAGCAGACGGGCTACTGTTTGACAGTGCATGTTGTCTCCCAGTTTGGGAAGGTGCGAACCATCACTACTCGCTCCAACTCTATCAAACAGGGGAAAGACCAGCACTTCCCAGTCTTGATGAATGGCAAGGAGGACATACTGTGGTGCACTGAGTTGGAGAGGTGAGTGTGAGACGGCAAACAAGCTCGTCATTTAAATACTTGCGTCTAAATTTTCATTGTGACATTGACTCCTTTTGTTGTTGTTTCTTCTTTTATTCTCTGCAGGATTTTTGGTTTTCCTGTCCATTACACAGATGTGTCCAACATGGGCCGTGGTGCCAGACAGCGGCTCCTGGGCCGGTCCTGGAGCGTCCCTGTCATCAGACACCTGTTTGCACCACTCAAAGATTATTATGCCTGTGAATAGATCCCACCCAGCGTCAACAAACACACACCAGCATTTTTATTGGGTTACTGGCTCTAAAAAAAAAAAAAAAAACAGTACTTTTATCAGGAGCTGGAGAGTTCCTCCTTTCTGCATGCAGACAGTTTCTTACAATCAGTGGAGCAGGTAAACGGTAGCTGTTGCACTGCACCTGCAGATCCACATAACACACACTAACAAAGATACACAAATGCAGCTTCGGGAAGCAGCTTGAGTGCTGTGTCTCATCATGACTGTTGGGTAAAAATGCAGAAAAGCACTGTAACTAATGATGTCATCTGGAGTCACGGCCAGTGGCTCAGTTTACCTCTTCAAAAAATCATTTACCGAATGTGATTTGTTCACATTTAAGATACCTTGGTAGGCATTTGTTTCAAGTTGACAAGACTTTGCAGTTCCAGAAACTACAGAACAGCAAATATGGTACAATATTTTTACACGGGATGAAAATTCAGATGTGTGACGAGCAGGTTGCTGAAGCAGCCTGTTAATCTGAAACAAAAGCACTTTTTTTTTTTTTTTACAGTACTTTTAATCCAACACTCACACTGAACATGTGTGAAAGATTTGTTCAATGTAACATGAAAACTTGTCGGTTTGTTTCTGTGAAAGAGTCCCTGTCAAAGGTGTGATTGATCCCTCAGCTGGTTATCCTGCAGATCATTTCCATCACCATCCCTGAAATTCGATCATGGTGCTGGTAAATCTGGTCATTTCGAGATTGTGTGTCCCCTCCAGCTCCAAACTGCCCAGTTACATGTGGCAGTTGTGGATCTCTGGAATTTAGGACTCTGTTGGTTGCATTTGCTCCCTTCTGAGTATCCTGCATGTTTTGAACCTCCAGTCTTTGAGGTTGGCGCCCTGTTTCAGAGGAGCTGACTCCCCCTACAGCCGACAGCTGCTGTTCAGGTTCATTACAACTGTTGGGTTTCTCTGCTGTGACTCACTGATGCAGTGTATAACTTTTTGTAAGTTATGTTGCATAACTTCTGGCATTTTGACTTTTTTTAATGCTTCAACATCATATCAGTGTTTTAATTTAGTGTATGACCATAAACTCAAAGGTCTACGTATCTCCTTCCTGTAGGCTGAAGCTGGATTTCATCCTGTTTTCACTCGTGTGTTCAGGCTCTGATTCTATATAGTAGTCAGGCTCTGCCCCCTAGTGTTCAACTCCAGGAAGTGCATTTCATTGAGAGCAGCTAAACCAATGACGGGTGAGAGGGATGAAACAAGAACAGTAAGACCAGTACTGCTGGACAAAATGTGCACTGGCTCCAGCTAACATAGCTACCAGGGTTCTTGTATCTCTGAAAATTCAACAAAAACACTTTTAACTTCACTTGAACCAAACTGAGAAGATGCTCAGGATTTGTTTGATTGATATTTCTGCAAAAGCTGCACTGGACAATAAATCTAAACCATATCTTCATTTTAACCAATGAAAATGAAAGTATTTTGTTAGAACAAATATCAGTCTGAGCCACAAAAGTGCTGATAAAGTAGTTCAACTTCTTCGAACTAAATATATCTTATTCTGATATAGATTACTTCCTTAAATCCTACTAAAGTGTCACTGTTGGTGGTTGTTAATGTTTGAATTAGGAACTAAAACTTTAGTATGAAGTCCAGACGTTTTAACACAAGAGTGTAAGAAAGTATTTTTTGATAAAATCCACTATTAAGTGGAATTAGTCAGAACTCAAGTTAAACTAGAAATGAGACGGGATTTTGCTTTTATATGTGTGACTTTAAACTTTTTTTGCTACTACTTTTTTGCCTTTGATATGAAAACTAGTTTAGATTAAATAGTGGAAAAACATTTATGAGAGCTTTAAAGAAAAAAAAACAACAACTTGATTTCTTGGGCAAACGCGTCACTGCTGTTTCTGACATCACAGTGTGACATTTATCCTGTTGCTGGTGTTCACATCTTTAAGAAAAAGAAGCTGTTTGCTGTGACAGACGGATGCCGGCGGATGTGGAGAACGTGTGTCACGGTGTGTGTTAAGTGATTGGAACCGCTTAGTAGTTTCATAAACTGCCATTGACCACTTTTATTATAAAAGTTTCAAAAAGAAATATGATTAGACTGTCATGAAAATCTTCCCAATGGTGCAAGCTAAAGCTATCCTCAGGTTTGAGTGCTGCGCAGGTTTTCATGAACGATAAGTAAAAATAAATCCAACCAGCCTGAGATCGGCCTTACTCCTTAAACATGTCAAACACACAATGTGTTTTGTCTGTTATGTTTGTTAAAGTTTGTGCTACCTGCTGAATATCTGACTGGACCAAACTCCAAACGCAGTCCTTTTGTTTTCCACCACTTTGACACCTAAACGACGTTGGCTGTGACCAAATCTGAGTAAATGGGCATTATGAGCAGGGTCAGGGTCACTTCTGTGAATATTTACTGTAGACGTCTGCTCCCGTGCGTCCTGGATGTGCAGCCTGTGTTTTATCACTGGAAACTTTTGTTAATGTTTTGCGTACTGTATCGAAAGAAAGGTTTACAGATTTTGTTTAACAAGAAGCTACTTTTTTTTTTTGTTTTGTTTTTTTTAAACACATAATGCACAAGCCTTCCTAAAGCACCTGTTGATTTTTCACCTTGAGATTAGTGTTAAACTTTGTGTGTCAGGATCCTCCGTGGTGCTTAACAGATCTTTAAAAGTGCCACCAGGAACCCTTTTTAAAAACAAAAACTTTTAACATCTGCTTTTAAAGCCCTTTTTAATGCAAAAAGGAACTGTTTACACACATTATTACTGCTTAGTTTGTTTAATGTTGTGCTTGAAAACAGTATTTTCTTTTTGGTTTTATCTTTGGTTTTTTTTTTTGTTTTTTTTGTTTTTTTTTCTTTTTGTTCATCTAAGACATCTTCTGTTGACTTTATATTATACTATATATTAACACTGCAGAAAGCTTGCTTTAATTTGAAAACATTATAGCACATAATTGATCGTATTATTCAGTTTCTTTTTAAAACCTAGTAAACCTTCTGAGTGTGTATTTGTAGCTTTGCATGTAAACGATGGCTGCTGAGTTTGTTTTTACTTTTTACCGTAACCTTTTAATGGTTTATCAGAATCACAGTCAAGGACTCTACTTTTTTGTTTTTTTTATCTCAAGTTCAAAAGCTTTTCAAATGAAGAGATTCTGTGCTATTTTTATACTTTGCTTAAAAAAATTAAAAGAAAACTTTAGCGTACTTTATTGTGTACCTCTTGTAGTGACCTATGTAGAATTTTTTGCTCAATAAAATGCAGTCTGGCTGCAAAAAAATACAAGCGTGTGTCCTGTATAAGTGGTTTTCTTTCACTCTGCAGGCTCATTTGAGCCAAACCCTGTGAACCGGGTTCATCGTAGCTCAGATGTAGGTGCCTGCAAACCCCCTCAACTCTCCTTAGCTCAAAAGCTCCATCATTTACACTGACCACATAACACATTTAAAGCTACGCTGAAAGTACGAAACAGTAAAGACTGCTGTTGAAATGAGTAAAACCACATTCTTTTGGTTACGTTTGGGTCACATAATTACCTTATACAAATGTTAAGTTAAAACAGAGACAAGTTGAATGTCTCCTGATCATCTACTAATTCCTTGTTCTCTCATTGGTTGCTCCTCAAATAGGGATTTAGTGTCTTTAACCTGTTCACGCATAATGAATGAGACCCAACAGGTGGACACTGACTACTTGAAAATTTGCTTCCTGGGAAGTCTGAGCTTGGTCTATCCAGGTGGTGCTTTCAACGTGATCAACAAGAAGAACCCCCTCAGAAAACCAAATCATGAGCCCTGTTGGACCCCAGAAAGATCATTTTCAGCATGTCGTAGATTACTCTGATGAGTCTAGAGCTAGAGATTGAAGGTGTGATGTTCAGTGTAATGTCATTAGTAGTGATGCCCCACAGAGAGGAAGTGAGTTAGAAGAGAAGGAGAAATACTGGAATGAGCTAGATGAAGTGATGGAGCGCATCCCCAGAGATGAAAGAGGTGCAGACGTTGAATGGTCATGTTGGAGAAGGCAACCGAGAAATAACGAAGTGATGGGCATGTTTAGTATCAAGATAGGAATCCAGAAGGACAGATGGTGGTCGACTTTGCAAAAAGGATGGAAATGTCTGTAGTGAATGCTTTCTTCCAGAAGAGGCAGGAACATACGGTGACTTCTAGGAGTGAAGCTAGGAGCACACAGGTGGACTACATCTGTAGACGAAGTAACCTGAAGGAGATCACTGCCTGTAAAATAGTGATAGGTGAGAGTGCAGCCAGACAGCATAGGATGGTGGTGTGTGGGATGACTCTGGTGATGAGGAAGATGAAGGGGATAAAGGCAGAGCAGAGGACAAAGTGGTGGAAGCTGAAAAAGGAAGAGTGTCGTATGGCTTTCAGGGAGAGGAGTTGAGACAGACTCTGGGTGATCAGGAGGTGCTCCCAGATGACTGGACGACTACAGCTCAGGTGATGAAGGAGACAGGTAAGAGAGTACTTGGAGTGTCATCTGGTATAGGACACCAGACAGGGAGAATTGGTGAAATGAGTAAGTGCAGGAGTATGTACAGAGAAAGAGGTTAGCTAAGAAGAAGTGGGACAGAGGACCAAAGTTGATGAGCCACACAATGAAGTTATGGGAAAGAGTAGTGGAAACTCAACTAAGGACAGAAGTGAGCATTTGTGAATAAAAGTATGCTTTCATGCCAAAGAAGAGTACTACAGATATAATATTTGCTTTGAGGATGCTGATAGAGACGTACAGAGAAGGTCAGAGGGAGCTGCTTTGTGTCTTTGTAAACCTTAATAAAGCAGATGACAGGGTGGCAAGAGAAGAGCGACGGTATTGATGAGGAAGTCTAGGGTAGCAGAGAAGTATGTTAGAGTTGTGCAGAACATGTATGAGAGCTGGAAGACCATAGTGCGAATTACAGGGGGGTTTGGGGGAGTTTGACTCCCCCAATTACATATTCGACTCCCCTAAAGAAGGGACAAATTGTCATTTTTGTCATCTCTAGAAAATGTTGACCCCCCCAATTGTCATTGTATAATTCGCACTCTGTGGAAGACAGTGGAGAGGTGTGCTGTAGGTGTGACAGAAGAGCTCAAGGTGGAGGTGGGACTGCATCAAGGATCAGCTCTGAGCTCCTTCTTGTTACTATGGTGATGAACAGACTTAGGGTCAACAGTCCAGAGCAATGGATAGTATGGAAAAGAGGTGAAGAAGCGTGTGCAAACAGGTTGGACTGGATGGAGAAAAGTGTCAGGTGTGATGTGTGATAAAAGACTTTCAGCATGAATGAAAGGAAAGACGTTGAAGACAGGTGGTGAGACTGCAGTGTTGAATGGTTTAGATCAGTGTTCAATTAGAATTCTAGGGGGTCCAGTTTGACCAAATGTCCTCAAGTTTGGGTCCGCAGGTTTATCGCAATATGTATTAACTTTCATTTCCCTGGCAGCTGCCTGCCTGCATTTGCTTTAAGTGCTGTTAGTAAATGTGTGCTTTATACAGTGGCACATTTAGCCAACTAGTTTAGTCAGATAGTTGTATTTGCCTGAGTATACAGCTAACTTTCAAATCAAATGAAGTACATTCCAATAATATTTTAACAATATTTAGTATCAGTTTTTTCCCCACATCAATGCAACCTATTGGCCAGCAGGGGGCAACATACCAACATTTTAGCTTGAACAACTTAACATCGCTTCACTTAAATTACATTTCATCAAATTTTTTGTGTTGTTTGTCATAATGGCGTTTCACATTGCTGCTTTTAATGAGGGCCACTGTTTTGGTGCATATAAGGGTCACAGGCTTGTTGCTGCATGCAGGCAAAATGAACGCATACAAATCTGTCCACTCCTCTCTAAACGCCCGGTTTTCACCATCTAACTTACAAGTAGATGAAAGCCATCTCTCTCTTCCCTCTTGTTCTCACCATCTCTGCTTCCTGCCTCCTCCACTGTCTGTTAAAACCGTCCTCCTCGCGTCCCCTGTCAGTCTGTTCAGGAAGTGTGTACATTGCGCCGTATGAGACACTCTACGCTTTTTTTTTTCTTCTCCAGCTTGTTATGCGCATGAATTGATCTGATTATCTGTTAAATATACCCTATTAGGAATGTTGCCCACTCTCCATAGAGATGGGCGATACTGGGAAATTTGGTATCGATCTGATACCAAGTAAAAACAGGGCCAGTATCGCCAATACTGATACCGATACAGACATAGTGCGAATTACAGGGGGGTTTGGGGGTGTTTGACCCCCCCAATTACAACTTCGACCCCCCTAAAGAAGGGACAAATTGTCATTTTTGTCATCTCTAGAAAATGTTGACCCCCCCAATTGTCATTGTATAATTCGCACTCTGGATACAGATACCAATACCAATACTTTTTCACATTATGCTTGATCTAGAATTTTGAAATTTTATAGGTGACAGCAAAATTCTTTATCATCACAATTAACAATTTTTGTGTAAATGTTCCTTGGAGTTGAATTGTTCTGTTCATAATGGTTTTTCTAGTCCACCTCTTTTGATATTACATCTTTCAATACTTGTGTAATTTTGTTTGCACTGTGTGCACTTTCCTGTTGCTTTAACTCTATAAATTTCCCCATTGTGGGATAAATAAAGGATTATCTAATGTTATTTTATCTTAGATAACACCTTTCAGTGGGATACATGACATGTACTGGGTTATTTCAAGGTCTTATATTTTTTTGGGTTGGATCCAGTAACATATGACTTAAGTAACATGTACTTTGAAAGTTAATATGAATTGATGTTGAAGATCTACCTGATCTACCTGGATACGCTCTGTTAAACTAAAAGGTGTCTGCCAATGACTTCTGTCTCAGGGTCGAGAGTCTGTCAGGGCCAGGGAATGGGGGATGTCTCTCCTCCTCTCTCCGTTTCTGCAGCTCTTAATTTTCTTGCGCGTGGTTTTTCATGTGCTTAAATACATTTGTAGTGTTTCCACTTTATTTTGCAGCCTTTTTACAAACTACAGAACTTGCTGTTGTTTCGTTTTCTGGATTAAAATACAGCCAAAATTTCACTCCTTTTGACAGGCTGAGTCTACCTGCATGCTTGTTTGGTTAGTGCTGCTGAGCCACATGATGGTGCAATGTCAAAGGAAGAGACGAGAGGGGAGGGGAAGGAGGACACAGCGACAGCATGTCAGACACAGACTTTTTTTTTGCACTTCGCAGCAGTCAGTACATGAGTATTGTTCGATATCAATACCTGCGTTTGTATCGATATTAGCGATGTTTGGATCAATCCACCCACCTCTACTCCCCAGCAAGGCTTCCCTTGCTATTGGCTCTCCCAGAATTCGCCATTTCAATTTTTCAAAATTCTTTTCAATTTCTTCTGGGTCCAAAAGTGATCTCATTTGCGTCCATACGTGGACCCGGGTCCACCGCCATTTGAGCACCCCTGGTTTTTGAGTCTGTGTTCCTGAGGAAAAGACAGGAGGCAGAGTTAGAGGTAGCGGAGCTTCAAATGTTGAGGTTCTCTTTGGGAGTGACGAGGATGGATGAGATCAGGAATGAGAAGATCAGAGGGATGGGGCATGTGAGATGTTCTGGAGAGAAAGCCAGAGAGGCCAGTCTGAGATGGTTTGAACATGTACAGAGGAGGGAATAGTGAATATATCTGTGGAAGGATGATGAGGCTGGAACTGCCAGGCAGGAGGGCTGGAGGAAGACCAGAGAGGAGATTTATGGATGTAGTGAAAGAGGTCATGAACTCAGTTGGTGTGACAGAAGAAGGACGGAGAGGATGGAGTTAGATGGAAACTGATGATTCACTGTTGCAACCCCTGAACGGAAAGAAGTCGTAGATTACTCTGACTGGCTTTCAGCATATATAATGAGCTTCAATTGAGCTACCTTAATGTGATATTAAGTACTATTTTATGATGCATGAAATGTAAGTTTTTAAAAAATGCATAAAGGTACAAAATCATCAATAGCTCATGGAATTGCAATATAGGTTTTGTGTTGTCCAGACAGGTCTAGAAGCCTAACTGACCAAAGTGGCAGGACACTAAACAGTGAACAAACACTGTCTTGATTTTACACAGACATTGCTTTAATGCAAGGATTGTTGCTACCTTCTGCTCTGCAATGTTATGTTCTCTTGTGCCGGTTTAGATCATATGTCTTACTAGGTAGTTGGATATCAACCTCTCTGTTTGTTAAAGTGTTGTATTACCTCCCCAGATACTGGTGACATGTGGAGGAAAGGAGAAACGGTTAATCCAGCTACCAAAACTGGAAGAGCTGTTAGTTTCTTAGTATTGTTAGCAGGTGCTACAGGTCAAAACAGTTGGCATGGGGGGGAAACAAATAAGATCCAGCTGGGAGAACATCTAGCAACTAATGAAGTTAATTGATTGTCTATAACGTGATCAGTAATAAAGGGATGTCTTAGAGAGGCAGAGTCTCTCAGAAGTAAAGATGGACAGAGGCTCTTCAATCTGTGAAAGAGTGAGTAAAAAGATTGTGGAATATTTTAAAAACAATGTTCTTCAATGTCAAATTGCAAAGGGGTTGCAGATCTCATCATCTACAGTGGATAATATCATCTATGGATTCAGAGAAACTGGAGACATCTCTGCGCTTTACAGGAAAGGCAGAAGACCTTTATTGGATGTGCATGGTCTTCAGGCCCTCAGACGACGTCACTCATCGGCATGATTATGTCAATGACATCACTAGATGGTCCCAGGAATACTTCCAGAAGATGCCAACTAAAGTATCAAAAAGGAAGCCACGTTTGAACATGGTCCAGAAGAACCGTTGTGTCCTGTGGACCAAGACCCATTTAAAATGGACCGTTTCAAAGAGGGAAGGTGTTCTACAGGTCAGACGAGTCCAAATTTGACTCTCTTGTTGGTAATCAGGGACACCATGTCCTCCAGGCTAAAGAGGACGGAGACCTTCCAGCGTGTCATCAACGTTTAGTTATAAAACCAGCATCTCTGATGGTATGGAGGTGCATATGGTATGGGCAGCTTGCATGTTTTGCTGCACCGTGATGACCATGCTCCTGTCCAGTTGTTTAGAGACCTGGAGCAGGCATCTATTTTAAAATTAGCTCGTTCAGTGGATAAAAATGTAAAATTTTCTAGTTTAAACATTTGTTGTGTAATCTATGTTCTGTTGTGAATAAAATATTGGCTCATGTGATTTCAGAATCTTTTAGTTCTCAGTTTACTCAGATTAAAAAAAACCCCAACATTTCTGGAGTTTGGGTTGTACATTACAGAGTCACATGCAAATAATTTTAATCTTATCATGACCTTTTCTATTATTTATTGTTTTTATTCTCATTGTAAATTCCTTTGCAATTTCATTTTAGATGTTTAATTATTATTACACTGCCAACTCTTTGTCGACTGTCAGCTGCCTGACCAGAGGGAAAAAAAGAGTTGAAATCATTTTACAAAATATTTGAGATTCCTACAGCTTGTTTGTCTGCCCTTCACTTGGTAGAGCAGATTATATTTTGATCCTTCCCAAGTCCACCTCCAGGTAGATCTAGAAGAATTTGGACAATGACAATGACATAGTCATAAATGTGTCTGATTTTACCTTCATACAGCACCATTGTGAATTTGAAATAAAGAAGTCATGACTTGATCAAAGTACATCTTTAATTTAAAATGTTTCATAAAATATGTAATTTAACATTTATTTACCATCTTGTTAGCAATAGCTGGTGTGATCCAGGGCATGCTGCTGTGACAGAGCACCTCTGCATCCCAGATGTTGAAGTGTTGGCTCTAGTTTCCATCCATGCTGTCTGCTTACAGAGTTCCACTGCATTACATGAAGATACTGCATGCAACATCATCAACGCTCTTGCTTTCAGGCACAAAAAGATTCCAGTGCATTCATGATGATTTCTGGAGTTTTCACCCAAGGCTCTCTCAGCTACACATCATATTGTCCAATAATTTGTGAAATTATGTCAGTTTCTTGCTTTTCTATATATTTTTTTCAAGTAATTTACACTGCAGCAACTTAATTTTCCTTTGGGGATTAATATAGTACTATTTAGTTCAGTTCAAATTTAGGAATTATAACTATTTTAAGCAAAGTATCTCTATTTTCAAGGACAAAATGTAAATTGTAAATATAACCATTTTCAGAACTTTCATTAAAGTCTTTTGTAGTCAGTGTCTGAATTCTGGGGGACATGAACGTCACCAAACTCTGAGTTTCCCTCCTGGAGATGCTTTGCCAGGCCTTCACTGCCACCTTCACTTGCCTTTTTGTTTGTGGGTCTTTCTGTGTTCAGTTACTAAAAAGCATGGTTTATTGAGTTGAGATCAGATGAATATTCCATGTTTTCCCTTCAGTAATTCTTGAGTTGCTTTTACAGAATGTTTAGTGCTGTTATTCATCTGCACTGTGAGGAACTGGCCAATCAGTTTTGTAGTATTTAGCTGAATGTGAGCAGAGAGTATATCTTGATACACACCTCAGCATTCACCCACCTACTTCTGTCAGCAGTCATATCATCAGTAAACACCAGTGAGTCTGTACCACTGGCAGCCACACATGCCCATGTAATAACAATCCCTTCACCACATTTTACACATGATGTGATTTGCAATGGTATCTCAGATTCCTTCTCAAAAATATATATGGAGGCCTTGTTTTACTAGTACACCCCGTGTCTATGAAATGATCCACCTGGACACCCGAGGACAGCTGAGAGTGTGCAGGCTTTTAAAAGGAAACTCAAGACTCATCATTGATTTGCTCACATTAACAGCGAAGATTTGGCAAATCTTTCATGGGTGCAATCCACATCAGCTCTGCTGTTCATCTCACAAATGCATGTTCCTGACAAATGTGGCACCATTTAAAAGACAAATAAACCTAAATCTTTTCACATTAGACTCCAGACTTAGCTACAGCAGTCAGAGTCAACTTTTTCCAGCAGAGCAGATTTTTTTTTTCTCCACACATTAAGGCTAAAATAAATTGTGCTGCTGTAACCCTTTATTCTACGATCAGTTTTTAAATACCTTATGTCATTGATCAGGCCTACGTGAAACAGGTATTGCAGAAGGCATCTGAAGCCAATCTGACCAGAAGCAGTTGTTAGAGCCTTTCAATCGACGTTTTAATCAGCTTTAATCAAACTTCCTTTTGTTTCAGCAAATGCTGCTAATTTGTTAGCATAAGTAGCTAAAGTGGAACGTTTTTGTTAAGTTTGTTTTAAAGAGATGTAGTGTGTTTTGACATACAAGAAATGACTGAAATAATATTCTGACGTTTCCATTAAATCTAAATGATTACTTTAACACGTACTCTAGCGGCAGTTAGCGGTTAGCTAAGATGGCGGTCTGCCGTTATGTCGGAGACAAAGAAACTGTCCTCCGCTCGTGACACCTCCAGTGACTGGCATAAAGGTGCACCGTGTTGGGTGTCATTTGAATCTACATTATGACAAATGTAACTTTAACGAACTTTTATGCACAACCTACTCATATTTCTGGCGGGTTACAACATTAACGCCAGTCAGCCATATTTAAACCCCGAACAGTCGTCGCTGGGGCCCGGTGGAGGGCGGAGTCAGGGCCCAGGGGTCCGAGAGTCGACGTGCTGGCTTTCTAACTTTAAATTCAAACTCGTCTAACAACGGCACGGCTACGGTAAGTCGCCGGTGTCGTATTAACATGTTACCTATGCCATACCATTACATTTGAGCGCAAACGTAACTTTAAACTAGTTTTAATTGGACGCAGTGCGCGAGTTAGTTTAAAATCGTAACAAATTGTGTAATGTTAACGTGTTTATTTGTGAAGTTACGTTTGCCTTGTTTTGGGTTGCCTTGTGTAGTTGCATTAACCATTGTCTCAGCTTTGTGATTGTTTCAAGTTTTACACATTAATTTGAACATATTCCTAAGTTGCATGTCAGTTTTCAATTTAAACAAAGGTGGCCCACTTCACCCTGAAGATGGCCACGTTTTTAGATAATGGAAAAGGTAACATTGTTGTGCACACACCGGGTCTTTGCTTTGGTCCCTGTGAAGTAATTTGACTGTCGCCTTCTTTAACATTTTCCCCAAAGTTTACTCTTAAAGGCATGGATCTGTACACGTTGTTTAATTTTTCCACCCATTCATTGAGAACAAATGCCTGTAAAGCCGAGTGGTGTTGTTTATTGTTTACACTGCAGCATCGAGTGGTCGGTGCCATTTTTCTTTTTTTTTTTTTTCCCGTGAAGCAGTTTCCGTTCGTTCGATTGGCTGGAAAGCTCCGGTCTGAATAGAAAGACCACAGTAATATGTACACAAGTGCTTGAATTCGTGTTGACGTATTTAAATTGCATTGTATTATCCTATTGGGAATAATACCAGTTTTAGTTCACGCTTATTTCGGGTCGGTATACAACGCAAACAATCCATTATCAGCTACACGTGAAAAACTTTTGTTGCGTCTTAATTGTATGAAAATCCAGTAAGTACACGTTAAGCGGCAGTTGAAATCCACTTGTTCTCGTTATTTAGACGACGATAATTATTTATATGATTGTGAAACAGTTGGAGATGAATAAACTGGGGCACAGTTCTTAAGTTCGCTTAACAATGGCTTGATTTTCATCTGGTGGAACTGATTTGAACAGCACTTTCACGTGACCTGAATGCACCACTTTCGCGGGAAAGTCGTACTGTGAGCGGAGCATAAGGCTGTTCAGCCTTACAACAAACAGCACGTGCGACTCGCATCCTGTGGTCGTTTTGTCTAATTTTCTGGACTAACGTTACTTGTCTGCTCGTGAGACATAGTTTGATTGAAAGGTTTTGAAATGTAAGTAGGTTTTGTTATACTTTCATTTAATATAAAGGCCCTATGGTTATTATTTCACATTGTGAATTGCAATAAAACGTCAATGACGTTATCGTCACTGCTTCAACAATTTTATTTTAAAGTCAGACTTTTATGGTTATCAAAGGATTGGCATTTAGTTTGTGTTGGTCTTCTATACATACAAAGTCTTTTGGCTTTTGTTAGGGTCCATCACATTTGGAGATGGCAGTGAATGTAACTTTGAATTTACATTAATTTGACCACACTGAGTTTACATCCTGGCCCATTGAGACCTGACAGAAAAGTATCACCAAAGTAGAGGGGGAATGGTCAGGTAGGTTTATTATCTACAATTGTACTGTTGTAGTTTAGTAAAAGTAATATGATTTAGCAGCAGGGAGGGTGATGAGTGAAAACATCTCTCCGTTAGCATTCTGGCTAACTCGCTAGCCACCTATTCTCGATATCGGCGTGACGTCACGAACCATGCTATCGGCCTTGGTTACAGTGTGAAGGAGCAAACAACATTGGAGCGAAGTATGAAGCCAAATTGGATTCGCTAATTTGCTATTTTTCCGATGTGTATCATCAGTGTTAATATTATACTATAATAACGCCGTGGTGAAATATTGCTGCTGGGGACCTGCAACAGTGACTCGAGGTGTCCAGAACGTTTGAAGGAGACATTTTTATTCCCTTTCCCAAACCAAAACAAACGCTGGAGAATGCAGGCTGTATGTTCAGTTATGTGTTTGTCCACACAAGCAACTGAACGTGGGAAAAGTTTCAAAGCACACCTACATTTACTCAAAGGTAAGTTTACTTTGTTTATTAGATGATTGATTTAACCACCGTTTAGTAAAAGTAATTCTATGATTTAGCAGCAGGGAGGGTGATGAGTTCTCTGTTAGCATTAGCTCCGGTCCAACACCAGAGCTATGTTAACATCAAACAGTCGCAGCATTGTATTAATATTAGGGGTGTAACGGTACACAAAACTCTCGGTTCGGTACGTACCTCGGTTTTGAGGTCACGGTTCGGTTCATTTTCGGTACAGTAAGAAAACAAAATGCAAAATATAAATGTGCTAGTTGTTTATTACACACTTTTGTGCTTTTAAAACAATAAGAACATTAGCCTATACAAAGCTAGAATTTTGCTCAAAAATATAAATACAATATTCTGAAATGTAGATATTTTGAAAAACAAAATAAAAATAATATTGGCTCAGACTTTTTCTTAAAGAAAATATCCATCTGATGTGCAAAATTGAACAGTTGCAACACTGAACAGTTTCAAGTTGTTGCTCAGATTAAATAACATGAATAAGGCTCAGACTGTTTCTTTAAAAACAAATCATTGTATTTTTTCATAAAGTCCCGGTATGATTTTCTGGCTAAAATGTGGATGAGAAGGTAATTGATATCGGGGCTCAAATACTTTTATCATGTGTTTGAAGCCAGCGTTTAGGGTGATTAGGGTCTTAAATCTGCAGCTATAAAACACAACTTCGGCTCCCCGGTGAAATATAAACAGGGACAAAGAGAAGTTGATAAAACCAAAGTGGTTTGCCGACATTGTTCATCCGAGATCGGGTATGTTTCTGGCAACACGTCTAACCTGTTAACTCATTTGAAACGGCACCACCCCAGCGTGAACATCGCTACAAAAAGAGAAAGACGACCGAGTACAAACACAGCTTCCCACCACATTTAACACTATGTGGCGGGAGGCTTATTGCCAATGCTAGCGGCATTAGCATTAGCCACGACGTCCGCTACAACTGCTGTTTGTTGTGCTCCATGCGGTCCTCTACTTAATATGTCCGTGTGGAAACTCATTCGGTACGCCTCCGTCCCGAACCGACCACGTCATACCGAACGGTTCAATACAAAGACATGTACCGTTACACCCCTAATTAATATAATTAATAAAGTGACGTTAACATCACTAGCCTCACCTTATACCAAACAAAATAAATATCCAGGGCCATATATATATGTAGACAACGAGGTAGGCTTATAGCTGGCTAGCGAGCTCTGGTCCATAGTAGAGAAATCATTGACACTGTGGACCAGAGCTAATGCTAATGAAGATATGTTTTCATTCATCACCCTCCCTGCTGCTAAATCATATTACTTTTACTAAATTATTCCCTTTCCCTTGGCAAAGGAAATAAAAAATGCCCCCCCCCCCAAACGTTCTGGACACCTCGAGTCACTGTTGCAGGTCCCTAGTAGATATATTATGGAGTCTCTCGATAGTCACTTGGGTCAGCAGCCCCAGCAGACAGACCTAGCTTTTTTTTTTTTTACTGGACCTCAATGATCTATAATGGGGCCTCCCCAAATACGTCCAAATATTAGATCTAAACATAGAAATTGAAAACTAAAATATCTTGAAAAAAATCCGATTTCTTACCTGTTACAAAGTGTGCTGAACAAACATACGTCTGATTTGGGCACCCATAATTTCCCTCGAGTATCTTCGTCTGCTCTGTTACTAGCGTGCAGCTATTTTCTTCTTCTTTCAGGCTCAGTAGCCTCGCTAGGAATCATAAAATGACAAAAGCGACTGGCGAGCAACATTGTTGGTGCAGTTGAACACACAACAGTTCTTCACCATCTTTCCCCCTATTGTAAACTGCACGAAATCAGAAAAAACAGGCACACAATGCAAAATGCATCGGCTTCACTAGCAACAGTGAGCGAGTGTTTGCCTCTTCGGACTGGTTGCTATTGCCCACGGGTGCCAGTGGCCCGGATGTTCGTGATCGAGAATAAGCCTGCCTCGTTGTCTACAGATATATATGGCCCTGGATATTTATTTTGTTAGGTTTAATGTGAGGCTAGTGATGTTAATGCAGTCCTTCTCAAATAGTGGGGCGGGACCCCTTGGGGGGGCACTGTGCGATGCCAGGGGGGGCGCGCGGGACCCCAGGGAACATGTTTTTTTTTTTTTGCCTTACTGGAATAAAGTGTAATTGCATATATATTCCAGTAGGTGGCAGTGGCGATCTCATTGTCCCAGTGGGTTCAGGGAGTATTAGCTATATTGTGTCGGGTTTTTTGCACGGACATGTGTGCACGTAGCGCAAAGCAGGAGATATGAAGTGACACCACTCAAGAGACACCAGGGAAAAATATTTAACAGGGATGAAAAAAAGACGGAGAGAGACGGAGATAATGAAACAAATGAAAGTCACCAGAAAGTTTCCGCTAAATCATATTATTTTTACTAAATGGTGGTTAAATCAATCATCTAATAAACAAAGTAAATTTACCTTGGAGTAAATGTTGGTGTGTTTTGTAACTTCCCCCACGTTCAGTTGGACGGACACATAACTGAACCAAAGCCTGCAGATTTCCACTGTTTGTTTTATCTTGTTAAAGAGAATAAAAATGTCCCTCCAAACGTTCTGGACACCTCGAGTCACTGTTGCAGGTCCCCAGCAGCAATATTTTACCAAGGCGTTATTCTAGTGTGATGTAAATATGGTTGATAGGCATTGGAAAAATTGCAAAATAACATTGTCCTTAATGGAGGAGCAGCGAGAATGTCCGACCTAGCAACAGTAACTAGGGAGGCGGTGCTTACCGAAAGGTCAATTGTGTTCTGGTGAAGCAGTCAATCCGGTTGTTAAACAAGACACTGACAAACAACTGAGGTGCAAAACGAGTTTTATTCTCCAAGTCTGCATGCAAATTCAGAGGCCATTACAGAATGCCGGATCGTTCAGAATGACAAGTGGCAAAAGGCGTACAGTTCGTCTTAAACATCAGTGGAAAACAAGGAGCCCTTGAGCCAAACCATCTAGACGCCTACGCGCCAAAACTTAGCTACTTGATGGAGGAGAACAATAACAAATCATAGCCTTCGAACAGACAGGAATCAGGACCAGAAGTCATGGATTCATGACACCGCAATTTAGACCTCAAAATGCAAATTTTAATATCACAATAGTGCAGAAGAGATTTATGTTGGTGAGTTAGAAAAAAAGTTATGAGAAGAGATGAAAAGTGTCAACAGGATCAGATAAAGTAGTTGCATTGCAGATAAATACAGAAGAGTGCTCTTAAACATTTACTTGATAACATCAGCACATGTTGCGGGAGTTTAACACTTCCTAGACCGAGGAGCTTTGTTTGTGGGGGCAGGGACAAGTTAACGACAGCACTCTGAACATCTCAGTATTCGGGGTCAGCTTGTGGAGCAGGTTGGGACTTTTAAATGATACCTAGCCACAGGGCTGGACAACAATCTCTCCTTCTCTCCACATGCTGACTGTCTACCACAAAAAAAGTTTTAAAAAAAAAGAACAAACAAGAAACACTACAGCCTGCTGAGAGAATTAAGATCGATTGGATTGTTTGATCGATTGTAATTCGGATTTAACTTTAATTCTGAATTAAAGAGGAATTAAACTTCCCATGTAAATGCACTGAATCTGGCCTGATTGGTTCTGGGCAGGATTTACTGACCGCCAAGTGTCAAGTGTTATTGTCACTTAACTCATTTATTTCTGCCTCCTTTAAGACAACAGAATAAACCTTTTGAAGTTTTCTTTCTTCCTGTGAAATGAAACTGTCTCAGTCAGAAAAGGGTGAATGGCCCTCTGGGTTGGGAGTTAGGTGCTTCTCCACGTGGAGGAGTTGTCATATCTCATGATCTTGTTCTCAGTGGGGGAATAATTGATTAGGAGATTGACTGGCAGGACGATGGTGCGCCTGGAGTAATGTTGACTTTTATACTGGACTCGTACTGCCACGTTGCATGCATCATCTGCATCTGTCACCATAGTCTTTGGGGTGATGTCATCCGTCGCTGAACTGAGTTGTGGGCTGCATTGCGTCAATTAAAGTGGCTCCCTCAAAAGTTGGGGGATTTAGCTTTTGCCGCTGTGTCAGCCAATTGACTTGCAGCTGTACAGCTAGAGCTAGCCAATGAAATCACACACAGAGGCAGCGATAATTCAGATCACTTGTGTAGCTTGCAGGAGCAAATTTGATTGGTTGTCTTTGATATGGTGAAAAAACATCAATAACACTACCCCCGTGCGTTGGTGGAATGCATCTGTGTAGATCCAGCGTTGTAACAGTCTGTTGTCAGGAAGACAGAGCTGTTCCAAAAGGCTAAGCTCTCCAATCAATTTACCAATCAATGTACGCTCCTACTCTCAGCTTTGGTCAGAAAGCTGAGAGGCTGCGTAGTGAACAAAAGAATGAGATGACAGATGCAAGTGGCTGAAATGAGTTTCCTCTGCAGGGTAGCTGGACTCTCCCTTAGAGAAAGGCTGATAAGCTCTGAGTGAGCTGCAGCTCCTCCACGTCAACAGGAGCCAGTTGGAGGTGCTTTGGGCATAGTCTCTGTCTGTAAGTTTTGTCACCTATGTTGAAAACTGTCAAACTGCTTGTAAGATCAGTGTCTGAATGGCAAAAATGTGTATGAAGTCAAAAAAATCACTGCACTTATTCGCATTTAAATGTGCTTTTTTTTTTTTAAATCTCAGGCACAGATAAGCATTCATCCTACCCCTCGACAGTATATTGTGAAAATGGATGACAGAAAACTGAAAGAACTACCACAAGAAACACCAAAGGATAATTTTATCAAAAACGCAGGTATAATATCACTGGTATCAGATGATGAGGATGATGTGGTGTTTGTGGCGACGGAGCAGAAAACGGAAATAAAAGTAACGAATGAGTGCATGCCGCTGCCAAAAGAAGAAGAAGAACCAGCAGTGGTGGATGAGGGACAAGGAAGTGGTTCCTGCAGCAGCATCGTGTTGGACTTCATCACAAGAAACAACAGTGAAAATGTGGATCCGGCGCAGCAGATGGACATCATCCGGGCAGTCTCTGACACGCCGTTCTGCCTGTACCTGTATGTAGGAGTGCAGCTGGGAGAAGGACGGAGCACAAGCTTTGTGCTCATAGGTTATTTTGACCAGCACTCAGGTGTGAGGGTGGTGAGGCTTCTTCATATGCAGCAAATGAGTGTTCACACTGTTGATTCACAGACCTCAGTGGGCACGGACGCCATCACACGCACACCTGTTTCTGATGCATCCCTTTTGATTAACACAGTGAAGAAACTCCACCTCCCATTGTGCAACCTTGCTGTGTTTTACTGTACTGCTCCTCATCCAGCAGCACACCAAGCGATTGTGTCGGAGCTCCAGACTTTCAACCCTAATTTGATTTCGCTCTGCAGCATCCCTGGGATGGCGGGAAGAGCCTGTCACGCTGGCCTCATGGCTTCCTTCAGTGATGTAGTTAACCTGGTTAAAGACATCCACCATCACTACTCCACTCTCCCCTCCGTGAATGACTGTCTGAAAGAGCTGTTTGTGAAAGCAGGCTCCTTCGGCCCATCCCTACCCGTTTCAACGGAGTGTTTATTCATCATTAATGCTGTGCAGAAGATGGTGAACTGCTGGCAGGAATTGTTGGAGTATTTTAAGTCTCTCAAACAAACATCGGATACCAGCCGAATCAGGACCCAACTGATGGATAATAAGGTCCGGCTGCATTTCCTGTTCCTCTCACATGCTTTAGAGCCCCTTAGAGCTCTCCAGGAATTGCAGCTGTTCGGCACAGCTGATTTGGCCGTGGAGCTCCAGCTGACATCCATGCTCATGCATTCTTTCGCATCCAGCATCCTCCGGCCTTTTGTCACTGAGCGTTTTCTCAAGAAGCGAGACGTACATCTGCTCCACGCAAAGAATGAGCTCCTCCCCATAGCTAAGGTGAACGTGGGCTCCGGTGCCAGAGACTTCATGATGGCCACCATCGGTGATCTGGGGGAACAGAACAAGACTTACTTTCTTCAGAGAGCGCAATCTTTCTATAAATCAGCTCTTCAGAGTTTGGCGAAGAGCATCCCTCGCCAATTTGGGGACGTGTCACTGAGGAATATTGGATTGATGCTGAAGGATCCAGAAAAAATCACTGTAAGAATATTTATATCTGTTATCTGATTCGGATTAATTAATGACACCAGTGGACATCAGAGATAACCCAAAGATAACATAGATAAATGTGTCTGTATGATATAGTGCCATACTGATAACAAGTTGTGTCTTGAATAGCTGGGACCAAAGACTAACCAGAGTCAAATTTGTCTTTATTTTTTAACTTCCTCTGGTTCCTGTTGTATTTATGATTTGAAAGCATATTAAAGGAAAATTTTGGGACATTATCATGCAAAAAAAAAAGTAAATAGGAGATTGATTTTACAGACTAGAGTGTCCCTTCCTTAACTTAACTTGATGCTCGTGAATCTTTAGTTTCTCAGCTTCTCTTTGGACGATCTTATGTATTTTATGGCCCATTGCTTCTCCAGGATAACGCATTGTCTGGCCACGTGCTGTCAGATTTGGGGGTTCGACTGGGGCTGTGCAGGGCTGGCTCACCAGAGACATACCTGGTGGTGTATAACTACACAAGATTCATCCAGGGGCTGAAGGTGGAACTGAGCAGGACTGGAGAAGAGCTTTCCTGGGAGCAGGTAAACAGATTCTACCAAGACATGAAACAGCTAATTCATTAAATTAGTGTCTGGTTACTGGAATGAATATTGATATGTGATGATCAGAAAATAAAAAGGCACCTGGATTTTTAGCGCTTGAAGTAGTTTTGTCTTGCACCAGAGAGGCATCTTTGTTTTTCATTAACTGGTGTGGAGTTCAGGCATTTGCAGTGCAGCTGAGGGGGGTGTACTACGAAGCAAGTTGGACAGCCAGGCTTTCTTTGGGTGAGCTGGCTTAACAAACCTGAAACTCTCCATCAGAGATAACCGGTACCACGACGGTGGTTATCAACTATCTTTGTTAACCGTGGCTTTCTGCTCTGTGCGCGTTCACATAAAAGGGGGCGTTTGACGCGTCATTTGATTCCTATTCCAGATCAAATGGATAGATGGCGGTCCATAAATTTCAGTCAGGAGGAGCATTTTTTAATAATGCAGGGCTATGAGGATTTCAAAGAAATCTTTACGGTCAAAAGCAACACTGTAGGTGCGAATAAAGCCAGAGAGGAGTGCTGGCAAAAAATTGCAGATCGTGTAAATTCCTAAGTTATATTTATTTCACCACTTAATGCACCTTAATTAATCTCCCTCCCTCTTTTAGAGCGCTTAAACTTTAAACTCAATGCAGCAGATTTAAACATTATGTTCGTCTGACTGTCCCATTATGAATGTTAAATGAAAATCACTTTAGTTTTTTGCTAAATCTATGTGAAATTAATTTAAGATTTAATATTATCTGTGATACCAATATACGCTCACCAGCCACTTTAATAGGTACCCTATCACCCTGGGGAATCTTATGAATGAATTATATTAAAACATTTCACATGAAATTCCACGTCACACTGATTATCAATATAATGGAATTTATTTAATTTATGTTACCTGCGATTTTGTAAAACGCTTCTTTTATTTGAAGCGTGGGCAGATGGCCAGGGAATACTACAAACATATTCAGCAGTTTAGTAAGAGCAAGTACAACCTCTATTCCAGTATTCTGGCTCAGATTTTCTGCATCACCAACTGAATGCATGTAGGTTCCCGTGGCAAAGAAACGCAAAGAAACACACACCGTTTGCGCTACTGTGAGCGCACGGCTGCGTTTGGTGGCGCTGCCAATATCTGGCTCTAGCAGATTACAAATGTAACGTATTCTCTCAGCTGGAAATCTCTTGCGTTCATAGAGAATATGGTCATGGGAAGCCAGCGGATCAGTCCGGTCTCTGAATACTCTCCCTCCATTGCACAATCCTGGCGCTCAGGTCAACCGGATTGGGTGAAAGTGAAAGGGTGGAGCTTTTTATAGCCGATTTGAGCCTAAACTCTGCACATAACCTGCTCCGGACCAGGTTAAACTTGCAGAGTAAGTTACCATGGTGATCTAGCCAGGTTAAAAGAGAGCCACCTTCGTGGTTCTGGAAATCCTGGCTTTAGACTCAACATACCTCGCTAACCCTCTAATCTCGCTTCGTAGTACACCCCTCAGCTTGTGCGAGTTCTCCAGAAACGTTAACACCATGTCAGTCTAAGGCACACGTGTCAAACACAAGGCCCGCAGGCTAAATCTGGCCCGGCCACATCATTTTTGGCATTATTGGCTTAGATTTCAAACCAATATTTTAAGACTTAAAATAAGCTTTAAAGCGCTTATTGTCAATAAACTACATCTCCCTCAATGCATTTCGTCGTCACCCACAACGATAACTGTATCTCAGCATGAGTAAGACATCAAGACAATTTTCAGAACTGATGGACTTCATAAAAACCTCTACAAACTAACCCTGACATGTCCAAGAAAAGAGAAATTGATGCACAAGAAAGGCAGTTTCATGAACGACGGGAAAATGAATACAAGTTTGTACCCTTAAGGTGAAAAAACAGTATGTCTTTTGTGATATGGAGGTGGTGTCAGTCGTGAAAGAGTATAATCTGCGTCGGTATTTTGACAACAAATACGGAGCTAAGTATGCTAAATTTAGCCTACAAGAAAAACAAAGAATCACTTCCGCTTCTGAAACCAAAGTAATGGATGCTCTGAGTGATGTTTACAGATTCCGTTACCATAGCAACGGACTTTGTAAACATCACCTGTGCGAGAGTAGGTTTACGACCACAAACCCTGAGTTTAATATAATAATGAGTTAAATATTTGAAACTTTAATACATAATTAATACAGAAACAGCTATTTAACAATATAATAAGGTGTAGTTTAATTTTTTTTTGATTTACATTGCATTTTGTTACATTCATGCTGTCAATCTGGCCCTTAGACTGGCAACCACGATGCTGATGTGGCCCTCGGTGAAAAAGAGTCTGACACCCCTGATCTAAATGGTGGCATGACTTTTAGTTGAATGTTAACTTGCTAAAACATTGGCTCTGTCCAGAAGGCTGAAGTCCTTTTGACAAAACAAAAGAATGTCTCAGGAAAAGATGTTGTCTTGAAGGCAGCTTGTGTTACTCTGACATTTCAGCATCCTCTTCTGCATTTATGCTGCCATCACAAAGCTGTTCATGACCTTTACCAACATCACTGTTACAGTCCGATGCTGTCACAGACCCTGGATTCTGGACCTGACAGCCTGAATGGCCCTTTTTCGTCTTTGGATCATATTATTTCAGTGTGACATAGCCGGTGTCTTCCTCTTCCTACTCTCTCTAAGCTAAATCATGAGCTGAGATCTTGGCTCCCTGGTGTAGTCGATGTGCTTGTTGTGCTGTTGATTAGTCTCACCCGAGATATTTTCCAGAGCCACAAAAGTCCAGTTGCCTGATCCTTAAGCACTTAACATTGCTGTGGCATTGGTGAGAATCTGTGCAAAAATTAAGCATGTTTTTCTCTTCCATTAACTTAAAGATATTGTTTTTTTCTTGATGTGATTATGTTATCTTAAATGCATTGGTGTTCTCTCTGAGTCCGAATACTTTATTGTCATCACTTTTTGTTTATTTTTCTCCTTTTCAGTTTGGCTTTATCAGTCCTTGAACTGTGCTAAATCACTTCCTTGTGTGTGATGTAAACTGTTTCTCCAGTGGCTACTGTCTTTTCTATCAGATAACAAGAGCCTCCTGTATTGTCTGTACAGGTGTTGCATAGAATGAGACCATATGCCGTTCTGCATAGATTATTCCTGACCCTCCTGGCCCTGCCAGTTACTACTGACAGAACAAAGATCTTTGCTAAGGTGAGTATTAAAATATAGAAGATGTTTCCAAGGCACACTGGTCATTTTACCAAGCACATCTGATTCAGATTTCATCAGGAAAAGGCATTAAGATAAAAGACCGAACACAGTCCAGCATGATGAGCATAAATTCATTGTTTCCACAGTTTCACAGCAAATTTCTCAAATGTGTTTTTAGTGTGTGTTGGATATTTGTAATTAGGTCCTTAAGCCATCATTTTAAAAAAGTGAAAGAAGGTCAAATTTATTTAAAGCACATATACAAACAACAAAGCTGGCCAAAGAGCTTTGCGCAGGTAATATTACAGGTTTCGGGAGGTGGAAGATTGCGTTCTTTGCGGGGGAACACCCCTCCTGCTACCTGCTATCCCTTAATAGCAGCTTTAGGAGGTTTGGCACAAGATAGGGCCCTATATGTGCTAAGAACGTTAAAGGCTCATTCTTCTAACACCATAGCAGAGCAATCTGCCTGCCTCTTTTTCTTATTTCTAAATCTCTTAATTCTTTTACAGACATGGTTTAACATGTCACAAAGGACCTAAGATTTAGCTGGTATTAATAATATCCCATCATACCCTTTACTGTGATCATGATAGGGATGTTTGATTGTGCTTTTGCTACTGTCCCAAGGTATTCAAAAGCACAGAGGATCCTCATAACGGGGAGAAAACCCCCCAAGACTCAACCCAACCTGAAAGATGGGCAAGAAGACGCCCCACCGTCAGACGGAAAAGACCTGTCCAGACAGGATTTGGTGGCCAGATGAGAAGGGATGAAGATGAAGGGAGTTCATCAACCGACATTGAGACGACCAACTTAATGCCTCCCCTGCATTTCCCTGAAAGGGGGTACAGCAGTACGGAGGACTCTGAGTGCACAGACAACTCTTCTGGTAAGACTGCAAGTGTACCGGGGGATGTCATCGTTTTAGCAGCTTGTTATCAGCATCATTTATTCCTTACTCTGAACTCATGTAAGAAATCTGCTGAAATGCCAACAGAAAGTCCAAATGTGGCAATAACCAGTGTGACTTTTTGTTTTTTCCAGATGCTGTTATCACACAAGAGTGCGGAATATCTCATATGAGGAAAAAAACAAAAAACCAAAGTAAGAAGCGTTTGTTGTTTATGCTTAATTTACAGTAATGATCAGTCGCTCTCCTGTCTAGTTGGAGTGAGTGCGTGAATCATCAGCAGGTGGGCGTGTCTTTCATCATGTGTTGTTTAGCAGGCTTTATTGGTCTGTTGTAACATCACAGAACGTAACGGCGACTGAGGGTTCGTAATTTCTTTAGTCATCCCAGTGATTTACAAACAGAATAAATAAAGAAAGACTGATGTGCTCACTGAAAGCCATTAAGGCACAGGAGGATTCCTGGATTTCAGCAGACACTGTGACTGAGGAGGGTAAAATCAATAAACCTTCTGCTTTATCTGTTTAAATCCAACATTGTCCGCGCATTGGAACAATGGACAAATCAGCACTGAAAGATGGAGCTTTGTATGTGTGTATAAATTAAAAAAAAAAAAAGCAGAAATGTAGATCAGTTGTCTGATTTTCAGGTCAAACAGTGCAGCCGGCAGAGTCTGTTTATATCGTGTCGGATGATGAAGAGGACAACAGCGTGAATCCAACAGTCCCAGAACCCATTTCATTTTCCGTTGTAAGTTTATTTAAGTTAAGAATAGACGTAACCCTTGTTTTTTGCAGCACTAGTATCTTTCAGTGACACACATCAATCAGGCCAGAAACATTCAAGCCACTGACAGGAATTAACCACTTTACAGTTTACTGAAACTCAGTTCTGCATCCTGGTATTCACCTCACAACCTTTAACCCAGCGGTTCTCAAACTTTTAATCCAGCGTACCACCTGAGAAACTGTTCAGCTCTCTGAGTACCACCATGATGACCAGTTTTAAAATATAGCCATAAATGCCTTCTCAATTAGCTTTAAACACACAGAAATGTTTATTTCTTATTGTTCAGCACAATCAGAACATTAAAATAGGTAATTTCTGAGGTAACAGCAGAAACTTTTAACGGGGAGTTCAACTTGTCAGTTGTTACAAATAACCTTGTTTTTGTCAAATCATCTGTCTGGGAGAACTTTAAAATGAAAATGTCCAAAAGTTCAGGAACTTAACCAATCCGTGTATCATATCCATTTTCAATTGTCAATCAAAAAAAAAAAATTTTTTTTAAAGGGTGACATTTTATTACGTTTTTTAATCTAACACAAAAAAAACAGGAAAAAAATGCTTGTTTTTTTTGTTATATTTCAATTTTAGACTTGGATCAAAAATACAAAATTAAAAAACGGGCCACAGAACTGAATTTGTTTTATGATCGAGGACTGGACTTTCTGTTGTCATTACACATCTGTGCCACTAGATGGAGCTGCACTGCAGTAACCAGCTAGAGAACAGCAGGACAGTGAACACATGGAGCAGATCTGATGGAACATGGAGGAATGACGCTAAAGTTTCGTTGCAGTCTAGAATTTTTTTTTTAAGACAGAATTGTTAATGTTGCTACCTGAGTTGCTACTCGAACTGTAAAGTTCACTGATTTTTACCGTTCTCCATGTCTGTTTTAGCTTTTCCTTATGTTTACTGTTTTCCGGTTCCGCAGCAGCCAGTAACAGACTTTTCAAAACAAAAGCATGTGAGCAACATGTGTTTACGAGCGATAAAATAAATGTCGTCATTAATAAATTAATGAGTTAACCCGATAATAACGCGTTAACTTGCCCAGCCCTGTAAAAAACAGATAAATATAATCTGCATTTTTCCCCCAAATGTCACAATAAATTAGAAACAATGCCTACATAAATAGAACTATTTATACCAGTGGTTTTTAACCTTGTTGGAGGTGCTGAACCCAGTTTCATATACACATTCACAGAACCGCTAATTTATACATTTGTTTGCTTTTTTTTTTTCTTTTTCTCTTCATACTTGTAATTTTTGTTGTACTTCTTGGCCACTGTCAGATACTACCAAAGGCCAACTGTGTCCTCGCTGGTCAGAGCTGGTTTACCAGCTACAGAGGGACCGACTCACTGTTGGCCAGCTGGTCTTGGTGTTCAGCTTATAGGTGCATGTGTCCGGCCCAGATTGAAAGTTTGTTGTTGTTGTTGTTTTTAACTTGTCCGTAATCAAAGAGTTAACTTTCTGTGTGTCTGGGACATATGCGAAGGGGGACATGGTGTGGGGACGCATTGAGGGCTTCTCTCACTGGCCAGGCATGATCATACCCTGCAGAAAAGGGCTCCAGAGTCCAGAGACCAGAATGGTGGAGTGGTACGGACAGATAACGACTTCTGAGGTGAGTCAGGTGAAACTTTTAAAAATGAATCACGGGCATCATTATACCTGAAAGAATCTTACATTTATTACACTACAGTATGGAAGCACTGGATTTCATTGTTCATCATGGTTGTATTATCGTAGAAGCTTCTGGGTTTGGCATCATATGAGTACACAGTTTCTTGAGAGGTCCTCAACTGGATACGAAGCGAAGGGACCTCTCAACATCACTTTTTCTGTTGGAAATGTGATCAAGATAACAGAAACGTTTTTTTTTTAATATATGGTTTTTGTTTGTGCTTGCGTGGTCTTCAAGTACCGTGTCTTCGCTTGATAAGTGTGATAAAACGTTCTCCGTGTTTTTGTTTAGCTTCCATTTCTTGCATTCTCTTCTTGCCTCTGATTCCAGATCAGGTTGGATTCCCTGTACCCGTTTGAAACCTTTGGCCAGCATTTCTGTGCCAACTCATTTGCTACCTTTATCACTTACCAGGAGGCCATCTTCTCATCCCTGCAGGTCTGTGTGTCTTCTTATCCAGAGTAACTAGACATGCGAGGAGCATCATGCTAACAGCTCAAATAACTTGTTTGCATGTATGATGAAACATAACCCTGCTGACATTTTAATCTGTACCAGAAGAGCACAATATAAAAGGCTCATTGATTCATCTGCTTACATATTCACGTCTTTGTTTATCAGGAGGCAGCTCGGCGTTATAAGATGCAGTTTTCTGCATCTCTTGAGGACAAAGAAGAGCTGCTGAAGCAGATGTTAGACTGGGCAATTGGAGGCTTTCAACCATCCAGGCCAGATGGAGTCAAACCAGCAGCTTCTGTAGCCGGTAGGACAATTTGATTCACATCCTGAGCAGAGAAATGCAAAACACTCTTGGTCACGGCTTTTAATAAAAGGATGATGTTTTGTTTTTTTTTTTACTTATGCTGTCATAGTGATTATCAACCTGTTGCTTTCACTTCATTGTACAGCACTGTGTATTTATCAAGAGAAAGAAGAAAAATAGATACTCATAATACTGGCCTCTTCTTCATTCTCCATTCTGTAGTAATTTATTTGTGTGTGTGTGTGTTTAGTTTCTTCCCTACAAAAGTGTTTGTTTTGTGTTTCTCTACTGCTGCTAGAAACATTGAGCGACAGAAAGGCTGCAGCAGCTGCTCTGTTGTCATGTGATGCACAGATCACAGGTATCCAGTGACCGAGGCGGTCTCTCAGACTGTCAAGGGTTTTATTATCTGAATATCTTTCTCTAAACAAAATCTACAGGTCTGCCGCTCCATGACTTTTCCTAAATATGCGTGTTTTACGTTTTCTGAAGTCTTGAACATATCAAAATAAAATACACAAGAGTTCTGATCACTTACTCCTCGGACCCCCACAGCCGTCCTGCAGACCGCCGTCAGTTACACTGCAGGTGGTCCCAAGCTGCAGCATCTGCCACATTAGATTGTCACAATTCATTTTCACGGGCCAGTGCATTTATTATTTTTCATTTTATCGTTGTTTTCTTTATATTACACCGGTATAGCCTCGTCCACAGAGAGAAAGAACGAGGAGAAGAAGAAGAAGAAGACTCGTCACTTTACTGATCGGATTTGGAAAGCTAGCAAACCCACAGAGACAAACGCACAAAACAAAACAAATATGGATGGAGAAACAAGAAAGAGAGCAAACACGGTGGGAGAGACTTTGCATCCTTTGCAAGACATGAGCGGGGGAGAGTCTGATGGAGGGGAAGTTTCAGACATCAGCGATGAGGACTGGGTTGATGAGGAAAGATCAGACTCTGAACTGGAACCGCTGCAGAAAAAAACCAAAAGCTTCCGCTGACAGTGACGCAGCTGTTAGGGCTACGATGTTCACGCCAGGTAGGGAGGGTTACGACATAGATATTATTTCATTAAAACAAATTAATTAGCCTATGTGTAAACACTTGTATTGAGCCAAAAGAATAAAGAATTGTAACGTGTTCCTCTTAACAGCGCGACTAGCGGCTTCGCAAACGGAGCCAGCTGATCTCCACCTCAGCGCTGATACAGGTAGAATAATAAAAACCTCTTAGACAATTATTAATATAAACACAAACAGAAAGTAAGCATTTACTAACATATTAATAGCTACTATAAATCAACAGAACTGAGAAACAGCAGTTTGTCCGTGAGCAATCACACACCGTCTTCTGTGTGTGTGCGTTTTGCAGGCAGGAGCACATGTGAGCAGGGAAAAGATGGGACTGTGTGGACAACAGTTGAGCCAGGAGAGCAGGCAGAGAGTCACCAGTCCCAAAATGTCATCACTGAGTCTGCAGGTCCCACAGCCCACGTCAAACGCAACATCGATGGTCCACTGAGCGCGTTCTTGTGTCTGGTTGACAGACAAATGCTGCAGCACATATGTGACTGCACTGTTGCGGAGGCGCGTCGTACTCCACAGGGCACTGAGTGGGACGTCTCTGTGGCGGAGCTGAGGGCCTTCATCGCCCTGTTGTATGTCAGAGGGGTCTATAACAAAAATATAAAGATGGAGAGCTTCTGGTCTGAGGACTGGGGGCTGCCGTTCTTCAGAGAGACGATGTCCCGGAATCGCTTCAGGGAGATAATGCGCCATCTGCGCTTTCATAAAAAGGGCAGAAGACGCACCCGTCCCGCCGTCGACAAGTTTGCCCCGATATCTGACGTGTGGAGCGGATTTGTGGCAAACTGCCGTGCCTGCTACAAGCCTGGAGCCAACATCACAGTGGGCGAACAGCTGCTCCCCACAAAAGCAAGGTGCCGCTTCACGCAGTACGTGGCAAACAAGCTAGATAAATTTGGCATCAGATTTTGGTTAGCTGCAGATGTGGAGACCAAATACTTATTGAATGGCTTCCCACACCTGGGCAGAGACGAGACGGGACTCCCACATCAGGGTCTAGGTGAGAGTGTGGTCATGAGGCTAGTAGAACCATTCATGGGAGAGGGAAGAAATGTCACCACCAACAACTTTTTTACGTCCCTCTCGCTGGCTGAAAATCTGCTGAGAAAGAACACCAGCCTGGTTGGAACAATAAATATGGCCAGGAGAGAGGTGCCCCCATCGGTGCAGCAGCAGAGAGGGGAGGTCTTCTCAACCAAGGTGCTGAAGCATGAGCACGCCACTCTCACCATCTACCAGGGAAAACCAGGCAAAAGTGTTGCGCTCCTCAGCACGATGCACCAGAGCGTGGCCATCGGGACTGACCAGAAGAGGAAGCCAGACACGGTCACGTTCTACAATGTTACCAAGGTAGATAAGATAATTAGGAGTTCAACACGCAGGTCTATTTATATTAGGGCTGGGCAACGATTAAAAATTTTAATCGCGATTAATCGTATTATTTCCCTGATTAATCAAGATTAATCGCATTGTATACAGAAAATCAAATAATGAATTCAAAAGTAGTCTAAAGGTCACTTTTAATTTAAATGTTCTGCCGCCATATTATCTAAAGTGCCATAACATTTGTTGTTCAAACACTTAATATCAGTAACACATATTTAGTGTAAATCGCGATCTTAAAAAAAGTCAAATAAAATAAAGCTTATTGCCACTGCTAGGGCATTAATCGCTGTTTTTTTTAATGAAAAATAAAAAAGTTTACCAACAAAATCCTAACAATCTAGAAGCCACAATCATAACATTAAAACAGGTAAAAGTGACTTTTATTTATTTTTTTTTTCCGTTTTATAATCTAACACAAAAAAACACACAAAAAAAGCCTGTTTTTTTATATTTCAATTTTAGCAATCAGGCAACGGGACTGAATTTGTTTTTGATATTTTACTGTCTGGTTTACGTGACCCAGAAATGGCTTTGTTTTATAATCAAGGAGCAGACTTTCTGTTGTCATTACACATCTGTGCCACTAGATGGAGCTGCACTGAAGTAACCAGCTAGAGAACAGCAGGACAGTGAACACATGGAGCAGATCTGATAATAAATGGAGGAATGACACGATCCTCTTGAACAAAGAGGTTTAAAAGTTTTTTTTCAGACAGAATTGTCAATATTGCTAACTGAGTTGCTACCCGAACTGTAAAGTACACTGATTTTTACCGCTCTCCATGTCTGTTTCAGCTTTGCAGCATGTTTACCTGCCATTTATTTTCCGGTTCCGCAGGAGCCAGTAACAGACTTTTCAAAACAAAAGCACGTGAGCAACATGCGTTAACGCGCGATAAAATAAATGTCGGCGTTAATAAACTAATGCATTAATGCGATAATAACCCGTTACCTTGCCCAGCCCTAATTTATACATAAATAAATATAATTATGCAGTTATTGATGATGCGCTGATTTCTGTCAGGGTGGAGTTGACGCGCTTAACCAGATGGCTCGTCGATACACGGTGAAAGGCGCTACCAGAAGATGGCCAGTCGCAGTGTTCTGCAACGTTTTGGATATGGCCGCCATAAACGCCCACATCCTCTTCAAGAAGTGCACCTCCACCTCCATCACGAGGCGGGACTTCATCCTGCAGCTCGCGAAGGAACTGCGAGCTGACCACTTGCCACAGAGACACAGAGACCACAGAGACAGAGTGGAAGCTCCCAAGGAGCCTGGAAGTGACAGGAGGAGGAATTGTCAGGTCAAAACACACTGCAAGAAAAACAAGAGCTGGGTCTCCTGTCAGGGCTGCAGGCGGCCCGTGTGTGGAAGATGTACCGCCAGGGTAGAGAGCTTCTGTCCCCGCTGTGCTCAGTGGGTTAGGCTCAGCTGTAACCTGACGGATCTGTTTCATGGTCATGCATTTTGTTTTTAATTTAGTTTGTTAGAAATATATTCTGATTAATAAGTTTTGTGAAATCTTTGGGACTTTTTTTTTTTCCTACTTCACGGCACATCTATAATAAATTTCAGATGAAGAAATTAACAGTTAGTCGCAATTACTTCAGTCCCCCCCCCCCCTCCCCTCCACACACACACGCACACACAGGTGTAACTCAAAATTTTCCACTTCAAGAACTGATGTCTGTTCCATACCTGTCAAGTTTTGGATTTGAAAATACAGTGATCCCTTATTTTTCATGGTTAATGGGGAGCGGCGGCCACCCGTGAAACTCAAAATCCGTGAACTGGAGCCGGAGCCCCCCAAGCCTAAATAATGTGTTTAAAAACTGCAAAAAAGTAGCGAGGCACTGCAGCTAAACAAGTCAAAGGCTCAACTGTGGTCTTTGTTACCTTCACAGCCTCTGGTCTCTGAACTGTAGTAGAGAAACCGCAGGTATTGTGCTATTTTTGGCTCGTAATTAGCGGGTAACACGCTAACAACAACAAAAGAAAAAGTCTGGTTTTCTCTGCATGGAACAGGAACGTTATTGTGTCACTGCAGGAACTTGTAACATCACACAGGTTGTATTGTTGGGCTCCTGTCGGTTAACAGAGAATGTAAATCTATACACGCTGGGCTGCTGTTGATGCTCACTACACTTTTCATCTAACCCCGTTTTCATTCTGCCGTCCTACGACACACACACTACATTACCCATAAGGCCACACCATTACCCATAAGGCCACCTTCTTAAAGGGGTCCAGGCTGGCTCACAACATTTCTTCACGCTGTGAGAGAACGTGCACAACATCCTGTGATGCTTCTTTGCAATTTTTAAATTTTTTTTTTTAACATTATATATTTCTGAAAAATCCGGAAATAACTAAAACCGCGGAACTTAAAGCGCGAATTGGCGAGGGATCACTGTAAGGGAAACTTTCTGCCGCCCGCCGCGAGCAGTCCCACCATCCCAACCAAGCTCCAGTATCTATTACATTTTTGGTGTCCAAAAAAAGCTAAAATCACAGCTACACTACTTCTTGAACTTCAGCCAGCTCTTTTGTTTCCTGTATGCCAATTACTTGACAAACTGATTAATTCAGGTGTGTCTGACAATTACTGTGAGGTTCAGACACACCTGGATTGATCAGTTTGTCAAGTAATGGCACACAGGAAACAAAGCAGCTGGCTGAAAGTTCAGGAAGTAGTGCAGCTGTGATTTTAGCTTTTGTATTCTTTGAATTCTTTATGACTGTTTTGGAAGGAGTGTATTTGTGGACTGGTCCAGAGTATTTTATTTTACATGAGAGAAGAGCGCAAACAGTTCTGTTGTCTAACGACATCCTGTTCTCTGTAACAACCTTTTTTTTTTTTTTGCGCGCTGTCACTCATTGGATGTCACACACTAACCTGGCGACATCTACCAGCTACAGTACCTGTAGTAGCTGCTACTGTGGCAGTTATCGTGAGGCAAGTGACAGATCTCAGCTTGGGAATGTTTTTTTTGGTTTTTTTTACTCGACCCGATCCGGTATTATTATTTTTTTTAACAACACAGGTTGTAATAGGGGAGATTTACGGGAAAGATATTAATACGGGAGGATGGCAGGAGAGAAGAGCAAAATACGGCACTTTCTCGGCCAAAACTTGACACTTGACAGGTATGGTCTGTGCCCAAACAATGAAACTATATCTGACAGTCTGAGAGACGGCTGTGGCGCTTGTGGGGGGTGTTAAAGAGTGTAGAAGAGAGTGACTGGAGAAGGGGATCGTCTCACCTAAACAGTGGCTTTAGATAATAAATGTTTAGTGAGGAGGCAATGAGCCTCCAGGATCGTTCCACGCCGATACACCAAAGCCTCTGTCAGACATGTGCTTTCAGTGACTGTGATGGCAGCTGAACTGTGTCAATGTGATGTTCTTCCGGTAAGATTAAGCTGCGGTAATCCTGCTGGGGCAGATCTAGTAAAAAACCTGCACATGTTTTACTCATAGTAACTGAATATATGAACAGATCAGCACACAAAGCAGCTGCAGGTTGATTCAAAGCTTGATGGACAGGTTGGGCAGTTTGCATCATAGAGTAAATATCATTTTCTTTACCAGAAAAGCTGGGACATTTTCTAAAATACTGCAAACCTGTATTTGATAAACAGAAATTATTTAGTGTCTTCACTGTTGTATTTGAAAATTATTATATTATTATATTAGAAAAAAATCTAGTAATTTGAGGCAGAAGCACAAAAAATGGCAGATGCATGTTAATCATTGTTACATCACCCATCAATCTAATTATTTATGCCTGCTTCATTCTGTTCAGGGTCACTGGGGGGGGTCGCAGCCCATCCCAGCTGTTACATCAGCCCTCCTTTATTTTAGCCTGATCTGTGTCCATTCTTCCTGAATATAAATGCTGATCAACAGTCTGGTCACCTGATTGTAATCCTCATGTTGTCCTGCACCTTTCAGTAGGAGTCATACTTGGGCCAGGCGAGCACTCTGTACCTATGATGCTGTTCAAAGTCAACAACAGGCCAAAATGGAGAAGCAAAGTCCACCCTTACTGGTTTTTATAGGAATTATGAGTTTAAATATCAATCTGATATCAAACTTTATCTGATCATTAGCAGGTGTGAGCACCTTTATAAAATCTGGCAGTTTGCTGGTCTGGTGAATTCAGGTGTTTTACCACAATGCCAAGGAGGAAAGGCATTAGCAATAATTTTAGAGAAACACTTGTTGCTGTCCATCAATCTAGGAGGGATTGTAAGTTCATTTTACAAGCTTCAATCGACTAATAGTAATACTGACATTTCCTGTAATGCCTAAATTCTATATTTTGATCAAACTTCCTAAACCCGAAGGTCTACACGTTGATCACGGCTGAACTGAATATCCAATCATGACATCCTCAGCAGTCAGCAGTAAATCTGATTATGTAAGACATTAAAATAATTTTCTTCGTAGTTGTCTGTTAAATAAAGGTTCAAAGCAACAAATACAGTCGAGATTTAAATAATTCTAGCATTTTTGAAACTCCAGCTTTTGATTACTTACGGGAACTTGTTACTTTTTTCAGCCAGAGTCAAATGAAAAGCATTAAAAGCATTTCATATACAACTTATTTAAGACTTTGCAAAGCGGTGGTGAGAGGGAATGTGTGATCATTCAAGTCGCCTTTGAATACCATTAAAATAATACTAAGGAGATACTTGAGAAGCTCAGCCAGCTGCATACGGCTACAGTATCTGCATGCAGACATGTGCACGAGTCAGCAGCACTGACTCATGACTCGCAGATGGTCCTGCAGCAGCTGCAGAATTTTCCAGCAGCTGCTTGCTCCATGTTCATGTGCTCTCTGGCTTCAGGGATGATGATCCTTAAAGTCATGAATTATTTTTCAGCGATCTTTCAGTTTCAGTTTGAACAAGTGTAAGATGACATCTTGTCAGCGTTTCGATGTACACTGTTAAACTGAGTTCCTACAAAGTGTGTTTCTTGATCTCTGTTCTTGACTGTTGTGTAAAATATCTGATGGTCGTGTGTGTGTGTGTGTGTGACAGGAGCTGACGAGAGCACCAGCCCAAAGGTGAAGAAGAAGCTTTTCTATAAAGCTTCCAGTTTTCCTGACACCTCCAGGCCTGTGAACGGAGAGGGCAGCATCAACCACAACATCAAGAACGTGACCAATCTCGTTGAATAGACTTTCATACGATGCCAGACATGTGTCCTCACGTCCCAAAACTATGAAGGAAAAAGGTTTTGATATAGTGGAGAAAAGCTCCAAAGCATTGATGACCCAGAAGGCATCCCAAAGATGGTCTGCAGAGACAAGTAGACAAGGGAAGGGAGGATGGGAGAGGGGGAACCATGACTCCGGTCCAGGCTGGGAGAAGGTGATAGGTCGATGGGGAACGAAGAGGGGTCATGGAGGTTTGAAAGGAGTAAGGAGTCACAGGAAGACGTACCATCTGTTTCATGGACTTGACAGTGACATGTCACCAGACTTTGTGCCATACAAGAGGAGGGTCTGCACCAAAGTTTACAACAAGGTCAACCAGTCGGCTGGCGTGTACACACAGCCGGACCAGAAACTCAGAGGTATGCTATAGAGCTCAGCACCATCTTCCAATCACAGTCGCTTGTAATATAAAACTTCTGACCGACTGAATTCACTTTAATTCTCAACAGAGGAAAGCAGCTTCAGATGAAACGAATCACATGATGAAATGTACTAAATATACAAACTGGAATTATTTGAAAACTTCTAATACTTTGGACTAGGGCTGTAGTGATACACTAATCTCGCAATACGATATATTTGGCTCCTGATACGATATATATCGATATTCATCTTACAATACATTTACATCATTTTCTGAAAGATTTTAAAGGGACAAAGTGATTTTGGTGACATCTTGTGAGTGTTCCATTTACTTTGTTTGAATTAATTGAACTGAAAGCATCAACATCAGCATTACACATTATATGGCTGACAGGCAGCTGAATAAAAGACAATAGGATAGCGAGGTTCCATCGCGTTCACCATGCGCCTAAAGCCGGTGTTTTCCACCGCTGAATACGGTCTCAAATCCTGACAAATAAAGTAGGCAATGGACTCCGTAATTTTCTACGTGAAGTAGATGAAAACTGGTGGCAACAACCGCCACCTGCAGGTTGGTGGTATTTCCAGAGTACTTTACGTTTGTGTGACACAGCCTGTAAACTGCCATACTTTTGTCTAAATCTTCGCTTTCCTTTTTCTTTTTAAAACCGAACTGCTCCCACACATCTGCTTTTAAGCACGCAAGCACTGGATTTATACTCGCCGCCATTCTTCTAACTGGCTCAGCTCTAGAAAGAAGCTGACTTCTGGATAACTTGTTAGAAAGGCTCTACAGCGACACTAGCGGCTGGAGGACTTAATGGCTCTTCCTGCACTTTGCAGGAAGAGCACCCGTGTGGGACACGGGGGTTTTGAAGGGAGCTTAGAATATCGATACCCACGGCTGAAATATCGATACTCTCTGGGGAAATAAAAAATCGATATATATAGCAGAATCGATAAAATCGCCCAGCCCTACTTTGTACTTTAATTCAGCTTTTCAAAGGCATTTTTTTTTCCCACATTTAAGTGATTGCTTAGTTTTTAGTTACAGGGACACTAACAAATGAACTATTCTTAAATGATCCTAATTGTTTTTATTCTTTCTTTTTTTTTATTATTTTTTTGACTAAACCAGTGTTTATTTAGTCTTACAGACGTGAAGGTTGCACATTCTCTGCTTTTAATATAAACCTTCATAAAGGGTTAATTTGGTTTGAAACTGCAGCCAAACAAGGAAAATGATGTGTTTGTATTTAGAAACTGTTGCATTAACGCTCTATAACTCTTTATAACAGGGGAAACCATAAACCAGATCATGAACATGAAACTGGATATTGAAGGTGAGTTTTTTCTCAAAATTGCATAAAGTGGATTTACAAATCTACACTACTGTAAAGATTCTGGATTATCCAGTGATCATCTAGTTTTCCCTGCACTTCTGTTAGATTAATTTAGATAATTTTTACGCAGTCATGTTTCTTTCTTGCACTCTTGGTGATGTGTTGTATCTGTGGTTTCTGCAGGCTTCTGTCTGTGTTGTGGAACTGAAGACATCGTGGTGCCTCACCCTCTTTTTAAAGGCGGCCTCTGCTTGAAGTGTAAAGTAAGAAACTGTCTCACACTCTTTATGTGCCGTAGTTTTGAGAAACAGTTAATGTGGTGACAGGATGAACATACAACAGCTGAAATGCCAGTGTCAGTTTAATTTAAATAAATATTTTATTATTTTTAGAGGGTGCTGTTTATCTCTCAAGGTCTCACATTCCAAGAAACAGCAATTTAGTTCAATTCAACTCAACAATACCTAATCACTCACTGAAAAGAAAATCTATAGATGATGATGAAATTATACAGAGCATCCAGAGTAACTTCAGACTGCTCATGTCTCTTCACCCTTCAGCAGTGATGGAGCTCAGGACAGAGCTACACTGGACGTCATGGCAGAGACGACTGACATGACTGAAAATTAAATAAGAGCGTGACCAAGCAATAAATCAAACGAGTAAATCTTTGACATTTAGGGGATCTTTTTAGCTAAGAATCACAAAAAACAGTCTAGTAGGTATTCTTAAAGCCTGAGAAAACATTTCCACGTTCACGAAGCAGTCGTGTTTCTCTACAACCAATGATGCTCACAGGTCATGTTTCCTCCATCATCCATCCAGACACTCAGTAATGAGGATGTATACACAATGATATCTCCAATAAAGGGATGTGGGCATTAATGAAGTTACCCGACTATTTCTGTTGTCAGTGTGAAGACAGTAAATAATCTGATCAAATTAACCTGCCGTTGCTACAAAGGTAGTTATCCATTCAAAGTTTGATGACAGTGCTAAGTTATTAATGTTAAGTTTTTAGACCTGTCTAGATGGGTTTGAAGGCTTGTGTTCAGTCAGATGTGATAGATGAAGCATGTTTGACTCTTCCAAACACAGACATTGTTGCTTGGCAGCTGTTCTTTCAGTTCAGTTCAACTCTATAAATTTATATGGTGCTAATTCACAACAAACGTGATCTTTAGGCACTTAACACAGAAAACAAAGAGGCTCAATGTAATCAAATTAAAAACAGTACATTTTAGTCCAATGTATATTCACTGTTCAGTCCAATTTTCTTTAATCTATTGATAGTCCCAGTTCTAGCAACTGATAAACAGCATGTAGTGCTGTGAGTACATCTGCCATTTAATGTCAATGAAATTAACAATCAGTAAAATTAGCTGAATGTTTAGTCATGTGAGTAGCAGCCATGTTGGATTCTGACGTCAGGTTAGGTGAGATTTCTCCAACTTTGAGTTGAAATTCCAACCTCGGGGAGCGTTCCAGTTAAAACTTCCAACTGAGGACTCCGACATTCAGATTTCTGAATGAAATGTGTGGTTTGTCCATGAAAGGTTGTCTTTAGCTGAATTAAGACCTTGGATGGATGAGATGATTTTTTTAAATGTCTGGATACATAAAAGCCCTTTTTTTTTTTCCACATGATTTAATAAAATGAAGCATCCTGCCTCATCAGTCTCCTTCAGGTTGTGTTAGTATAGTTTCCCTTTCTGAGCCTTATTGCAACAGAGCATTTTGGTGATCACGTTGTGGCTCAAAGCACAGACTATATCCCCAAATGTATGATTTTGTTTCAAGTAGGTCTCTCAAGTTTCTGAAATTTTAACTGGTTGTGATGGTTTCTGTGTCTCTAAAGAATAACTTCACAGAAACTCTGTTTCGCTATGACGAAGATGGATATCAGTCCTACTGTACTATCTGCTGCTATGGAATGGAGGTCATACTTTGTGGAAACGGCAGCTGCTGCAGGTTGGTCAGAGTGGCTGTTTAAGAAGGCAACGAGTGGAGACGGTGATTCAGTTAGTCTGCTTTTCTTCACTCTTCTCCGTCGTCAACCTGCAGATCTTACTGTGAGGATTGTCTGAACGTCCTGGCTGGTCCAGGGATGTTTGACTCTCTGAAGCTGGTGGACCCGTGGATCTGCTACCTGTGTCAGCCTCACCAGCCCCACGGTGCTCTGCTTCCCAGGGAGGACTGGCGCATCCGTGTGCAGGAGCTGTTCGCCAACAACAGTGCCATGGAGTTTGTGAGTAATTACCAAACATTTTTAATAAGAGTTTAAGGTCATTGACATTTTTTTAGGCATTTCATTAACCTGATGCGCCCGACGAGGACGCCGGCGTCCTCATTGTGTAATAATTTTGTCTAAAAATGACTCATACAGAACGATCACTTAATCTGTTATAGCTGTGTTTGGTATCATTGAACTCTGCAGAGTCTCCTCTTTGCAAAGATAATACCGTTTTTCTTCCATCTCTTATATATCTTGCACAAGAGGTGCCCAAAGACATAAAAGCCGAAAGTCGTGAAAGTCAGCACTTACCGGTTTTTGTCGGTAAAAGTCTCAGAAATTGCAGAGAAACGGTTTGAATCTGGTCCCTGTTTGTTGACAGAGGCTTAGCTTGTCTATAAACAGAAAGATGCTCACTCGAGCGATTTTTGGTTGCTGAGAACAAGCCCTGAACAAGCCTGGTTCTTCATGTACGGTTGAATTCTCGTGATCATTTATTGAGATTTAGTGTCAATAAATGTTATTACTTATAACTAAAGCACTTTTTTGCAATTCAGTACCATATTAGAAGTGTAAAAAAGTTTTGTTTGATTTCCGATCGTAGTTTTTCAAGCAGAGGAATCATCTTCCTGAAACGAAGATGGCTTCGTTTGAATTTCCGGTGACTCTCTTTGCAATGCATTTGATTGACAGCTACAAGGCGGACCTTAGATTCGTCATGTCCGCCTTTTAGAGCATAGATCAACCTTTCCAATGACGTATTGCATGTGTAATTCGACTCTATCTGAGCCGTTTTATGCCTGCGTGTAACGGTGCGCCTCGCCAGTCCTGCATGTGCGCATTTACGCAGAGCGCTCAGTGGTGCAAGCAGCAAGATAACTCGCGTAAAATAAGATAACTTACTTCACGGTTAAATGGCTAAAAGTAAGTCAAAAACACGTTTTAGTGTCCAGGAGGCACTGGAGAAGATTTTTGAGGACTCTTCAGACAGTGAACATTATTCCTGCCTCCTCCCTGCTTGACCTTCATGCAATTGAGCCCTCATAACCTCAAAACCTTAACTGTAACATATATTTTAAAAAGTTTATATGCTCCACATGTAGTCATATATATTTGTAGTCATCAAATATATTATGAATTGGTGGTTTTTACACAGTTATGCATGTTAGTATGTGGTTTATGGTAATACCAAAAACTAGTTGAAACTTTAAAAATGGCAAATTTGTGACTATTTTAACTCAAAATGATGAAAAATACCAAAATGTAAAGGAAAAAGTACCTATTGTCTCAGAATATCATTTTGGTTACCATGTGTTCATTTGGAGTCTCCAAAGGCCTTTTTGGAGCTGCGCCTAGATTTTTTTAATGAAAAGACCACTGTAAAATGGTCATATGTTGTGCTATCTTCTTCAAATTTGAAACACATGTTCAGTTATAGTGTGCCTACAGCCTCATACTGTCATTTACTATTTCAGATGAATATTCAGACTATTATTCATCCTGAAAGTCATTTTTTATTTCAGGCGGAACAAAATTTTAAATTTTTTACTGACTTCAGAGTTCCATTACTCTGTCTCTGTATCACCTAGAGTGTTCCTGACAGTTTTATCAGGAAACTACAGAGTGTCTTCTTTATGGAACAGTTGAATGCATCCATGTGGACAGAACAGTTTAGAAGTTACAATCATTTTAATTTGGGTATGTCATTTTAGGCGTTTTGCTAAAAAAAAGGGGGTCAGGGTTTATCAGGTTAAATATTTGTGTAGTTTTACACATTATAGAGAGTCTTAAAAAAAAGTTTAAGATTGGCAGTTGCTTAGTAAGTAGTCATTTAATTGTTTAATTCTTGAGTTTGTAAAAAAAAAAAGTTTGATATGAGACAAGTATGTGCAACATACAGCTATGTCAAACAAAGAAAAGGAGCTCTGCTGGCTCGAGAAACAACCTCCTTTTATCTTTTGTCTTTTATCAGTGGCTGCTTTAAACCAGACACAGGAGTTAATTCCTTCATCTGAACGTCACAACTTATTTTTAAGATTTTCACAATAAAAACATGACTGGATTATAAATAGAAAGTCTAATCAATGACATCAAAATGGATTAGTTGTCATGTTGTGCTGGTGTTAAGGGAGGACCCAGGAGCACAACACAAAAAAAGGGTTTATTAACAAAAACACACACAAAAAAAAAACAGGAATCCAAAAATTCAAGAAACACGAAAATACAAAAGTACCAACTTAACTTCCTGAAGTTGAAGAGAAGGACGACGAGAGGGGAACAGTTGAACACGCAACATACCATAAAGACGAAATGGAGCCACAGAGAACAGGGGAAAATGACAAGACTTAAATACACAGAGGAACAAACGAGAGGCAGGTGCAGGGAATCAAAGTAACAAGAGGGAGGAAGCAAAGCAGAAAACAATGATGACAAGACAGACCTTTCAAAGTAAAACAGGAACCACTAAAGACTGGGAGAGATGCCAACTTGATACAGTCAGACACACACAGGGCTGCCATGGCCGACCAGGCCATGACATTAGTTTTATTTTTGCAGGTAAAAAGTGCCCTTTGGATTCCATGAACCTATAAATGTGAAAGCTCAGGTTTTGTACTGCTGCTTGTGCATTTATTTATACAATAAAAACATCCTTTCTAAACATAACTAGTCTAGACTGCTCCCTAGCAGTTGTGAATATTGTGGCTGCAGAGTCCGAGCTTTGCTCTGGTTAAGTGTCTTGTTGCTGGAGGTGGATGCAGAGGGATTTCCAGTCTTCCCTGATTGGAGGCAACGTTGGAATCTCCAGAGACCTCCATAAACCTCCTTTTATGTCCTTGTTTGATTCAAACTATCCTGCTAAATGTGAATCGGTACAAAACAATCGCTCAATATGTAAAGTTTTTGGTTTTGGTCGTCTCTGCTCTCACACTGACTTGACAGCAGCCTAAACGCAGTCAAAACTGGGTCAAGAGCTTCAGCTGCTTCAAACATCTGGAATTTATTATCACAAATGCATTCTATCGAAACAAAATTAATTTATTGTTCAACAGTTGAGGACTAAGTTCAGTCTTTAACTAAGCTCAAGGGGGTTTACCCGATCAGACATGCAGACAGCCCCGTGTACCAGACAGTTGGACTAGTAGCAGCAACTCAAACTCAAATCAAAGTGAAATGAAGCATCATTAAGGAACCCTACCTGCCTACTTATCCACTTTCTTGTTTGAATGTAGGAGCCTCATCGTGTTTACCCGTCTATTTCTGCCAGCCTGCGCAGACCAGTCCGAGTTCTTTCGCTGTTCGATGGCATCGCAACAGGCGAGTACAAAGACCTGGGCCCCTGCAGGAATTATCTCTGCCACTGGAAATATTCAAATTATGTTGGTGCTGTGTCTCTCAAAAACTCACAGTACACGTTTGTGTGTGCATCTCTGCAGGCTACCAGGTGCTGAAGGAACTCGGCATCAAAGTGGAGAAATATGTTGCCTCTGAGATTTGTGAGGATTCAGTTGCCGTGTCAACAGTCAACCATGATGGGAAGATCATCCACATCGGTGATGTTCGATTCATCACTCAGGAACTTGTATGTGTTTCCATTTTCTGTACAGCCTCAAAAGTGTTTAGTGCCTAAATATTTGTGCGTTAGCCGTAGTGGCTTTGGGTGATCGTCACGTGACCAGATGATAATGTTTGAATTCATTTGAAAATGTTTGAACACCTGAAACTGAAGCAATGTGCTCCAACATGACAAACGTCATTGTTTGGAACGATCGTGCAGTTAAATATGTGTCTGTAAAACACAAAAGCTGGAGATTATGACCTTCAGTTTGGACTGTTGCAGCTGAAATGACAACTGAAATGATTATTTGAATTCTTTTGCGGACCCAGATTGAGCAGTGGGGTCCGTTTGATTTGCTGATTGGGGGCAGCCCCTGTAATGACCTCTCCATCGTAAATCCAATCAGGAAAGGCCTTTACGGTAAGTTACTGGGTTTCATGCATCGCTTCTTGCTTTAATTATTTTTATACTTTAGTTATGAATTTCTTGTTTAAATATTTCGTTAAGTAACAATAGTTTCCAGTGGCAGGTTTTTGTTTACCTCTTTAGAAGATAATGTTCATGTCTTTGTGTTTCGTTAAAAGGTTTTTTTTTCTTCTGCTGTGGGAGTTTTTTTTTACTTGCCATTATCCTTGATTTGGATTAAATATATAATTTTAGTTAATAATATCTGCTTGGGGATCATGCTCTGGGTTTCTGTAAAGCACCTGGAGACAATTTGCATTGTAACAGATGCTGAAAAATAAGATTGATTTGAATTGTGGATCAAATATACCTGAGTTGTATCAACTGCTTGTTATTCAACATTCATGTGGTTTTCTGGGACCACCACCCCACCTGACCTACCGCCACCTTAATATATATACAGTATGTACATATATATAAAAGATCTAAAATCCTTCTGAAGGGAGCTCTTACTAAAATAACCAGCGGGTCAAATATGATTGCCGTTCAGCCTCCATGTAACGGTCAGTAACGTGCAGCCAGGGGTTCTGACTCTGGTCCTCTTCTGTGGCAGAGGGCACCGGCAGGCTGTTCTTTGAGTTCTACCGCATCCTTCAACTGCTGAAGCCCAAAGAGGACGATACCAGGCCTTTCTTCTGGTTGTTTGAGAACGTGGTGTTCATGAACACACACGACAAAGTCAACATTTGCCGCTTCCTTGAGGTTTGACCAATTTCTCTGAATGTTTATTTCAGGAATTCTCCACTACTCTTTTCTCCTGCCTTCTTTCTTTTAATCCTTGCTTCATTCTTCTTTGCTTATTTTTTTTAATTTTCTTGACCTCTTTCTTTTTCTGTCAAATCCTTTCTTCCTTTTTTAAACAAGCTGGATCTAAATTACAGTTCCTTTCAGACACCTGCTGCTGAATCTGCATGAGTATTTGAACTTCCACTGTAGAAAACTGACTGTAGAAGGTTGTGTCGCGGTGCTGCAGCTTCTCTAGTCGCAGTGATGCTGGAAACACTCATCAGATAAAGTAAAATGTTTTCCTTGATTTTATAAAAACTGTTGTTTCTGTAGAGGAATTAAACTTACAATATGGTAATAATCCTGTTATTACCACCTTAACACACTTGACCATGTAGAAGGGGATATTTTCAGCGGCTCCTGCCCATCATCTGAGTTGTTATGGTGTTACGAAGTGATAATGTGAGAAAGCTGAAACATGACATAGACGTTAACGTGAAGGTGAAGAGGATCTGAATAACTGAAGTGCATCACTTTAACAGACTGTTGAAGTCCTTCATGTCACGTGTTTCATGTGTGGAAAGGGCCCTTGTAGAGCTGAATGTGACTGTTGTTTTTCTCCCCAGTGTAATCCTGTACTGGTGGATGCAGTCAAAGTGAGTCCTGCTCACAGAGCTCGCTACTTCTGGGGAAACATACCAGGGATGAGCAGGTGAGGCCATGTTCACCTGTCAGTGTGTTACAGCTTCAGTTGTGGTCATGATGACCACTATTATGTTCTTAGATGTATTATTATCAGTTTGTGTTGGATGCTTTTTTTTTCCAATTTTATTTTCTCACCTGTAACTAAAATATCTTGTAGAGTTGGTAGCCTTAAAGAAAACAACATGGTTTAATGAGTGATGTTTGTTGTTTCCTCCCCATCAGGCCGATTATTGCCTCCCAGACTGACAAACTGAGCCTTCAGGACTGTCTGGAGATCGGCAGACAGGCCAGAGTGAGTCCTCACTGATGCTGGGATTTAGTGTGCAGGCAGCTGAGCATCACGGTACGAATAATGACGACTCTGTGGTGTCTTGTTCCAGGTGACGAAGGTGAGAACCATCACCACCAATCCAAACTCTCTGAAGCAGGGCAAAGATGTGTCTCAGCTGCCCGTCGTCCACAACGGGAAAGAGGACAACCTTTGGATCACCGAGCTGGAAAGGTAGGAATCCATGCGTTCATATGTTCTGCATGTGTCGCAGTGAAAGAACGCACGCGTAATCTTGTGCTGCGTTATATGTTCATTGTTTTTGCTCCTTCTGAAGTTAATATAATTTTTTTTGCATTCATGGTTGACTAGTTTGTTTCTGATCATCTGAATTACCAGGATTTTTCAGCTGGCGCTCATTTTCCTTTGATTAACTAAATTAGAAATTACTTAGCAGGATTTATATCTTAATTGACCTTTCGGTGAGCACCCGCCCCCTCCCTAGTTACTGTTGCTAAGATTGATTAACCACCATTTAGTAAAAGTAATAATATGATTTAGCAGCAGGGAGGGTGATGAGTGGTCTGTTAGCATTAGCTCTGGTCCAACACCAGAGCTATGTTAACATCAGACAGTAGCAGCATTGTATTAATATTATTAATAAAGTGACGTTAACATCACTAGCCTCACCTTATGCCTAACAAAATAACTATCCAGGGCCATATATATTGGTAGACAACGAGGCAGGCTTTTAGGTGGCTAGCGAGCTCTGGTCTATAGTGGAGAAGTCATTGACCCTATGGACCAGAGCTAATGCTAATGCTAACAGAGAACTCATCACCCTCCCTGCTGCTAAATCATATTATTACTTTTACTAAACAGTGGTTAAATCAATCATCAACTAAACAAAGTAAACTTACCTTGGAGCAAAAGCAGGTGTGTTTTGTAACTTTCCCCACGTTCAGTTGTTTGTGTGGACAGACACAACTTAACCTACAGCTGCATTTTTCCAGCTTTTGCTTTATCTTAGGAAAGGGAATAAAAATGTCCCTCCAAACGTTCTGGACACCTCGAGTCACTGTTGCAGGTCCCCAACAGCAATATTTCACCATGGAGTTATTATAGTATAATATTAACACTGATGATAGGCATCGGAAAAATAGCAAATTAACACAGTTCTTAACGCAGGAGCAGAAAGTTTGTCTGACCTAGCAACAGTAACTAGGAAGGGGGCGGTGCTTACCGAAAGGTCAATTGTGACAAATGCATTCTTTTTAAATTATTTTTTTTCTCTGAAATTGAGTTAAATAATTATTGTGATGCCTTATAAAGTTTGACTTGTGCTGATTCAAAGATCCAAATCCTGAAACCAGCTACATACTTAAATGTTTTACACATTTTTGCATCTTAATTTTAGAGAGGGTGATATAATTGACTGTGTTTTTGTTGATAAAGTGTTTCTGATTTACAATAAGACAAACCAGTGAATGGCCCCCCTTCTCCACTTTCACCAGGATCTTTGGTTTCCCCAAACATTACACGGATGTGAGGAACATGAACCGGCAGCAGAGGCAGAAGGTGCTGGGGAAGGCGTGGAGCGTGCCGGTCATCCGCCACCTCTTCGCTCCTCTGAAGGACTACTTCGCCTGCGAGGAGCTACCGATGTCGACCACCACCCTCAGCTCCAGCACCGCCTGCGCATCCTCCTCAGCCTCCTCATCCTCGCCTGCCTCTCCAGACCTGCAGTATCTGAGATAGCTGAGGTCAGTTTCACGCCACATATCAAGAGTTGTGGACCACATCATGTGTGAAAGATTTTATTTTATTCTTTTGGAGGAGTTAATGTGGGTTAATGACATCAGGACACTTTATCTACAAGCTGATTTTTTTTTCTCTAAATGTGTATTTATGTGTCTATAATTTTTTTATTCATTCAGCTTTTTATTCATTTTTCAAATGATACCAACAATTGAGTTGATAAATATTTTAGGTTTATCACACATTGTTACATTTTATCTTTTCAAATATGAGGTTGCATCATGTGAATCATGTTGTACTGAGAGCTTTTACTGCTTTACTGTGATCTTTTAATCATGCCGGTTTCCAGGAGGGAAATCAATTATTTAGTGACCAAACGTGTGATTTGATACACACGTTTCAAACATTTTTAATGTTACATTTTTATGAGACAACCTGCTGCTGTAGTTATGAAAAAGAACAAATTTGTAAAAACCTTTATTTTCATTGTCTAAACTAACAAATATTGTTTTTTTTAATCTTAAAATTGAATACTGAATAACTGTGTAAGTTTATTGATGTTGTTGTTATTGTTATTTGGCCAGTGTATCTGTACTGCCTCTTTGTCATCATCAAACTATAAAAACCAAAAAAAATCTGTTATCTGCTGAGCTGCTCATGTTTCACTGGAAAAAGAAAAAAAGTGAAATGTGAATGATGTCGCAGCTGCAGCTGTTTGCACAGTGGAGCTTCAGTGTGTGAATGCACAGCTGCGGGTCCAGAACTCAGGTCGTCTGCAGAACAGTAACTAACAGCACAGGTTACAGGACACGATGGACACGGCTGCCGTGCTCCAGTTCGTTCAGTTTTCAGTCGTGTCTTACAGCAGCGACGCACACTCAATGTTGCAGATGAGGCTCATTGATGCTGTTTTTTGTTTGTTTTTGTCTATTTGTTTGTAAAGCTACCTCATGTATGTTAACAAATCCACAATATTAATAAGTGAGCGGGAACAAAAACACAAGCGTATGAAGCTTCTCAGCTCATCCCTCTCCACCTACAGCAGATGTTCCAGAGGTTTGGCTGCTGTGGTGTTTCTGATCTCCCAGACGTCGTACAGCACAGCTGTCTGGGTCATCTGCATTAAAGCTGGGACATAACCCCAGACATGTTCACTCTTATATGGAGTCCTTCTGGAACGTTCCAGTGCCAGGTCCCCATTAATATCTGATTTGATCAAAGCAACCTTAAAAATCTCTGGGTTTTCTAAAAAAAAACGTCACACTCTTTTGTCTCAGTTTCTGATAAAACCAGAATCTTAAATTCTTTTTGAGAGTTTAAATCCATTTTTGGGCGTCTGTGATGAGAAGACAGACAGGAAATAGAGCAGAAAATAAAGGTCAAAAGCCAGGACTCCAACCTGGACGACCTGCAGCACAAACAAACCTCTGGACATGTGACGCCTCCTCAACCAATCACATCATCCTGGACTTTTAAAAAGGATGATTCTTAGTGTGTCGACAAAAGTTGGTTCCACATGTGCGTCACGTCCGACAGGTAAAAGCATGCAGATGTTACGTTGTTAGGGGGTTTAGATACAGACACATCTGTCAGTCTGGTCAACATAAAACGCTTATTACCGGCTCTGCTTGTTTGATTCTTCAGATTATGGCTGAAGACAAAAGTCCTCGTCTTTGTCAACCAGTGACTTCTGAGTCTATATTAAGCTGCAGCTGACATTTTTCTTTTTTTCTGACCTGTTGATTGTTTTTATGGTTTTTAGCAGTGGAAATAATGTTTTTCTGACTCGTATCTTTTATGTCGTTACTGTGTAGAATACTAATCCATCATACTGTGATGAATATGAGTTGTATTTTTTTAAGGTGGGGGGGTGATTCTCTCGATTGCACAACATTTTTGTAACTCCAGAGGAACTGATTAAATGTCTGTGAGGAGGGCATAAATGCTCAGTATCTGTGAAAGAGACTTGAACTGAAGTGTGGAGTCGTGTTGTCTCTGTCCTTTTGTATTATTGAAGAATTTATCAAGTTTTGGGATGGAAATGTGGATTTTTCTCAGGTTTATTGTCAAATGCAATTAAATAAAAAATTAAAACTTGATAGAATGATTAAAACTCAAAATGACTGGACTGTTAATTTCACATTTGTTCCATAAATGAGCTTTGAAGCTGGGCTGCAGACTATAAATATACAGTCATGGAAAAAATTATTAGACCACCACTTTCACTTTCTTGTTCATTTTAATACCTGGTACCACTAAACGTCATCATGTGACTAAAACAGACAAAAAAGAAAACACTGAATGCATAAAAGCAGTGTTTTTGGCAGTACAACACCATAGCTATTGATGTAAAAACTTAAGTGATTTAGGTTATAATCAAGAAAACCATAGAAAATGGTAAGATATCAGCTCTTAAATAAAACTCTTATGAGCAATCTTTGTGGTTATCGTTATGTTTATCCAAACAAATGTAGCTTTAGTTGTACCAGGCATTAAAATGAACAAGAAACTGAAGAAAACAAGGGTGGTCTAATAATTTTTTCCATGACTGTACATGCCTGGCCAAAATAAAAGTTGCCATCTGGATTTAACTAAGCATATAGGTACGAGCCTCCTATTGGATAATTACTACATGAGTGATTATCTTTCAGCTGGTAACAAGTTATTTAACCCCAACTGGTGCAATGAAGAGATGTTAGTCTGTTTGAGAAGGGTCAGATCATTGGCATGCATCAAGCAGAGAAAACATCTAAGGAGATTGCAGAAACTACCAAAATTGGGTTAAGAAACTGTCCAACGCATTATTAAAAACTGGAAGGATAGTGGGGACCCATCGTCTTTGAAGAGGAAATGTGGCCGGAAAAAAATGATCTAACATAGATGTCTATGTTAGATCTAGTAGACACACCTATGGAAAATAAATGTTTTCTGTCTCCCTCATGAAAATAATAGAAATATTTGTTATTGATTTGTTCTTGATTCCATATTAATTGTATCTCTTCTATATATCTAATTAGAATACATTTGCCCCCTTACAGATTTCTTCTGATTTTGCTTCTTTGTTTCAGATCATTAGGCAAATCACCTGAATATTTCCCTTTTCTAACAGGCTCATCATCAATATAGAATAATCCCCTCTTAAGAAAGGGGGGAAGGTCTTCTTTTGGACAGAGTGGCATGCTAAAGGAATCAAGCATCTCCAGTTTCTTTACCACAACAATACTTTAAAAGAATTTGAAGAGTTAAAGGAAACTTATAACCTGCATAATGGAGATTTCTGGAAATTGCTACAGCTCAGGGATTGCATATCTAAGGCAGTTCCCAGAGGTGCTGAGCTACCAATAAAATCTACTATCTTCTCTAAATTGATATTATCAGGTACAACCTCTCACCTTGTGAGTAAAATTTGTAATCATCTTATTAGTGGGTTTAAGGGCAACACAAGAGGCTTGAAGGCTGTGTGGGAAAGAGGACTGGGTATCGCCTATGAGAAGAGAAGGGTGGAGCAGGTTAACTGGGGAGATGCTAAGACCAATGAGAGATGCCAGGTCCAAACTTATCCAATTTAAAATATTCAGTAGATCATACTGGACACCAGTGAGAATGAATAAACTTGGGCTGAATCAATCAAACCTGTGTTGGTGCTGCGAAACAGATAAAGATGTGGAACAGTTTCAGAAAAATGTTCCTCAATGAAAATTGCAAAGACTTTGAAGATCCCACCATCTGCAGTCCAAAATATCATCATTGGGTCCTGAAGCAGCACTGCATTAAAAACAGGCATGATTATCTGCTGGACATCACTGATGGACTCAGGAACACTTCCAGAAATCACTGACTGTCAACACAGTTCACCTACAATCCACAAATACAAGTTAAAGCCGCATCATTCAAAGAAGAAGACATATGTGAACATCGTCCAGAAACACAGCTGTCTTCTCTGGACCTGAAATGGTCTGAGGATAAATGAAAAACTGTTCTGTGGTCAGGTTAATCAATATTTGAAATTCTTTTGGGAAACTATGGACACCGTGTCCTACAGACTAAAGAGGAGAGGAACCATCCAGCTGTTATCAGACTCAACAGCCTGCATCTCTCATAGTATGAGAAGATGCTACACAACAGTAAACGTCACACTATTTCAGCCTTTTTTTTTTTTTTTTTAGATGTGTTGCTGCCATCAAAGTCAAAATGACCTGATATTTTCCATGAAATAGTAACAAGTCTCAGTTTCAGCACCTGTTCTTTATGGTCTATTAATATAAAAATATGGGTTTATGAGATTTGCAAATCATTGCATTCATATATATATATATATATATATATATATATATATATATATATATATATATATATGAATAGCTATGAAAATGAGGCAACCATCCCTGATTGTAGAGCCTCATGGTGCAAAGGAATACCCATAAAAAATATGAAAAGGTTTTCTTATTTACATTTTACACAGCGTTCCCAACTTTTGTGATATTGAAGTTGTAATTTAACACAGTAAATGTTAAGTATATTTGGTCTTTAATTGTTGAGGAATTATGGCTTTGATGTGTAAAAAAAACTCTAAAAGATGAAGTTATGAAGTAATTTGCCTCAATTTTTTGTTTCATTTTTTCCTTCATCTTGTTTTCCCTGTAATGTATATGTAAATAAAGTTTAACAGAAAAATCGCGTCTTCACGTGAAGTTTTGCGCCCTGACGTCACTGCGTTTCTTCCTGCCGGTGGAGTGAACGTGAACGGCTAACAGCAGAGGGAAAAGCAGAAGCAGCATCGACGGTTTAACACGTCCAGAATTTTGTTGGATACGGAGCCACAGTCGAGAAAATAAAATCACCGTATCCAGAAACTGAGAGAAAGCGCGCTGAAGGTAGGTTTGATGGTCCTCGCGGATGGTGTCCGTATCTGCGGACATGTGAAACAACGGTGGTCTAGGAGGCAGCTAAGATGTTAGCTACGGGCTAACCGGAACACAACAGGGATGCGATTGTTCCGTCTTCAGTCAGCGGCCAGCCTGGCTCGAGCTTTTTATATACGGTTACGACACATTTTAAACCTTTACTTGCAACCGGACGGCTTTCTGTTAACGTCCTCAGTTGATGGCCACGGCTTAACCGAAGCTAACGAGGCGGTGCTCGGTGAGGGTTAGGGCGGGGAAACCGCCCGGGTCCCGGTGAGAGATCCGCCTCACCGCAGTCTGGTCTCGGTTTGCCGGTGACACAAACGTGACTAAGCTAGACCCATGGTTTTACAGGCAGTGAAGGAGATGGGTGCGGATCTAGTCGGATGGGAGCGCGCGAGTTAACCGCTGTTTAGGAGCAACACATCGCGTTTAGATTTAAAACGGACAAACATTAGCTTTCATGGCTCTAAACGGGTCCTCGTTGCATGTAGCTAATTTGTCGTCATGCAAAACTGTGTCGATGGCCTTTTTTTCTTTCTTTTTTTTTTTCATTTTTTATAGTTGTTGTCTAACATCCCCACCCTGAATCCGGTTCTCCCATCCCGAACTCAGCCGTTATCTCCGCTGTGCTCAACCACAACCGAGCTGAGTCACAGAAGGGATTTAAGGAGAAATACAGTTGTCAAGGATAAGAAATCCTTTCTGAAAGGTTACTCATTTTTACACAAAACTCTAATATAAGTGTTTCCTAACAGCCCCCTTCTACTGTACCGGGTGGTCTTCCTCCAAACTGGAGTCCTCTAACGGTCTCTCCCAGTTTAGGGGCCACGGCCCAGAGTTTTCCAGTTACTCCACTTCACATATCTTTTCTACTTGCTCTTTAATATGGGGATTACTTCATTTTTAACCCGTCTTCCTGACAGAATCATCTCCATTTATCCAGACCTTGGTCCAGCTGTGGAGGGTTATTGTCCATGAAAAGAGACACTTAGGTGCTGATGATCAATCTGGTGACCCTCTGGTTGGGGGGGGAGGCTATCCATTAATCCACATTTACACCAGTTATTACAAAAATTATCTTTTTTTAAAAGTAGCTTTGGGTTTTTGCAATTTAAGATAAAGAATCTTTCAAATATTTTTATTTTCCTTCGCACATCTAGAATGTGGGTTGAGGATTAGGTTGGACTGTACCGCAACATTAATCCAGTATCAAGGCTTGTTGAGAGGAAAAACTCCATCAATGTTTGAGCATGAAGGGAAGCTTTCTGATCACAAAGACTGTCATGAAAATGTCTGTAGATTACTCACATAATGGGAAAATAGCAGTTTTAGTAGCACCACCCCTGGTTTATGTGCAGCAGTGTACCTGTACCTGTTATTTCTAGTCCAGGAACCACTCAAGGTGCTTTACTGCTAGAAGTAATAGTTTACTTTAGTCTATTGGATACTTCACATTCCAAATATTTGACCTCAAATAGTTTGAAATATTTCAAAGGAAAATCTACATTGAGAGACTGGAGAAAGTCAGCAAAAACATAACCTCTACATTTAATTTGTGATCCTGTTATGTTCATTAATAATTTGGAACAACAAATGCCACATGATGTTGACAGAACAGCAAGGATACAGATTGACCGTCTAGATCAACAAATATGTGCTGTGTGTATCTTTTGGGTTTGCGTGTTCTGCCACCAGCTCTGACAGATAAAGATGAAGTGCGTTACAGCGACACTGCTGTTGCGGTCTGTGTTGTCATAGTTCAAAGGAGTTGCACATCAAGCTGTCTCGGGGCCATGTTGATTTGATATTGAAAGATCAGTTAGGGTCCTTCATTTCAAATTTGTCTTTGGACATTTTGACAAAATGGGCATCTTTGAAGAGCTGTTTTTTTTTTTTCTTCTCTCCTTTGTGTCAGCAGGTGACCGACGATGGCTGTAAACGTTTACGCAACCTCAGTGACCAGCGACAACTTGAGTCGTCATGACATGCTGGTCTGGATCAACGAATCTCTAATGATGAACCTCACTAAGATAGAACAGTTGTGTTCTGGTAAGGAGCATGCATTTTTGAACTCTGTGTCAGAAGTGTTTCATCCCTCAGCAGTTTTCAGATGCCATCAGCACGGCCCTGAGCACTCCACTTACCACTGGCACCACTGTGGCTTTCACCTGACACATCCGTTACACTTCCCCTTTCAGCCCTTGTTATTTTCTTCCTTACTGATATCATTGCTGTTTGAGACGTTTATCACGACTTCTTTCTTCTGAGGTTTGTCGACCACAACAATGGCTGGTTAGCCATTACTAGTTTATCAGTTTGGATTTAGAAATCACACAGGCTCTTAACAGTGTCATTGTGTGCTATCCTTGGAGGTATCTCTTTTCCATACTTGCTTCAATCCTTTTCAGGATCATGGCTGGTTGAAGTCTGTCCCAGCTGTCAACGGGTGAGTCGGGGTCCACCCTGGACAAGCCACCAGTCCATTACAAGACAAACTACTGTCACAGACAGTCATGGGAAAATTATCAGTCCACACTTAGTCTGGTTAATAACGTCTGAGACTAGAAGCAGTCTTTTCAGGTTTGAGTGGGCAGAACACGGACGTCAACAAGACATCTCTGGGAGAATCAGAGCTCATGTGAACATGGAGTGCTCCTGTGCTGATGTGTGTTACTACGACTGCTCTGTCCTCTTTGTGAACTGAGCTTTTTACAAGTGGACAGCTTTGTGGGTGTAAACGCATCAGGATAAGAGCGCTCAGATCACACGGGGACGTGGTCTGGGCCTCATGTGACCACAGTCTTTCAGCATTTAGTCTTTATAAATGCAGTGCATCCAGGCCACAGTTAAGGGCCGTGTACATAAGTGACATCTATGTAGGTGGAAGGATGCACTAATTCAAGTCAAATCCACCCAATCTGAATGTCATTTTCATCAAAAAGTGATACTGTTGGCAAAAAAAAATTATAGCAGCATTAAATTAACAGAAAAAGAAAAATATTAACAGGAGTTATATGTACAGATCCATCCTCCTTCTGCAGAGTATTTATCCAATTTTGACTTATGGTATTTATTTCATATTATCTCAAAATATCAAAACTGTATCAAATAAAAGGGCCTCGTTTTTTTTTTTCTAAAATTCAAAAACCTTGATAATAAAGAGCTCTATTTTTGCTTTTGTAAATGGTGCACAAAGTTACGACAACTGAACAGACTTAAAATAGACATCAAGCTGACATCAGATGCAGCTGTCATAAAACAAGATTTAAAAAGTTCTGGTAACATAACATTGGAGGTTTGTCCTGCTCAGTATTGTCTATTTCTGGATCAGACTTTTGAAACCTCAGACCTCGACATCAGTGCCAAGAATTTAGATATTTTTCTTGTAACGCTTCTGTGCTTTTTATCTCTTATAATCAGAGAAAGATGGAAAAAGCTGCTGGCTCTTTGCACTGTGAGCTTCAAGTTTAAACCTCTTATTCTTTATTAGCTCCATGACATTGGGCCTGTTCAGGGCCTGATGCTGTTTCAAGTTAGGTTAGTAGTCTGTAGCATTTTGGTTGTTACAATTTAAGGTCTTATTTTTTATCTCATCATTTATTTAAATTCCAGTCTTTGTATGTTTCGTGGGTGGAGGGATGGGTTTGATGGTGAATGAGAAAAAATTAGACACTGGGCAAGTTAACGCGTTATCATCGCATTAATTTATTAACGCTGACATTTATTTTATTGCGCGTTACCGCATGTTGCTCACATGCTTTTGTTTTGAAAAGTCTGTTACTGGCTGCTGTGGAAGCAGAGGACAGTTGGCAGGTAAACATGCGAAAACACCAAAAACAGGCATGAAGAACGATCAAAAATCTGTGAACTTTACAGTTCAGGTAGCAACTCAGGTAGCAATATTAACAATTCTGTCTGGAAAAGAAAATTCTGGACTGCAACAAAACTTTGGCATCATTCCTCCATGTTCCATCAGATCTGCTCCATGTGTTCACTGTCCTGCTGTTCTCTAGCTGGTTACTGCAGTGCGGCTCCATCTAGTGGCACAGATGTGTAATGACAACAGAAAGTCCAGTCCTCGATTATAAAACAAATTCAGTTCTGTGGCCCGTTTTTTAATTTTGTATTTTTGATCCAAGTCTAAAATTGAGATATAAAAAAAAACAGGCATTTTTTCATTTTTTTTTTGTGTTAGATTAAAAGACGTTTAAAAAAAAATTTCACTTATTCATTTTTTTTATTTTTATTTTGATTGGACATTTGAAAATGGAAAGAATGAATAATACACATATTGGTACCACAGTTGAGCCACAATTATTTTGTTGGATTTTGTTTGTAGACTTTTTTTTTATTTTATATATATAAAAACAGGATGACATTAATGCCCTGGCAGTGGCAATAAGCTTTATTTTATTTTACATTTTTTAAGATGAGATTTACACTAAATATGTGTTACTGACAAGTGCTGATGTTAATAGTGTTTGAACAACAAATGTTATGACACTTTAGTTCATATGGCAGCAGAACATTTAAATAAAAATGCATTTTACACAACTTTTGAATTCGTTATTTGATTTTGCGTATACAATGCGATTAATCGTGATTAATCAAGGAAATAATGCGATTAATCACGATTAGAAAAAATATATACGATCTGACAGTTTATCCGATTTTTTTAAAAACTGTAAATTGATCATTTCAGTTACCACCTGATCAATAGTAGCATCCTTAAGTATAATTGCATATTGAACATTGTTTAATTTTTTTGTAACTGTTTACAGCTACAATCATCATTGATTACTCATAAACTGACGAACATTAAAAAAAAAAAAAAAAAGCGGGAAAAAGTCTTGATGATGCCGTTAGTGTATATATAATATTTATTTTTTTTTTTTTTTTTAATTCAGGGGAAATTAAACTCCAATAATAAGCTTCTCTCCCTTCTTATAATTTATGGCTGGATATCCGTTTCTTTTAAGCATGAAGTAAGCGCTGAGTTTCTGTTTCTAGTAGAAAGACCTGTCATGTTTTTGTCTCTCCAGGTGCCGTCTACTGCCAGTTCTTGGACATGTTGTTCCAAAACTGTGTGCCTATGAAGAAAGTCAAATTCGGTGCAAAGCTGGAGCACGAATACATCCACAACTTCAAGCTTCTGCAAGTTGGCTTTAAAAAGATAGGAGTCGACAAGGTGAGCAGTCATCCTTCCCAGCACCTGCTGATACGTGGGCTTCACAAACCATGATACGCTCTAGAAAAGGAACTTCTGATGTTAAAGGGCGATTCTGAGGGTTTTCTGATCACAAATGATCAAGTTTCTCAGTCGAGTGAAATTGTGTTCCACAGAACTTTTGTTTCTGGTTTATGTGGTGAGTTGTTCATGTTCATTTAACCAGCTGTTCATTAACCAGTTAACCAGCTGTGACAGTTTCCCAGATGTTGGGTTGCTCTGTGGAGGTACTTGTTTCCATCAGTGCTCTGCGGTCTGCTCTCTAGCTGTTTATGAGCCAGAGGTCCGACCCGAAAATAAACCCGACTACAATGCAAAATTCAAAACCCGATGCCGTGCCCGTCGGCATGAAAATAGTGCTTCTATTTTTTGTTTGCAAATTAGCAAACTCAATGTCCCACATCCACCTGCTTCAGATGCAGTTTTGGATGACTTGTGTGCGAATAAAGATAAATCATGTAAATGAGCTGTCCAGTAAATTAAATGAATGAATGATAAAATGTAAAAGTTTAAGTGATCTTATCCACTGCTCTCCTGGCACCACTGAGGTTTGTCTCGCTGCTGCTGCAGCTGCAGCTGCCTGCAGGAATGCTGAAGACTGAGCGTCTGGCAAGCAAGTGCACGGAGGTGTCGTCACCGTCCTAGAACATCTCTATCGTTTTTGTTCGTTGCATCACTAACAGTAAAGTATTTCTGTACCTCGTCCGTGGTGTCGTCAGTGCTGAAAAATGCTCTTCTGCTCACATTTAACTAGTACTGCGGCTTTTCTCCGGTAATCATCAGTCCACGTATCTCTTTTTTTTCAATCTGCACATCTTTGAGAAATGGTGGTAGGATCCGGGAACGGTTCTTTAACCAAAACTCGACCACAGCTAGCGCCGACATTGATGAGCAGGCGACCGAAAACTCGCTCCTGCAGCTCCGGTCCCCATTAACCACGAAACATAAGAAATCACTGTTCACTGGCTACGTTGCGCTTTGCCTGTGTAGTTTGTTTTCCCTTTCGACAATAAAGTGGACGTACTCCCACAGACTGGTTTTCCTGTTCTCATTAGGTATTTTAATTAGCTCCCCTTGGGCCAACTTCTGCCTGATCTCTTCCACATCTGACACTTCAACTGGATCTTTCCCCCACTTTGTCCTTGCTGCAAAAAACTCGCTATCTTAACATTTGTTTGTGCACGCTTGTGGTTTGTCACGTGGGTTTGATCAAAGCTTCAATAGGAGCAATAAAATAAAATACAATGAAATAAAAAATAACAGCTATACAGAGAGAGCCTGAGCTGACAGAAGCCAGAATTATTTATTTAAAAACAACTGCCAACCCGGCCTGAACCCAGGGTGAGCCTTCAGGTTCTGTTGTATGTGTGTTATCACTTATAATGATGCTACAATAGAACTGATCATCAATAATAATATCTTAAAAGTGCTATATCAATATATTCAGAAATAGAGAAATTTAGACTCTGTGGTACACTGATGCAGTCGTGGACGACTTAACCAAGCAATGCAGGAAATAAGGAAATATTAGTATGCAGTTGTAAAGCAGTGGCTTTGTGTTCTCTAAGGTACAGAGTTTCCCATTGAGCTTATATTCAGCTCTCCATAAAGTAAGTTTACAAAGCTCTCGTGTACACATATGGAAGCAGCAGTCTGCTGTTTTTGCTGTGGTGTTCGGCAAAATGGTGGAAAAGGGCAGAACATTTCAGTTAAATTATCCATTTTTATTCAGTGTTTGAAATCTGAGCAATGAAATAACAATTGACTCATGTTATTTGGTGTGTTCTCATCACTGCCGAGGGTTCAAGAAATAAGTCCTGAATTTGTCCTAAAAAGTCATCTTGTTGTGAAAACCAACTTATTTGATTGACTTATTGACTTTGACTGATGATTGGAGCCAACGCTCCTTTTCTGTTTTTAGAGCATATTCATCGCTCCATATCCACCTAACGTTTTAAAATGATTGCATCCATGTTGCAGCTACCGCTGCATGTGGTTTACAGCTTCTGCTGGAACTAATTAGCTGCGGGGAAGTGCAAATTTAAAGAAAAATGGCTGGGAAACCTCAAGTTTGCATTGCGGTCGAAGTTGATGAGTACGTGGGTAGCTCTGGGTAGAGTGAGAATCCAGGGTGAGGGGTCCTACATGGGACATCAGAGAAACAGGCAGCAGCAAAACCCAAACAACAAACTCCTGATCCATGACAGTTGTGTTCCACAGAGCCCTGCTCCATCATCCATGCTGAGGATGGTCTCTGATCTCCACACTGAGGAGAAAGACCCTTCATACTTGAACCAGCTACCAGCCCTACAACACAAATGAGGCAGCACGCTGTAACCCCAAACAGATGATGGCATATTAAAGCCTTTAAGTGAAATTAAATTGAGATATATATGAGGAAAGTTCTCCCAAAAAAAGTAAGAAGTGAGAGTCACTTCATAAAGTCAGAATTTTAGAGTTTAAGTCAGATTTTCAGACTTTATAAAGTCAGAATGATAAAGTCAACATGGAAAATTCTGTTGGAGCAGAGATGTTTGTTTTTCAAATAAACAAATTCTTTTCTTTTCTTTTTTTTTGAGGCTACTTTTTCCACTTGCATGTTAATTTTATGTGGAAGAGTAAAACCTTTGAATAAAAATACTTGTTAAATCATCTGTTGAGCACAAGTTAAAGTTTACCATTTAACCCAATTCAAATAAAATCCCAACTTGTATCCTGTATCGGTGTTCAGCCTACAGCAACGCGGCTGTGAATTTTTGCCGCCCAGCCCTACTTGCATGCCTTTTTGTCTATTTAAGTAACTGAAGTAAGTCTTAAATGTGCTTATGAGTGATGTTAAAAAACAAAAAAGGTCTTTAAAGCTAGCTTGCCTTGACTTGCAGCAGCATGGGCGAGGCCTTTCTGAGCAGCGTTTGCATGTTCTCCCTGAACTTTCTTGGGTTTTCTCCAGGTTCTCTGGTTTCCTCCCACAGTCCAAAAACATGCATGTTAGGCCAGCTGGTGACTTGAAATGGACCCTGGCAGAGCTGTGTGACTCTAAATAAAAGGTAGTGGCCATAGATTACGTATGGATTATTTATTCACCAAGATCATCACGCTGTCTGGAAACATGCATCGTTTATGGTTCTGACAGTCACTTGTAGCTGTTCAGCCATTTCGCTTTAGCTGGTTGGATAATTTCTACAGGTTAGGTTGGGACTCATTTGAATCTAATCATGTCGATGTGAATATTGGAGTAAGCTATCCTGCACGTCACCAGAGTGTGAACTTTGCAGAAACATGTCATGACAATAGTGCCAACAATAAAGAAAACCTATTAAACCCAGAGGTGAATGGTATTGGGACATCTGCATATCACTTTACAGCATCATGTCACACTGAAATGATGCGTTGGACATCAAGAAAGTAATAAACGGAGAGAAAATGAGAGGTTAACAGAGTCTAAAGACCAAATAGGAGAAAATCTGGGACGGTGTTATAAAAGCAGCTTAACCTCCTTACCCATATAAGGGGACCCTCTAAGATGAACATTTCAAATGTTCCTTTGAGCCGCTAACCCTAATTTACAAAAATGTTGTTTGTGATAGCAGGGATTGAACACACAAACATTCCATTTTCATTACAGCCGTGGACAGAAATGAAATAGCAGCTGATTTTAAGGCAACCAGGCCCTGCAGCCCAGCAAACGTGCTGCTCTGATTCAGTCTCTCGTCTTGTTTCAGATCATTCCAGTAGACAAACTGGTTAAGGGGAAGTTCCAGGACAACTTTGAGTTTGTCCAGTGGTTTAAGAAGTTCTTTGACGCCAACTACGATGGGCATGAGTATGACCCAGTGGAGGCGAGACAGGGACAGGACGCCGTGGCCACACCCAATGCTACATCAGCTCTCAACAAACCCCCTAAAAAGGCCCTCAGTCAAGGTCAGAACCCTGGTCTGCCGGCTTGGATAAACTCTGAGCAATGGACGATAAACAGGTTTGGAAATGGGATCAGGAAAGACGTTTTAAACTGACTTCTGTTCTCAGCTCCTCAGAGGCCACCTGTTGCAAAGGTAGCACCTAAAGTGGCCACTGTCAGTGCAAGGAAGCAGGGAGTGGGAGGAGGAGATGAGGAGAGGGCGGAGCTCCTGAATGAGGTCAGAATTCTAGATGCATCCACACAATCATTATTTAAAGACTTCACAACAACCAGATTAATCGCCACTCAAACCTAATTTACAAATGAGCTTGATTTGTATTTTAGATGAGGATATTCAAAGTTAATCAGTCTCTAACTCCCACTTTTTTTTCCACTAACAGCTTGAGATTCTGAAATCTACCATTCAGGACATGGAGAAGGAAAGAGACTTTTATTTTGGTAAGTTGCGGAACATTGAGCTGATTTGCCAGGAGAAGGAGGGCGAGGGCGACCCGACACTGCAGAGGATTATAGAGATCCTCTACGCCACAGATGTAAGTTTTGGTTTTTTTATTGTATAATACCACTAATAATTTTTAGGACAATGTTGGAGTAATTCGAAGTTCAAAATTCCTTAAAAGCTGCTTTTATACATCAAGAGTCTTATAAAAGAAATGGTATCCATCAGTTCTAGGTGGTGTGATGCTCTGGCAGTAACATTATTCACTTCATTTTCAAACAGCCATTTCTTGGCCTGAAGAAGATATTTTACCCCCTTTTAAAACTTGACACAATTTTTGTGACATCTTTAGTCAAAGTTCTACAGGGATACAGTACAACAGCTCCATTTAACACCACATCTGTACAGCTGTTTACAGCAGCTGGTTTAAGGATTGTTGGAGTTGGCGTCTCAGCTCCACCCCTCTCTTCTGTGGGGTGTTCTTGTTACAGCTCTGTGTCACCCAGAAAACGTGGGACGATGGAGATAAAGCTGTTGTTTTCTCGTGTGTCACGTACACACTCGGCATGTGCCAGACAAGTGCACATAACGACCACAGAAACGTGCGAAAAAAAACCCGACTGGCAGAAAGAGCAACAAATTATTTCCCTCAGCTTGAGTAAAATTTTTATTGTCTGTTCTTGAGCTTCCACAGATCAGATTATTGTCTTATTCTTCTCAGAACACAAAAACGATTTTAACCAGTAACTTGAAACAGGCTTCTTGAAATGATCACCAGTTGAACGTGTAACTCCGTTTTGAACGATCTCCTTAAGTGATCTGTTCAGAGGAGGTTGGTGCGTCAGACGCCTCCAGTCTCACACAGAGCTGCTAATGTTGGCAGCAGAGAGGAATGTCCAGCTGTTGGAGGGAACTACATTACATTACACATCTCCTGTTCATTAAAAAACTTTACTGGACTCTCGTCATTTAAATCATTTCAATTAGTGATGCCATGTTTTTATTCTTTTTATTATTCTTTTTCACAGGTTTATAATAAACTTATAAACGTAAATGGAAAAATACATTTGTCCTCATTAGAAAACCGGGTCGAAAACTAATTTGTCATTAAAAAAAGGGCGTAACGTGTCATTGCTGTTGTTAGTTTCCAGCAGATTAAAGCTCAGCTGCTGTCGTCATTGTCTGCTGAGGAACAGCAGTCGCTGTGCAGGAGACGACGCACAAACAGTGTCTTTAAAATGACTGGTGCTCGTCCATAATATTATTTTAAAAAGAAAAAAAATCATTACCTGATTTAGACACATAAATGACCAGTGAAGTGTAGCTGGGTGATGCTTTAGAATTAAACACTGACTGTTGAATTTCAACAGCTGGAAAGCTCAAACATCTGTATGTTGATAGTCGGTGAGGTTTTTAGATTGAAGGGACTTTCAGGAGTTAAATCAACCTGAGTTACGATATTAGATGGTCAGCTGTAAACTTAATTTAGGGACCAAAACATCTGGAATCGAAGCGGCTTTCTTCCTTTTGCCTCCAGAACTGAATCAGTGCAGAAACGGGTAGAGAATTATATCAAGGTGGTGGATTCCTGCACAAACAGGCCTTTTAATACACTTTCTGTACACTTACAAAGTTAAAATGACCTCAGTCCGTTTCTAGCAACACCATGAACACAATCACTTAACTGGAATTACATTTTTCATTTTTAAATCTTGTCAGAGTCTAGAACTCTATTCTGATGTAGCTCGATTGTTGCCAATGTCATCCTGCTGCAAACATATTTCATTCCAACTCAAAGCTGCTTTAGTTCACATCATTTTGGTCGTCACCATCTAACATCAGACCTGGGGATGTTTTAAAGGTGGAGTAGGTGTTCTTTGAAAAAACGGTTCCAGCAATCCAACTCAAGTGAGATTTTGAAAATATACACTCCCTCCCTTGAGTGCATTGATATTTGATGGACATATTAGGCAGCCAATGAAAGTAACGATGATCACTATTTTGATTGGTCAGAGTTTTCCTCTGATTATAACCTCTAGACTGGACCTAAACGTTTCGTCTTTTTTGCAAACATTTTATTTCACTGGGTGCAATGGGAATGTGAAAAGGTTTTCAGGCAATATTGTAAAAAGTGCTGCAAAAAAAGAACACCTACCCCACCTTTAACTCTAGTGTGTTTTCTTGCAGTAAAAGAGATGATTGACGTGAAGGCGTTCTGATCCCTGTCTGACGTGTCCCGCCTCCTCTGTTCCCGTCTGTGCAGGAGGGGTTTGTGATTCCAGATGCTGAGGAGCAGGAGGAGTTTTAATACGAGACTGCGAGCAGCCTTTCACTTAGAAGCCCTGGTCTACAGCCCACCTCAGAGTCCTTCCTCAAACCACGGCAGTTTGGTTTTATGTCCCACAGCAAGCCAACTCGTGACAACCCCCCCACCCCCCCCCTTTAATCACCAAAGTCTCAGTAACTGCCTCCATCCTACACAGCTGTCAGTCTGCCAACATCACCAATCTGTGATCCTCCCCAACTCCAACATGCAGTACACACTGATACCATTACTGACTTCAGTGTGAAAAGCACAGTGATGTTTTGTGTGTGTGTTTAAAAAAAAATGTGTTTGAAGCAAATGTAAATTTATCCCCCCCTGTGAGGACCTGGCTGTCAGATCACCACACTGCTCTAAAATAACCAAGATTGTTTTTTCTTTTTCTTTTTCTTTTCTTTTGTTTCATGGCGCTACAGCCACTCTGTGCCTTTCCTGTTGACAATTTTACTCGTTCTGAGGAAGGTGCACGCATTGACGTCAGTGAACACCGTTCTGCATCGCTTTGGGGGGAAATAGAAAAATCAATGTTTTGTATTTATGTTAACTCGTCCCATTTTATCCTGCTAAGACTGTTAAAGATGAGGTATTAATGAACTCCTGTTGACATCCTGATATAAAAGCAAAGATTGAGAAGCGGCAACACCATGCTGTTGTCACCATGGAAACCATTTTGATCTGGCAAACTTGCACGTCTTCCCGTCACCGTTGACCTTGTTTTTTTTTTTTTTTTTGCTTTGAACCGTTCTTGGCACCTTTTTACCAATGCCCTCACCTTTTTAAAATTACGATTCATTTTCCATTCACTACTTGATTTTTCACTAAACTTGGTCTGAAAAACGCCACGCGTGTCGAAGCTTTTTTCCCGCCAAAACAGAGGAGAGGTTTGAGATGAGGCAAGCGGTTGTGGTTCATTTTATCAAGTGTGTTTTTGTTTCTCCGGTCTGCATCCTTTCACTAAACCTCCGCTGTTCCCATCTCAGACCCGTCAGCGCTTCAGTTGGAGCGGCTGATGAGGTGTTTAAAAACGTCTGCAGACGGTAGCTTCCTGTCCGACGTTCTAATGTTGAGCAAAGCTTTCTGTAAATTGTTCCCGATCCACAGTGAGTGTTTTGAATGTTTTGTCTTTTGGGGCATTTGTTGTAACGCAGATGCACGTCTTTTATTTCCCTCCACCCGTCGCCCTTAAGCTGCCCCGTTTTCTGAAAGCCAAGCGACGCTGAACACTGTGAGCCCACTGCTGTTTTCCACCTCCCGTCTGCTGAGCTGTAAAACTGGCTTTTACTCGTCCTTTGGTTGCCGTGGATCCGTCACATTTCCCAGAGCTCCTGCTCTTCCACGCCGTTGGACTGACGGGTTGAAAACTTGTCACTGACTGTGAATCCTCGTCTCCACGTCTTCGGCCCGTCTGAGCAGTTTTAATTGGAATGTTGTAACTTGAGACCAGTTTTCCCACTGTACTTTGTAGAAATGTTGCTTTGACGTATTTGTACGTAGTTTGAAACAACATGCTGGTGTTTATTCAACATGACCTAAATAACACAACTCTGCTGATGGCCTTATTCATAACAGGACTTTTTTCTTTTTTTTTTAAACTGATATGTACATCTCTGCCTTCTGCAAATATTTATGCTGGTTCAGTCATGTTTTAGAAACTTGAACAACTTCTCGCTTTTTGTTTGTTGGTCTTTGGTTTCAATATAGTTTTTAGAACAAAAACAAAAGACCACATCGGTAAGAGTGTCTAAAAGATCTTACATTTCTGGAAATATGCACAATATGAACCCTGAAGTCTGAGGGGTTTCAGATCGGTCGTCAGGTTCTCACAAAGTTCTCACAACAGTCTGAAATTACGGGCTTATTGGTGTCTTTTCCACAACATGAGCAAATATGTTGCACAGACTCAAAGCAGTTTTTGGGGTGCCAGTTTAAGGTTTTTCCTCCGACTAAAGCAGAGTTGGAGTGCTGTAGCGACACGGCTCGGTTACTGAGAGGCTGACGAGCCTTGAACCCACACTGCCGTGAGCGGGACGACGCGTCGCAGTGCCTGAACTACTCTAGTTTTTTGTGGTACTTGCCTTTAGGAAAATCAGATCTCTAGTTGGGCCTTTAAAAAGATAATTTCCAAATCACTTTTTACAGAATGTATGCTTTTAAAAACATGTTGTTGTTTTTTTTGTTGCTGTTTTGGGTGGGGTGGGGGTGGGGGGTCTGTACGCAGAGCCAGGCATGTCTCATATTTGTTTCCAGCTTTAATTTGATGGGTTCATGGAGGCCTGCAGGTTGCTTCCTGCTGAAGCGTTACATCGTCGCACTCCTGCGTCAGAAAAGCTCTGAAAGATGCTGAGCAGTGAAGAGACGCACATCTGTAACATCCGGCATCACATCCTGACCCGTAAATGACACATTCTCTAAATTCATTCATTCTCCTGAAACTTAAGTTGATCTCATGGAAACCTTTAGTCAAGTTAAAGCTGGTAACCGTTTCTGCTGAAGTTCAGGTAGCGTAGCGTGAACTCGGTGAAATCTTCCCTTCGGTACACTGTACACGGATGCAAAGACCAGTTCAGACCGTCGTGCTGCATGATGCCCTGTTCTCAGTGTTTATGCATATTTAATAAATGTTTTAAAATACTCCATATGAAGTTGTAGGACAATATGAGGTCATTTTCAGTGTTTGACAATGTAAAATAGATTAGAAGGATTAAATTCTACTGCTGTATGTCATGCTGTCTTCATTTTTTTCCCCCCAACGATGTTGGTAGCATCTGTAAAAGACACAGAAACCTCAGTGGTGAAAACATTGATGGTAAACCGCTCCATTACCCGGAGGGGCTCCATTACCTGGAGGGGCTCATCCTCCTCAGAGCTCCTCTGGAAGTCTGGTGTTGTTGAGTCATGAAACGGCAACGATCCGAGTCGTCACATCTGCCCGCAGCCACAGATGCGTCAGAAACCATCTGTTGAATGATTACGGACATCAGGTTGACAGTTGGTTGTTCAGATTAGCGCTGATGCATAAATCTGCCGGGTGGCTGGGCCTGATGGAGACGTTGGGTTGGTAGCTGTGGAGGCTGATGAACTAGTGTTCCACTTGGTGTTGGTAGTAAAGAACAGCCCCCCCCCCGACATGGAGACATGCTGGAGAAAACCTTGAGACCAGAGACGACAGCAGCTTGCTGAAAGTGCTTTTAGTGACGGGAGGGTTAAAGGAGGGTGGCCCCGGGGTGCTGACGTGACCTCCAACAGATCGGAGTTGATGAGCAGCTTTTCTAGCTCCTGTCAAGTGGAATATCTGGATTTTTTTTTTCCCCCCTCTGGTGTTTCAGCTCCAAGGTTTTTGACAGTCACTCTGTCTTTGCAGCTTCAAGACATTTTCTTGACGAGTATGTGCAGGTTTCTTTTTTGTTTTTCCAGTCTGGTGTAATGTTGGTTGTAAAGGTCGTCGTGTTAGTGGAAGGACTCTGTGTGTGGTTTCATGTTTAGCTTCGGCATCTTATTTTTACAATCACCTCTCAACCCAGTTGTGAGGGAGCTCGCGGTCGTTCGCGGCCTGTGACGTCCGCCTGATCGTGACGTCTTTTCAGAGAACGTGTTTTAGCTCGTGACAGCACGCCCATGCTTAAGTAGAAGTGTCTGAGTAAAAGGAATTGATGGCTTCAAGGGTGTGATGGGTGCATGACCTCTGACCTCTGAGCTCTCCCTTGTTACAGCGCGGGCCGAGCGTCACCCGGGTTCATCTCCTCCCTGTCAGGCTTCAATCTTTGATGTGTTTGTTATACTCTGCTCAACACGATTTTCTTAAATCAAGTTTTGTACAAACAATAAAACAATATTTCCTTGTCAAAGCCGGCCTGCTCTTTTCTGTCTGTCTTTTCTCTTCTTCCCTGAAGCTCGTCTTTCTCATGGCGCTCGGGTGGAGTTGAGCTGAGAGTCGAGACGTTTTCCTGAAAGAAGACAGATGATGGATCCACCTCTGGTTTCTAAATGAAGAGTTTCTCTGTCCTGTGTGTTGAGGAGGAGGCGGTCTCTGACCTCCAGCCCAGACTGGGATCAAAACACGACTAGAAACCGTTGTTTGATGATTGCAGGGTGTGGCTCATGAACTCAGCGTTAAACCAGGTTGGACCTGATTTCAAGGAAGTGGTTCTGGATCGGGGGTGTCAAGATTCATTGGAATTGTGATAAAATCAGTAGAAAACAGTCGACTGATTAAAATTTCAGCATTTCAGTTCCACGTAGATCAAGGTTGTTCAGTTGGGCCTCATAGTTGTTGAGGTGTTGCAGATCGGTCACGTTTTCCAGGTCAAATGTTTAAAGATGAACCAGGTGCCAAGTAATTAAAATGATTATCTTGATGGATCACGGATTAGCTTCATCCTGATGATGAGCCAATTGCTCAAGGAGACACCTGGCAGTTTTTATTTTAAGTTGACACAGTTTCCTGGAACCCCCTTTTCAACCAAACTTTATGGTTCTGTTCACAACACCTGGTTTTTCAGACGAAAACGTCCAAGTCACAGAGGGAAAAAAGTGACATCCCTGGTCTGATGGGAGATAATAGGATTCAGATATTTACCTTCTTGCTCATGTACATGCTTTATTTCAGATGAGGAACACTTGCTGGTCACTCTCAGACCTGGACTCCCAGTCTGAACAAACCCAGGAGACAGTTTATTTATAAGAGAGCTTGATATCACTTATTTATAGTCCAGAAAAACTATGATCTGGCCTGATTTACCCCCACGGGCTGCTGACTCTTGGGACACATGAGTCCATCTGTTACTAATTTCATTTCTGAAAGGTGGTACTTCCAGGGATGAGTGGATCGATACCAAAATATCGATATTTTCATTCATGGCCTTAGTTTTTAGGATTGATCCTCATGTAAAAGGGGAAAAAAATCAATATCAAGTTATGCTTTAACACCTAAATTAAATCAGTTAATTTCAAATAATTTTTGCTTCTTTTTTTTATCTTTTGTTTGGTGGTGAGAACATGTTGATGTCCATAAACTATAATTTATAGGAATAATTTGCTCGAATAAATGTGTGTGTGATATTGAGAAAAAACTACTTTGCATTGTAAAAGCACTTTGAGTGATTCTCGGACTAGAAAAGAGCTATTTAGCCAAGAACGTTTTTTTTTTTATTATTGTTTTCGAACTACTTTTCCTTCCACCTGCGCACTTCCTTTGAACAGCGGCTGTAACGCGGCTCACAGAAGCGACCGTCGTCAGCGGCAGAATATCAACGATAGATAATAATAATGATCCGACATGTGGTGGTGGTGACAAAATAGATCCTGAGGCGACACCACAAATCTCATGAAATGTTACAAAAAAAATTACGCAAAAGTTAATGAGTTTCAAGAGAAACGATGAGAAATTATAGACGGATATCCCTTCTTCACTGAGGTAAAGTTTTATAGTGGAGACATTTCAGAAAGGCAGGAACTACCTGGGTAGATGGATGGATAGATGGATGGATATTGTATGAGTGTAGATTAGTTAAGGCCTTTTACTCACTCATTTATTACATTCATTAGGGAATAATTGAAGCCTTAAGAGAAAAACACCAAGTTTAATGGAGAGAGAGAGAGAATTAGAGCAAAAGTTTCTTTCTGAGTCACTTCCCTGTCAACAGTTCAGAATTAGTGTTTGAATGTTACAGAATAAACCGTTTTATCTGTTTTGTTAGAAAGAAATGGAGGAGTTTTATTTTCTTCTTAGACCAAGTAATGTCTTAAGAGCAGAGCTGGTTCTGGCCAGATACATCAGGGTGGGCTGGCAGGAGTAATAGATGGGCAGAAGTACGGAGACCTGGAGATGACATGGAAATTCTTTTTTTTTAATCTCGTGTGCATGACTTATCTTACACGTGCGGCTTAATGTATCTCGTGGGCACGAGTTAGGTGTCATGAATATTGTTGTTTTTTTTTATTTTCATTTTTTTAGGAGTTATGCACGTGCGAGTCACTATTCTGCAGTCAGTGAAAACAGAACACTGTTGTAATGTATCTATCACAGGTGTCAAACTGATCCATGAAAGGGCCGTGTGGCTGCAGGTTTTTGTTCCAACCATGCAGAAACACAGCTGACTTGTTTTAGTCAATCAACTAACTGTCTTCACTAAAGGTCTTAACCAGTTCAGTTGATTGAATGAAACAAGTCAGCTGTGTTTCTGCATGGTTGGAACAAAAACCTGCAACCACACGGCCCTTTCACGGATCTGTTTGACACACCTGGTCTAGACAGTCTCATCATTTTATTCTTTAAGTTGGGAATGCTTCTTAAAGAGATACTGAGAAGCTTAGCCTTATATGGGTTTATTTTAAGCTGGAGGCATCTTATCAGAATCCTTGGAGAACACAAACAGCTGTTGACAGTTTTCAGACTTGCAGGATGTCATTGGTTTAATAAGTGATCGATTGAGAGGCCCTGGGAGACATAATGGTTATCGGTTAAAGCGCCTTCATTTTACCTTCCACGGTGGCACTTCTTTCAAGCCTTTGAGCGAGTGGAAGTGTGTATGAAAATGTGTGCTAGTTACAGTAAGTCACACGCGCGAGATAAAAAGTCGTGCGCACAAGATTAAAAAAAAGTAATTTCCATGTCACCTCCAGGGCTCCGTACAGAAGAGCCTCTGGAGCAAAATCAACAAAAGCTATTTGAGAAATAACAGATGCTCCTAAGGCAACAGTCTTTCAACTGTTTGAATCCAGTTGTAGCAGGTCATAAATGGAATACATTCGTTTGAATTTTTTTCAAAAAATTTTTTGAATATTTTTTTTCTATGAATATTTTTGAAACTTCCACGATGTACTGAGACCGCGAAATGTGGGGGATTCCTGTAAGGGTTTTACAAATCACAAACTGTATTTTATGTGGTCTTTTCTATCTAAAATAAAGCTTTATCCAGGTGTGAGGGGCTCCAGCTGTCAGAAAAGCTGGGAAGTTTGTCCTTTTCGCAAATAGAATAGAATTAAGGTTTCATGAATCTAAAACATTGTTCTAATAGTCGTTGATATCTAAGAGCCCATTAAGTCCAGTTGTGAGTGGCTTAATTTCACAATTTGACTGGTTTTTGACTGGGACCTGATCTAACGCTCTAAAAAGTAGTGGAACGGCCCTTTTTGCTTTCTGCCAAATGAGAAACTAACTTTAAAATTGTTGCAGGAACGTTCACATGATGCTGAAAATACACCAGACGTATGATGGATCCTGTAGCACGTCAGGCTGTAATGACAGCGAAGGTAATATCCAGCTGGGAATCTTTGGTTATCTGCTGCACGCTGATCACAAACCTTCTTTCTCCAGAGAAGACTGCGGAGCTAAAAACAAAATGACTCTTAATGTGACATCTGGTGACCCTGTAACTGTGGTTGGAAAATCTGCACTTGTCCCTTTATACCCTCCCAATATGTTTTTAGTTTTTGTTGATATCTTTTTGAATACTGTATTTGCATTTCTTATGTGGATTTGTTTCGGGTAGCTTGAGCTGTAGGGACACCTACTGGACGGATGTGAGAGCTCAGTGATATGATCATGTGATTATTGTAATTAAAAAAAATTAACTGTTCATACTTCCTTTCAGGGACTGCAGTGGTTGGAGTGGAGATGCTTGTTCAGCAGGATTTGAGCAGCTCCTGAGACCTGGTCATTAGGTTCCCGTGGTCTTGTTCTGCTCTGAATATCATGTTGGTGTTGCACATGTTAAATAATAGTAATAGAAATTCTGATTTATTTTTTTGTTGTACTTCAGTTTTTCACGGTGTCTCAAGGTGCAAAGGATGTCGAAAGGTTACTGATAGATTTTTGAACTGCCACAGCAGGGAATGAAGCATCATTACCCATCAGTTGGAGCGAGTTTTTCTCCAACCAGATGAGAAACGTTGGAGACAAGCTTTCTGTCCGCTGCTCAGTGGAAAACAGTCTGCCAACTCCTCAGTTTAAAAAAAAAAAGCTACTGGCTACTCTGAAAGTCACTGGAAAACGTCATTATCTAATTTATGTTAAATGGTAATGTGCACCAATGTCAAGAAGTTATTTTTTAAAGAAAAGCACACTAAATATGTTTATAATTAGTGCTGGACAATTAATTAGATTAACTGAAATCCACATTCAGAGCCAATAATTGATGTAATCGTGCTCGTGTCAGTTATTTCAATTATTTATTTTCTTTAAAATATTCATTTAATGACCATATTTTATCAATCTGTGTGTTCTTCCTTTCATTTATTTTAAAATCAAGATATGTACTAGTGCTGGGCAATATGGAAAAAATCATATATCACGATATGGACTATTTTATACCACGATAATATATATCACGATATACCATAATAAAGTATGTTTTCAGTTATTCTCTGAAAAGTTTGACAAAAATTTCATTGCTTACTTTTCAACTTTATTTTGAAAGGACATTTAGCTGAACTGTCACAAACATACATTTTAGTCCAGCAAAAACAGGTAGGTACAGAGGTACAGTAGCTTTCACATTTTTTTAAAAGTGCACAACAGTTTCTGAGAGGAAAAACACATTTTTGCACTGAAGTTCAGCTATAAAAAATGAACACAAATTATTTTTCAACTTTCTGAAATCTGTAACCTTGTAGTGCAAAGTTTGCAAACCAATATAAAGTGTCTAAAGTAAACATCAGGGTTGAAGAGAACTCTGTTTAAGGCATTAACCATGAATAAAAGTGCAAACATAAAAGGCTACTTTGTAGAAGTAGATATGTTTCTAGTAAATTTATCGTTGCAGGTTATTTAATTACATATTTGCTGTAATAATTGATAAAATTAGGTTAGAAACGATAGAAGAGAAATGGCACGATACACACTTTTATATCATCCCCACGATATGTATTGTCATATTGCCCAGCACTAATATGTACTCTTTTATTAGAAAAAAAATCCCTTTTATATTTGAAGAAACAACCTCATCTTAAATAATTTCTCATCAATTGTATTCGAGGTAACTTATTTAATTAGTCATGATATAAATCAATATTTTTTTCTTTTTTTAACAGCTTGTTAACAGTGTTAACAGGGTTTGTACTGTACAGTTTAGACTGATAAACTAGACATCTAGTTGGCCAATGCTCAGTTGGCCAACGCTAACCTACGTTGTCGTGTAGACAGCAAGACTTTAAAAAAAAATATTGGAATCGAATCGGGATACTATCTCCAATAATGGTGATTGATCGAAACAGAAATCGCTGGTCCCGCCCGCCCCTAGCTGGTATAAATAAACCTGAGTCGCGAGAAATCGGAGTTTTGGAGTGGTACGTGAACGCACCGCAAGCGCTGATTGGCTGTGACTGCGGGCCAAGTAGAGTTCAACGGTACACATCCGCTTGGCAGGGAGAGTCCCGAGAAAGAAACGGTTGAGTGTCAGTGCGGGTCAGAGGGGTTTTCATCTCCGGGTCTCTGGAGGACATGCAGGATACTCCACTGAGCGGACGCCTGTTTTCTTTCGATACCCGGAGCAGCACCGAGCCCGAACAGCTGAGGCAGGAGGCGCCGTGTGTCCGCTCAGCTGCGCGCGGTTCGTTTGTGAGTCAGTTTAGCCCGTTAGCTTAGCAGGAAACCTGCTACCGTTCACGGTCGCGCAGCACTTTCAGCACCTGCAGCGGTGGCGCGCGCCTAAAACCGCTGCCGGACTGTCTCAGACTTCACAAACGCAGCTGAGACGTTTTAGCACACGCGCAGTTTTTTTGCGCGTTATTTTATTTTGAATAAAAAAGCGTATAAAACTTGACTGCAAAACAAGGAAGTCTGAATGAAATGTGCTAATAGGCTGCAGTATCCTGTTATCTGCCGATCGCGCGAGGCTGGACATAACCAGAAGTGAGCTATAAAATTATAAAACACTGAACTTCACACATCAGCTTTACAGTTTTGCTGCGCTGGTTCGTCTTACTGCTCGTGTGTGCAGCATTTCCGTCAGATCATCTGGAAACATCTGGCTGCTCGTTTTGAAGGAACTGGCCGCCGTCTCCTATCTGGTGACAGCCAAGAAGAGGTTTCAAACATGATCCCCGACAAAGTTCCGGTGGAAGACGTCTTCCATGGGTCGGAGGAGCTGAAGAAGGAGTCTCACGTGCCCAGCTTTGAGAAATACAAGGAGCTCTACATGAAGTCGGTTGACAATCCAGAAGGCAAGTCGCTGTTGTAGCATCTTTAGCAGGTTCATGTGTAAATATGGAGCATATTAACCTTCAGCTAGTCTCCACACTAGCTGTCTGAGCAGTGCAGAGGTCAGAGGGCAATTATTGAAAAAAAATGTAAAGACTGTTCTGTGTCTTGCATCGTCATCACCTTGTTTTTACCTGGAGGATGACACATCAGTCATCATTCAAGTCAAAAAATGTCCCAAACATGCCTGAAAATGCCCTTCCACTTACAAACGTTTTAAAGCTGTCTGATGAAATGACCGGCTGATTCAGTTTTTACAAGTTTAAAAAGTGAATATAGACAACCAGGCTTTGTTCACTTCATTTTTTTGGCATTTATGGTTCTGTGTTTATGCAATTTTAAGTGTTGTGAGCATTTTTAGACATCATATGAGTCATTAATGGTTTCATCAGTGTTAAGGTGGTGGGTTTTGGTAATTAGGACGTGCTGGTTTACTGCTAATCTTCCTCATGGACAGACAGACACCTCAAAGTGAAGAAGCGGTTCATGAGCTCAGTATTTACTGTTCATGGTCAGTAAGTGAAGGGAAGTGAGGTAAATCAAGTCAACACCATTTTCATACAACAGCATTTCACCACAATAAATCATGATGGTGAAGCAAGCGTTCAGTGTTTGTGTGACAACACGGATGGAAGAAACTGCAAGCATCACTTCTTCTTTCCTTATAGTTTTAACAGAAAAGAGATCATGAAGAATGAAACTTGTTTCAAGGCTGCTGGTGTGTTTGAAAGAATAAATGTTAAGAGTTGGGATATTCCATTTGTAGTCCTGTTTACATGTTACAGATCTTATTAATGTTAGTTAACGTCATATTCTGGACACCACAGTGATTTCTGCTCACATCATGAATTAAGATCACTGCGTGTTACCAGGTGTCAAGAAAACTGGTTGGAAGTTAAAAGCAGTTAAGGTGTATCGACAATCCAACTAAGATCAATGTGTTCAATTGTTAGAGTTTTGGTAGAGAAGTAAGTAAGTAAGTAAGTAAGTGATTTTTTTTATTTTGATTTTTTTTGTCCTTATTGGCTGCTGTGCCACTGTGGTCGCCCAGATTGCAATTGCACATTTATCAGAAACTGCCTTTTTATAATTGCACAACTTAAGGTGTTGCCACAGAGCTGACGTCTTTCAACAGCCAAACTCGGATGAAGCACTGCGATGACTGATTTTTAACGGCCACCAGCGTTGTGAGATCGCTGCCTGCTTGAGACCCGGCAGAGATTGTATTATATTATTTTCACGTTCACCAAACATTATTACACTAAATGTATTTTACAGTTCAACTGCTTACAGAAGGGGGGAAGGCAAGGATCAAAAGTGAAAACCAGATATCCACCTCATGAAGGAACATCTGGATAATATCTGAGTATCTAGGTTTCGCCTTAGAACCTTCTGTTTTGTAAAATAAACTTATCACTTAAAGCGTCATATAACGTCTTTAATTGTGATCCGTCTCAGATCTTGGGGCTGTATCATATGAAATGCATCTTTTATCATCAAGTATCAAAAGATAGTTTCCATTTTTATTAAAACGTGTCTAAATATGAGCATCTTCAGAGGACGTGTCCCTGTCTGACCACAGTGCTGTCGTCCTGCAGAGTTCTGGGGTAATTTAGCGAAAGACTTCTTCTGGAAGACCAAACACACAGGCCAGTTCTTCGACTACAACTTCGATGTGACCAAAGGAGAAATCTTCGTCAAGTTTATGGAAGGAGCGACCACAAACATCTGCTACAACCTCCTCGACCGAAACGTCCACGAGAAGAGCCTTGCTGATAAAATCGCCTTCTTCTGGTTAGTATGAAGCTTCGTGCGTCTGTGCACGAGGTCCTCAGCGCTGGTGAGCTGCGCTCTGTACCGAGTTACTGGTTTTGTAGGCGTGTTAGAGTTCAGCTGGTTATTTTGGTAGCGGTGCATACCCTGGAGACGATGAACCGGAAAAGGCTGCTGGTCCAGATGCTGGGGGGGGGGGGGGGGGGGGGGGGGGTGGGGGGGGGGGTCCAGAAGGTGCGCTGTGAGGTGAATCAGTGAACAGGTGGGAGGGGCCGTGGATCAGTGTGTAGTGGAGAACGACCTCTGTCCTGAAGGATCATGGGATCAGTCCCTGTTCAGCCTCCACCAAACATGTTAAAAACCAAAGACGGGTCAGTTTTTGTCAGGTCACATTGTTAATGGACTTCCTGTCAGTAACAAGCAAGTCATGGAGAAATGATCGTTTCATTTCTGCTGTTAGCGTCTTAGTGAAATCTAGAAATACACCAATCAGTAGTTTTAATTCTTGTAATATTGTTGTATGTGGGTTGACTCTTGCTCAGATATTTTCATTACATTTGGATTATTTGTATCATTAACAGAGATGCCCTTGTTTTCAAGGAAATTAAAGCACCTGAAAGCTTTTCTTTTTTTCCCCCTGACCATCAAATTGTTTACTATAGTTACTTCTTATACAACAGGGAAGTATTTCCCAGAAAAACTGTCAAACATTTCAAGATTCAAGATTCAAGATCTTTATTTGTTACGTACACAATTATACTTTGTACATTGTGCAGTAAAATTTGTTATTGTACCCACAGGGCAAACGCTTTCTTTTTAGAAGAAACAGGAAAAAAAAAAAAAAAAAAAGAATTAAGCTGCTCATTTATGAGCAGCTGTGAAATATGTAACACCTGCTATCTTCTCCGCTCTTTCATCTTCGTCCCTTCTCTTGCACTAGAAGTCATCTCTTTTTTTTTTTTGCCAGTAAAATGAGTTTTGTCTTTAAGAGGTTTTTTTTTCTTACTGTTTAGTTTATTCTTATTCTAGAATAGTCTTTTTTTCAGGGCCATGCTCAAACTCTGCTGTCTTTAAAGCAGGTCACTGAGTGTTGATCTGGGACTTTGGATCCAGCGCTGCAGGACATTTATGCAACTGTGTGTGTGTGCATGGATGGTAACTGGACTAAGTAATGATAGTAAATGTGCCATATTTGAGGCAGTACTGGGAGGGCTGGTGGATCCTGCAGTCATCTTGGAGGTGATTTCATTTCAAGCTCCAAGTTCTGACCTTCAAGGAAAATGAAAGTAGCCTCGTTCAGTTCCAGGCCAGCTGGTATCGGTTCAAGGAAATAACAGAGCAGTTTACTGTATCTTGTGCTTACAAACCAAATGCTCAAAATGTTCCCGTATGGAAGCTGGACAACACTGTGAGACAGAAGCTGCTAGAGCTGCTAGTAACAGTTAGTGTGTGTGTTATCACTTTAATGAGGTCATGGCTGGTGAAACTTGAGAGAAAACTGGCTTGTTTTGTGTTTCAGCTTAAACTACAGGCAGCGTATAATATCTGACTGTTTCCTACAGATAATACAGATGCCCACACTTGTACCATTATCACTAAATGAGGCAGAGGAGCTGCTGAACATCTGGCACACTGAACAAGTGAAAGAAGATGATTTTTATCCCCCTGTAGTTTAAGATGGCAAAGAAGCAGCTTTGGATATTTACTGAAACAATTGGACATGATCTGAAGTCTGTGTAAAACAGAACAGCTTCCAGTAAGTTATTAATGATCAGAGAGGCGATGCAAACTCACAGCGAGTCTTTCAGAAACGTTTTTATCACAGATGGTCTGATGAGGCAGACTGATTAGCTATATATTGCCCGTTTTTTTTTTTTTAAATAATCAGTATCTACCTGAGAAAATGAGCTCATTAACAGGCCAGCACATCTGGACGTCCTCATCAATATCACAGTTAACTGATCATTTCAGCTCCATCAACGTCACTGAGCTACCGTTTCATTTTATTTTAGCTCTCATTGAACACTGACACGGCTTTTACTGTAAATATGCCTAACTGTTAAAATTAGGATATGTTTCTAATGAAAGATTACATTGTAATATTCTGTGATTTTTGAAATAAGTAGTTTACATGAACTTTCATTTAACTGTTATTACTTTACACACTGTCTGAGTGTGTAAAGTAATAACAGTTAAAATGAAAGTGAAAGTGGTTGACATGGGCAAGGTTGTCAGTTCAAGGCTCTTTTATTAGTGTGACACTGCCCTTTGTTCCACTTGATACATTTTAAAATTCAGGAAATTATTATTTAAGTTGGGAAAATTTGTGCATCTTTTTTAAAGTTTATATCTTATCATACCTCCTCAGTCCTGTCGGAGGGTTTTAGATGTTCTGTTTGGAGATGAGCAGCATGTAATGACCAGGAAGAGCATCTTCTCCAGGCTGGAGTTTTGGGACAATTTTCCTTTTCACTGTTCTATCGTGATATTTGATGGAGGAGTGGTTCAACCAGCAGCTTTCCTCAATACCTCACTGACCCAAACAGAGGAGCGGTGGTGACGCTTTATGACTGACAAACGTGCATCAGGGAAATCTAATTCAGTCCACGGTGCTAACCAGTGGTGACATTTCCAAGGCTTATTATTGGTATCAATGCTTTCATTGATGCTGCTCAGTGGTTTCAAACAAAACATAAAAAAGGTTTCAGTTAGGAAACATTAGAACCAGTTGGAAATTAGCAAGTACTGCCTTCCTTGTTATTTCCTTTGTAATCATCATTAGGACATTAAAAAAAATTATTACTATTAACTAGGGCTGGCCAAGTTAACACTTTATTATCGCGTTAATGCATTAATTTATTAACGCCGACATTTATTTTATCGCACGTTAACACATGTTGCTCAAATGCTTTTGTTTTGAAAAGTCTGTTACTGGCTGCTGCGGAACCGGAAAACAATTGGTGGAAAAGCTAAAACAGACATGGAGAACGGTAAAAATCCGTGTACTTTACAGTTCAGGTAGCAACTCAGGTAGCAATATTAACAATTCTGTCTAACAAAAAAAATTCTGGACTGCAACAAAACTTTGGCGTCATTCCTCCATTTATCATCAGATCTGCTCCATGTGTTCACTGTCCTGCTGTTCTCTAGCTGGTTACTGCAGTGCAGCTCCATCTAGTGGCACAGATGTGTAATGACAACTGAAAGTCCAGTCCTCCATTATAAAACAAATTCAGTTCTGTGTTCCGTTTTTTAATTTCGTATTTTTGATCCAAGTCTAAAATTTAATATAGAAAAAAAACAGGCATTTTTTTTTGCTTTTTCTTGTGTTAGATTAAAAAACGAAAAACATAATAAAATGTCACTTTTACATTTTTTTTTAAATTTTTGATTGACAATTGAAAATAGAAAGAATGACTGATATACGGATTGGTAAATTTCCTGAACTTTAACATGGACATTTTCATTTTAAAGTTCTCCCAGACGGAGGATTCAACAGAAACAAGGTTATTTGTAACAACTGACAAGTTGAACTCTGTTAAAAGTTTCTGCTGTTACCTCAGAAATTACCTGTTTTAATGTTCTGATTGTGCTGAGACACAGTCATTTTGTTGGATTTTGTTTATAGACTTTTTTATTTTTTATTTTTTATAAAAACAGGATGACATTAATGCCCTAGCAGTGGCAATAAGGTTTATTTTGTTTTACATTTTTTAAGATGAGATTGACACTAAATATGTGTTACTGACAAGTGCTGATGTTAAAAGTGTTTGAACAACAAATGTTATGGCACTTTAGTTCATATGGCAGCAGAACATTTAAATAAAAGTGACCTTTGCACTACTTTTGAATTCATTATTTGATTTTCCATATACAATGCGATTAATCATGATTAATCAGGGAAATAATGCGATTAATCGTGATTTTAAAATCTTAATCGTTGCCCACCCCTACTATTAACTGAAGCAGGAATAGTTGTGAAAATGAGATGTTTAATATTTATTCCAGGGAAGGCAATGAGCCCGGTGATGAATTGACGGTGACGTACAAAGAGCTGCTGCAGAGGGTCTGTCAGTTCTCCAATGTCCTGAAATCACAGGGTAAGTCACTGTTTCCTTATTTCATCCTTATTCTGGGGATGTTGATTCAGGGTGCGTTCACACTTGATTCAGTCATTACAGACTCTGGTCTAGTTTCCCTGTTGGTGCGGTGTGTGAGCGCTGCCGTGCACCAAACCAGGAGACCGTCCAGCCCTGGAGAGCTGGATCCTGATCCACCTTCACCCAGACCAAACCTTCTGAGACCTCGTTCACTCTCTCATTTCTTTTGGTCTGTTTGATGTCAGATGAACCAGGACATCCTTTCAGCAAACCGAAACAAATGTATTAGTTTCTGCTTTGGTTCGGTCCAAAAGAATCAAACCAACGAATGTGAATGCACCGTACGTGCACTTCCCATGACGGTGCGTCCAGATGCTGAGGTTACCTCAGTTCATTCAGGTCAATCTATTGATGGAATACATCTGAAAACGGAAAACCCGAAATACTAAGATAAGAGCACATTATGATATAGATAAATGAAAGAACATCAGATATCTGGATTAAATAATAAACGTTATAAACAAGTAAAAGTAAAGTGAGCGCGTGCAGCCATGTCTTTACAGTGACTATTAAAGGTTAAAGCAAATAACCTGAAGACTTAAACCAGAATCATATTAATCTATACATGTACACTAGTGCTGGGCGATAGGGAAAAAAATCATATATCACGATATGGACTATTTTATATCACGATAACGATATATATCATGATATACCATAATAAAGTATGTTTTCAGTTATTCTCTGAAAAGTTTGACAACAATTTCATTGCTTACTTTTCAACTTTATTTTGAAAGGACATTTAGCTGAACTGTCACAAACATACATTTTAGTGCAGCAAAAACAGGTAGGTACAGAGGTACAGTAGCTTTCACATTTTTTTAAAGTGCACAACAGTTTCTGAGAGGAAAAACACATTTTTGCACTGAAGTTCAGCTATAAAAAATAAACACAAATTATTTTTCAACTTTCTGAAATCTGTAACCTTGTAGTGCAAAGTTTGCAAACCAATATAAAGTGTCTAAAGTAAACATCAGGGTTGAAGAGAACTCTGTTTAAGGCATTAACCATGAATAAAAGTGCAAACATAAAAGGCTACTTTGTAGAAGTAGATATGTTTCTATCAAATTTATCATTGCAGGTTATTTAATTACATATTTGTTGTAATAATTGATAAAATTAGGTTAGAATGGATAGAAACAATAGAAGAGTAATGGCACGATACACACTTTTCTATCGTCCCCACGATATGTATCGTCATATTGCCCAGCACTAATGTACACACAGATATGTAGTTATTCTCATTTATCATTAGTTTTTAGTCAAATTTGAGTCTGGATTCAGTATATTGGAGTAAATGGGCTATTATTGTTCCTGAATGAAGAGTAATTCCCTTTATTATATTTCATAAATATGACTTTTTCACACATGAATAGTAAAAGTCCTGATTCTCCCTAAATTCACGGTCCGTTTTGATGCCAAAGCAGTCGTGCTGTTGCTGCTTTTTGTGTCACAGTTGCTACATTGTTGTGCACATGTGCAGAGATTCACGCGCATGTTCTCTGCTGATGAAACCAAATCACATTGTATAATTTTTCAGTTACTTCAGTTCGTCTTCACGTAACGTTGTTCTCACTGGAGCCCAAATGTCACATGACAATGGTCTGTACTGTCATTGGTCAGTGGCAGTCTATGTTTCCATGACAACCAGCCTGGTGGCGCAACTATGCATTGATGACTCAGAGTTGGCCATTTTTCTCAATATTATTTGTTTGTTCCGCTCTTGACGAGCTAAACGGCTTGTAGATGAAGCGGCTGGAAGTCGTTTGTCCGCGACTGCTAGCGTGACATCCTTTTATCGTGTTTACCTTCTTCTCAACCGACAAAGCGCCGTCCAGCCAACTATGGAAGCCTCTTTCGCTCCACCATGTGTTTACACCCTGTAGTTGCGTCGGCCCGAGGTCTGGAGCTTTCACACCACAAACGAACCGCACCGAGACCCCCTCCTCTGACGGGTCTGCGTACGGCCGTTTAGGTGCACATGAGTGCGGTGGTCTGTTCGCACTGACCCAAGAGAACCGCACTCACCATCGCTTTGGGTCGATCTAAATCAGTGCTGTGTGAAAAGGACCTAAGGTGACCCTGACATGCTCCCAGATCATGAAAGCATCCGCTTCTGAAAGAGCAGGCGTTGTCACATGCATTTAAAATGGCGTTTTCAGTTGTATTTATTAATCACAAAGATAAACGGTACCGCTGCTGTACATTATAGTTTTGGCATAAATAAATAAAATAAATCAGAGCTTTTTATACTCTAACGTAACTGAAGAAGTCACACATTGAAGAGCCTCAGTTAACTGCTGAAAGTCACAGCAACTGAGCTGTTATTTAATTGTTACATTGTTATCTGTTTTATGTTGAAAATGTTGCTGTCACAATCGGGTCCCCAGTCCAGAGCCTTCTGTACCAGCTCTCTGTGGCTCTGAAGCTGCTGCTCCAGCAGGTGAAACTGCTCTCTCCATCACAGATGGACAAGATGGACAACGTCTCGCTGCAAACGTTGAAGACTTGGGCTTTCTCAGTAAAGAGTCTGCTTCTGGCAGATGAGGTGGAGGTGGTGCCGGAGTATAGATATTTATAGAGACTAAACTGGAAATAAAAAGCTGAGGGCGTCAACAGGAAGGGACGGAACAGACTGCACTTCTAGAGGAGGCTCAGATCCTCCTGTGTTTGCAGCAAGATGTTGCAGATCTTCTCTTTGCCTATTAGTGCAGATTTATCAGCAGCCCTGTTTGACAGGAAGCAGCATCAGAGTCAGTAACTCAGTGAGACTGAACAAACTGATAAAGCAGTCTGCCTCTCTACTGCACGTGTTGCAAGACAGAAAGGACAACAGTTGGCATCCTCTCAACAGCAGTGAGTAAACAACAGAGCGTCTTTAGAGACTTCTGCAGGACTGCTGCAAGACAGGTCCAGTTCAGAGGATCTGTCCGGCCAACAGCTGTAACCGTTTAGATTAACTCGTTCTAGTAATTTCACAATCCTAACTGATTTACTCAATACTGCTAATTATAATTTCTCTTTAGGGTTTAATAAAGCATTATTCAGTCTGATCGACTCTTCTGTCCTCAACTGATCCATCCTCACCACATGTTTAAGTGTCCTTGGGCAGGACACTAGGGCTGTAGCGATACACTAATCTCACGATACGATACACAATATTCGTCTCACGATACAATACATATCGATATTCATCTTACAACACATTTCACATCATTTTCCGAAAGATTTTAAAGGGACAAAGTGATTTTGGTGACATCTTGTGAGTGTTCCAATGACTTTGTTTGAATTAATTGAACTGAAAGCATCAATTGCACATTATATGGCTGACAGGCAGCTTGCAAATGCTGGACAAAATGAATAAAAGAGTTGTTGAGAAAAATAGTTTATTTAAACATTGCAATTGTTGCTTGCAAACTTTTAAAGGTGAGACACGAGGGTTTTGAAAGAAGCTTAGAATATCGATACCTACAGCTGAAAAATCAATACTCTCTGGGGAAATAAAATATCGAGATATATCGCAGAATCTATAAAATCGCTCAGCTCTACAGGACACTTAACCCCACAATACCCCCCCCAATCAGGGTATGATTGAACAAAGCCCTTCATTTTGCTGATTAAGTGCGTGTACATAATAAGCACCGTCTGAATGTGTCAAACACTTTCTAAAGTCGTTTTAGAAGTTTGAGAAGGTCAGAGAGGTGTTCTGTAAGTGCAGACCATTTTCCCTTCTGCTGTACTGGTTACAGTGATTATTAATCTATTACTAATTTATTACTGATTTGTTCTGTCTTTGCAGGCGTGAAGAAGGGGGACCGCGTGTCCATATACATGCCCATGGTGATTGAGCTAGTGGTCGCCATGTTGGCTTGTGTCCGTATCGGAGCCGTTCACTCCATAGTGGTGAGTTTTAATTTAACATGCACGTGGCAACTTATGGTTTGTGAGAAATACGACATGATAAACGTGAACGCGCTGCTGCATCTAGTTTGCAGGTTTCTCAGCTGAGTCTCTGTGTGAGAGGATCCTGGACTCTCAGTGTTCGCTGCTCATCACAGCAGGTCAGTTTCAGCTCAAGAAAACCAGTGTCATTCACATGCTTACCCGCCTCTAATGGAGCTCGTGGCTGTTGGTGCGTTTCACTTTTGCAGGATGCTAAAGTCTCAATCTGTCTTGTTGGCTTGTCAAGCTGAGTGAATGAAACGAGGAGCTGAGTAGCAGCTGGCTCAGACAGAGTGCTGAGTCTCATCAGGTAGATTACAGTCTGGGGATTTAAGAAGAAATCTTAATCCTCTGGCTTGATGGACTGCATTTGAGACCACACATTTCCTATCATTCATTAACTTTTCTAACTGGATCATAAAGACTTAAACTCAAGAGCCTTTCTGTCCTAACTGGTTAATTTACTTTGATCACTGTTGATAAAGTTTAGCACAGCTGGGATGTAGATGTAGGAGCTGGAATATAGAAATATAAACTCTCAAATACTAGGGGTGAGTATTGGCAAGGACCTCACAATACGATATGTATCATGATACTTGGGTCATGATACGATATTGCGATATCACGATATATTGTGATATTTTACCCAGTTAATATCAAAATTAAAAGTAGAGATGAAAAATCAAGTTGCTGTATATGTTCATCAGATGATATTAATCATTCAGAGGACAAATTGAGTCAAAACTATTTGCTTCAAAACAGCCTATTTATTGTTTATTATTAGTGTTTTTGCACATTTAAGTAACCATTACAACATACGAAAAAAATTAGATATTAGGAGCTGAAAAATTGATAGCTGGGTGGGCAAAAAAATCACGATATATTGCCAAATCGATTTTTTTTTTTCACACCCCTATCACACACTGGTGAAACTACAGGGCCGGTGCCTGCACATCCAGAAGCTCAGTATTTTAGAATACCCAGCTTCAATACACTGCATTTGGCAAATGACCAAGTTAAAGTGGCTTCATCCTGGTCTTCAAGTACCACTGCTCTGCATGTGCTCCAACATCTGGCTCCAAATAAGAGGTCTTTGTCAGACTTCTGCAGACGTTGATGCCCAGCAGATTAGGTGATCCATTCATCTGAGTCAGGAAAACATGCAGGGCAGTTGTTCTCGAGGCCCAGCACTGAGAAACACTGATTTAGATCAGTTTTGGTGGAGCACGTGGACTGTGTCTGGATCCAGACTCTTGTTTGACTGATTTTTATTTATTTATTTGCAAAGTGGTGAATATTGCCTGATGCTAAAATCCAGAGAGGGTGAGAGCCTGGATGTCTCATGCCACAGGGCCTTTATGTGATACTTTTATAGAGGACCAAATTTCTGTCCATGTAAAGAGGAGCAACATACCTGTTTAGGAGTATGACTAAAAAAAAAAAAGATAAATAAATGTGTGGCTGTTGCTGTTAATCTGTCTGCCATGCTGCAGCCGTGCCAATAATAGTCTACATCATTGCCAGTTCCTCCTGACACATTTGTTTCTCTTCATGACAGAGCTGCTCATGAGGAAAAATATACTTACTTTTTTCCTGCTTGTGTCTCCCATTTGTTCAGATGGTTTCTATCGAGGAGATAAGCTGATCAACCTGAAGCTCTTAGCTGATGAAGCACTGCAGAAATGCAAAGACAAGTAAGCTGCTGACGCACGCGCTCTCTCACAACACACACACACACAGGCTTCATTTCGCAAGCAGCAGAAATACGAAGTCATGCATCAGCTATTTAACAACCGTTTGAACGTCTCCATGAGTCAAGATGATGTAACTCTATTTTGCCTTTAACACACAGTCCACACTGTTGACCAAAAGAGTAAAAACCTTTTCACTATATTCAACAAATGTGTGAAGCGATGCCTTTATTACTGGACTGGAGCAAACTCTGTTTCTGGAGTTCATATTGAAACAAAGCTGGAAGAGCTGCCTGACTCCTGATGAGTGTCTGAAACAGCTTGAAAAACAATCAAAGTTTTCTCTCTGAGCTCTTTTTCAGTTCAGTGAAACGCAATCAGCATCCCATAATATTCCTATTTCTCCTCATTTTTCAACTCTGTTTTAGCCCTAGCGACTATGAACACCTGGTGCCCGGCGATGGTTGGCAATACGTTCAAAACTTTAATATACTAAACATGACAATAATGTCTGAAAATATTTGACGCTGGAAATGCAGATTGTTTTAGAAAAGCGGTGGCTTACTTCACCTTCCTTTTATTTCTCTGAACTGTCTCACTGACATCTGTTCAGAGCCAGCTCATCTTCATAAAGGTCTTTTATGCTCAGACTTGACATTTTCACAGAAGCCACCATGATCACTGTCAAAGATCTGTTGTTATGGAGACGTGTGATTGTGTAGTAAATGCCATGTGTCCATGTGTGTGTGCAGAGGTTTTCCAGTCAGCAGGTGTATAATGCTGAAGCACTTGTCCAAAGAGCCTGAGGAGTCTGCCGGCTGTCACTCTCCTCCAGCCAAAAGATCCTGTCCTGATCTTCAGGTAAACTGATGCTCCAGAGTCTTTGTCTGATGTCTTTCAGCTGTATTACAGCCTGCAGGCCTGTCAGAGCTCATCCAGCTCAGTTTATACAAATATGAGTCCTCTCTTTTGGTTGTGCAGTGACTGGAGTTTTATTTATTTATTTTGGTAATAATTTTCTGGAGGGAAACTATGGAAGGCCATGCTGTGTGTTGAGATGCATGGAGCATTCGGGCATTTTTGGTTTTGGCCGTGGAAGGAGAATAAAGGATAAATGTTCTTTAAATACAGTGGTACCTCTACGTACAAAATTAATTGGTTCTGGAAGTAGTTGTGTAACCTGGAAATTTTGTAAGTAGAGACACGTTTTCCATGTAAATCCTTTAATCCGTTCTAAGCCCCCTTAAAATTCGAACATAATTTTTTTAATAAATTATAAATAATACATGAAATGACATAAAAACCTGTAAGAAATACTTGTTAGAACTAGAAAAGCACTCGGAGGACGCAGACCTCCACCAAGCCTAACAATTATCGAAAATTTGAAAGTGATCCAGAATCCAGGATTTCTTCTGGATCAGACCCAAAATGAAATCAGTTCTTCATTTTCACATTTCTGACAACTCCTGAAAATTTCATCAAAATCCATCCATAACTTTTTGAGTTATCTTGAACACAGACAGACAGATAAACACCGGCAAAAACATAACCTCCTTGGTGGAGGTAAAAATTGTTGGTTTACCTGGTTGCTGGGTTACGCTCATACAGACAAGGGGCCCTCCTAGCCAATGGGATGCCAGGAAGATGCTAAGCGATAGCCAATGGCAGAGCAGCTCTGACGCACCGCTTTCAAACCGAGATACAGAGCCGACAGCTATGTTTACGTTCAGTAAACTCTGAGAGCTGTGAGTAGCAGCGCTACTGTATTTTTGCCTTTTGTATCCTGAAATTTCTTTCATAACAAGAGGTAATATTCTCCCATTGAGCTGTTTCGTAACCTGAAAATTTCATATATAGAGACGTTGGTAAGTAGAGGTACCACTGTATGTCTATTTTGTCCTGATGTGATGAGGAAAACTTAGAAACACAGGGGGTGTAGGATATTTTTGTTTTCCCAAATGAATGATTTCATAAAAGCACAGGATCGTACTTGAGTCCACAGCCCCGGGGTCTTCAGGCTGGACAGAAGCAAAAACTACAGGTTCTTGGATGCTCAAAGAACATTTTGTTTTCCCAGAACTGGGATGACTTCACGTATGAAGCAACTGTAGAAATGCTGGGAACTCCTCAACCTCTGGGGCAACTCACAGATGTTGCAACTCAGTGCAATAGTGGAGATGGTGACGACGTCAGTAGTAATTAATGGGTGTCGCTCTACGAGGAGGTTGAGCAAAATAACGTTCATCAGCCTTTCTTTAAATATGATTTTTGTTGTTTTCAGAGCACGTTACTGAGCCTCATTAAAGCTGTTTGGTTTTTCTGTTAAATGGATTTAATTCTGTTAAAACATCTTTCCTGTCAGAAACTGATTTTTACATTGAAGTCACTTATTTGAAGTTTTGGCTTTGTGGTTTTTTGTTTTTGACAATAACCGCTCTCGTTCATTAACCTCTCTTTCCTCCTCTTCCCCCCATCCTCCCCCCATCCAGCAGGAGAAACAGGCAGGGAAAGTAAAGAAAATACGTCCTGTTCCACAGGTATTTTCATCATTAAACCCCTGCACTTCTCTTTTTTTTTTCAAGGGGGATTTCACCTCTAAGCAGAGCTTTATAACAGTGCTTTTGGATAACAACAGTAAATGTTTAGATGATTCTTTCCCAAGTTTCTTTTCTTTTACACGCCATCATGTGTGGGGATTTTTTTTGGACTGGTGTGTTATAGTTTGTTCTTCGTGGTTGGGTGGTGGTCTGGTTCTGCCACTAGTTCGGTTCCAAGACCCTCCACATGTTAACGTGCCACATGTGGAAGAAGAAGTAAAAGTATTGTTCTGCTTTCTGAACTCTCTAAATTCACTGGAATTAAATTTAAATTAAATTCAAACAGTGAAATTATTGTGAAAAGAAGCTGTTTGGCATTTCAATAAAACATCTATAGACTTGGGAAAGGGTTTAACATTTTGTTCAACTAAAAATGCCCTGCTGCACCTTCTGATGTTGTGGTTTCATTCTAATGTCCTAAATCTGTCTAAATTCTTTTAACTGTTTGTTCTTTCACTAAAAACACATTTAGCCTTCTTCTATATTTAACTGCACGCAGCTCCTCACAAGCAGACAAGCTGATCTGAGATCTCTTTATTCAGGAAAAAAAATCACCCAGGTGTCCTTTTATGCAGTGAGCCTCATCATCACCACGTCAGTCCCATATACGGCCGTCTCAGCTAAATTCATTCAGAGAGCTGTTGACCTTGGCTTGAGTTTGAATTTTAACTGGCCAAATCATCTTTTTGGACTGTTGACCATGACCTCTGATGCTCCACTCCTCCAGATGTTGTTGGTCATAGACTCATTGGTGCACACGTTTGAATGGACAGTTCAACGACAGTGAAATGTGAGGACGTAATTTGAACCTTGCTGAGAAAACACGGGTCAAAACATCGCTACTTGGTGGGAAAACCCATTTCTCTTTGTACTGTCTACAGCAGGGGCCTCTAACACCAGTCCTGGAGGGCCCCAGTCCTGCATGTTTCCCTGCTTCAACAGCTGACTCAAACGACTGGATCACCATCAGCTAGTCATCCTAGTAGGCACCGTTCTGTTAATGATCCATCAGTTTGAGTCAGGTGTGCTGAAGCAGGGAAACATCTATGACCTGCAGGACAGGGGCCCTGAAGGACTGGAGTTGGAGGCCCCTGGTCTACAGACCTGAGTTAACATTTATGAAGTGCTATGATGGGATAGCTGTGATAGACCTTCGGCCCTGGCCCTTCGGACCTTCTTCTTATTTTGGGTTGTACCGGAGGAAACCATCTTTTTCCAGAGATCAGAGGTGGAGCTCTGTGATTAGTTACCTGCAGTCACATCACCCACTGGAAACTGTGCATGTAACCTCACTCCTGTCTCCTAGCAGCCTGTAGCTGTTTGCTTTTTTCCCCTACTGCACATGTAGTTGAATTAAGGGTAACCACGGTTAAATCAAGGTTTAAAACTATCACTGTGGATAACATGAGGCCCTGCTAACAGGATGCTAGCAGTTTATCTCTGGAGGGCTTTGAGCTGGACACCAGACCTGGGTTCTCCTCCCAGTAAATTACCCAGTTCTGATGGACCTTCACACAATAAAATAAAACAAACCAGTGAGTTTGTAACGTCTGTGGCTCATTTAAAGTCTCCTTGGTCATGATGCACGTCTGCTGAACTAACCTTCTTTCAGAATCTAGAAACATTTATTGAAGGTTGTGTGACTGACGCATATTTTATTCACAACTTGGGGAATCTGGAAGCTCGCCACTCCAGTTTGTTCCGATGCATGTTTGTACTTGGCTGATGTGCACGCCTGACTTGTCTGTGTGCTGTCGTGCGCCAGGTCCCGTGGAACCCAGAGGTGGACTTGTGTTGGCACACCCTGACCCGCGGGGCCTCAGACGAGTGCGAACCCGAGTGGTGCGACTCTGAAGACCCTCTCTTCATTCTCTACACCAGCGGCTCAACTGGCAAACCAAAAGTAGGGAATGAACACGTGCACACACAGATTTAAACCCTCCTCATTCACACTTGCAGAGTTGATGGATTTGTTTGGCTGCGTGCTGGAGACCAGTTTACTGTTGCATCCATGTCCACTGACCAGTGTGGACGTAGACGCTTCTTCTCCAGAAGTATTTGGGGGATGGCTTTATGTTTTTACCTTTATATACAATCTGGATCAAACTGAATCAAGATGCCATCGAAGTTTTGTCTTTTAACTTTAATATGGAAGGTTTCAGAAAGATATGACAGTTAACAATTAGGATTTACAGACATTTAGATTTTTAGGCAGGCAAATGTAACTGGACGAAGTGACATAACTGTAAATATAACTTACAGTTTTGAGAAGCTGGATGAAAATCATCAGTGCTTTCTTTCTTTTTATTTGTTGAATTTTCCACCCCTGAGGCTTTTGCTGTCTCGATTTATGATTTATGCTGTGTTCAGCCTAATGACCTCCTTCGTTCACGCTGAGACCTCCATGAACTGGCAGCTCCAGTCAAACAGCGATGAAATGCCAACTCCATACCTCATATATTCTGACTCATTTGTTTTGAAGTACAGTGATCCGTTATTTTTCACTGTTAATGGGGACGGGCGCCCCCACTGCGAAAATCAAAATCCACGAACTGGAGCCGGAGCCCCCCGAGCCTAAATAATGTGTTTAAAATATGTTTAAAACTGCAAAAAAACTAGGAGGCACTGCAGCGAAACAAGACAAAGGCTCAACTGTGGTCTTTGTTACCTTCACAGCCTCTGGTCTCTGAACCGTAGTAGACAAACCGCTGGTATTGTGCTATTTTTGGCTCGTAATTAGTGGCTAACACGCTAACAACAACAAAAGAAACAATCCTCTGCACGGAACAGGCACTTTATTCTGGCACTGCAGGAACTTGTAACATCACACAGGTTGTATTGTTGGGCTCCTGTCGGTTAACAGAGAATGTAAATCTATACACGCTGGGCTGCTGTTGATGCTCACTACACTTTTCATCTAACCCCATTTTCTTCTGCCGTCCCACGACACACATACACTACATTACCCATAAGGCCACACCATTACCCATAAGGCTACCTTCTTAAAGGGGCCAGGCTGGCTCACAACATTTCTACGCTGTGAGAGAACGCAGACAACATCCTGTGATGCTTCCGCTATTTTTTTCTTGATTTTTGTATTATATATTTCTAAAAAAAATCAGCAAATAACTAAAACCGCGGAACTTAAAGTGTGAATTGGCAAGGGATAACTGTAATGTGAAAATGGACCCTATCTGGCCAAATGACTTCTTTTTCAATTTTCCAAATATTTTTTGGAAAAAAAGGAGACGCTTTACTAAAAATAGCTGTAATTCCTAAATGCTAAATACTGTCTTTCTGTGAAATGTTCTTAAAATAAATATGAAAGTCTTCCCTTGATCACAGTTGTTTTATTTTAAATCCACTGTGGTGGTGTATGAAAGCAAAATCCTAGAAAGTCATCTGTATATGTATTTTAGTTAAAACTTTTGCCATCACCTCAGTTCGTCCCTCACCAGCCACTGGTGTTACATGTTCCTGCGTTTTTCAGTGTCGGCCAACATTTCTGTCTGCAGGGCGTGCTTCACACAGTCAGCGGCTACATGCTCTACGCTGCCACAACCTTCAAACTGGTGTTTGACCACCAGCCCGATGACATCTACTGGTGCACAGCAGACATTGGTTGGATTACTGGACACTCCTACATTACCTACGGCCCTCTGGCCAACGGGGCCACCAGTGTCCTGGTGAGTTCCTGTTGTTCAAACTTCAGTCAACTGGCTCACACGCACATTTATCTTTTTGTTTGATAAATTGTTTTTATTGTTTTCCTTACCAGTTTTGGGGATTTTCAGTTTTTCCCACCTTGTCGTTTTTATTGTCATCCTGCATAGAATGAACAATAACAAACTAAACCATCTAAACAAACTTTACAGATCAGCTGGATGTGATTGGACATAGTAGCCTAAATATAAATAACAAGCATTCACAAGTACAGTGGTACCTCTATTTATGAACGTCTCTACAACGGGAAAATATTGCCTCTTGTTACGAAATAAATTTCAGGATACGAAAGGCAGAAATACAGTAGCGCTGCTACTCGCAGCTCCCAGAGTTTACAGAACGTAAACATAGCTGTCTGCTCTGTATCTCGGTTTGAAAGCGGTGTGTCCGAGCTGCTCTGCCATTGGCTATCACTTAGCATCTTCCTGGCATCCCATTGGCTAGGAGGGCCCCTTGTCTGTATGAGCGTAACACAGCAACCAGGTAAACAAACAATTTTTACCTCCACCAAGGAGGTTATGTTTTTGCCGGTGTTTATCTGTCTGTCTGTGTTCAAGATAACTCAAAAAGTTATGGATGGATTTTGATGAAATTTTCAGGAGTTGTCAGAAATGTGAAAAGGAAAAACTGATTTCATTTTGGGTCTGATCCAGAAGAAATCCTGGATTCTGGATCACTTTCAGATTTTCGATAATTGTTGCGCTTGGTGGAAGTCTGCGCTCTCCGAGTGCTTTTCTAGTTCTAACATGTATTTCTTACAGGATTTTATGTCATTTCATGTATTATTTATAATTCATAATAAAAATTATGTTCGAATTTTGGGCGGTTTGGAACGGATTAGGGCATTTACGTGGAAAACGCATCTCTACTTACGAAATTTTCAGGTTACGAAACTACTTCCAGAACCGATTAATTTCATAAGTAGAGGTAGCACTGTAAATGGAATTTCCTTTGGAATAAAACTGACAAACAATAAGCACGATCATGCTTGGAAATAGAAGTGTGTGAAAAGCTAAGTGCAGTCTTAGTGCTGTGAGAGGATTGAAACAAGAAAGCAGCATCCAGCTGCTGCTAATCAGGTGCATTTGATTGATTGATCATCAGCAAGTGAGCAGCTTTTGAAAAACAGAAATCCATATTGATGAGATCTCCTCTTCCACTACATCTCAGAGGTGCTCTGCTGGTTGAAAAATGCCGACTTTGGAAAGCGTTTGCCAACAGTGACGTTGTTGAAACGTACAAATACAAGTTTGAGATGATTTGAGCTTTGTGACACGGTGTATTTATCCGAAGATCTGCAGTTTTGGTGTGCTCGTGTGGATTATAGCCTCAGTTTCCTGCTCCTGTCTGTCAGTACTTTCAGCCAGCGTTGTCCCCTGCTGCTGTCGTCCATCTGCTTTAAGGTCCAACATGTGTTCTGCACACCTTAGTTATCTGAGTTAGTGTTGTCTCTGTGTCATCTCAAACCCGTCTGCCCGTCATATCTGACCTCTAGTGTCAAATAGACACTTTCACCCAGAGATCTGCTGCTCACGGAGCATTTTCTTTCCTTCGGACCATCCTCTGTGGACCAGACAGATGGCTGTGTGAAACTCAGCATTTTCTGAGATATTCAGACCAGTCTGTCTGGCACTGATAACCATCACTTGAGTCTCCCTTTTCACTGTCCTGATGCACAGTTTAACATTCATAAACTCGTCTTGACTACATCTACATGCGTTTTTATTTGTGTCTACAAGCAGTTGACAAGGATCCTGGCTGTTCTTAGTACTGCACTCTTCTGGACGGTGATCTCTCTTGTTCCCATAATCTGACGGAGCTACTGTCCCAGTTCAGGGGGGGTCACAGCCCTGAGTATTCCATTTACTACTGCCAACGCTGCTGCCTTCACTTTCAACATCTTTTCTACTTCCTCTTTTAACCTTCTGTGTTTGTCAAGATTGCTGTGTTCCTCGTTTTGATGTTGCGGTCACGTCACGTTGCTCCATCTGTCACCACTGTCCTTCCTTCTTCTGGGGTTTATCAACCACCTCAACCAACCCTTTATCAACCAACTACTTGGTTGTATTATGGTATTTCATGGATGCTGCACCTGCCTGCACCTTAGATTCTGCTGTTATGGGCTGGGATGTTTTTGGGCTCTTTGCACCACCTGCAGCAGGGGTCTTGTCTGGAGTGATGGACTCTGGAGGTCTGGGCCTGTTCTTGTGCTGATATGATTAGCACCTGAGTGCTCTGTTTCTGGTGGGACTTCTCTTTAATCTGCTGGTGGTCATGCTGTGTAAGGGCGCTGATGGATCCAGTTCTTCCTTTTCCTCTTTGCGTTTCTAGAGTCTAAGACATTCAGATTAGGAGTTCATGATTAGGACCATCTCCTGGATGTATTTCTGGATCTCTGCTCACTAGTCCCCAGCCTTTCTCCTTTGGGTTAGTTTACAGTCTCAGGGTGTTGAACCTAGAGTCAACCCTTATTGCATTGCGTGGAGCTTTTTTTTTTTTTCTTTTCTTGACTACAGTAGCTTCCTTTATTTTTGTGGCCAGGTTAACAGGCTAGCTGCACCAGCCAGGTTAGCTGCACCAGCCAGGTTAGCTGCACCAGCCAGGTTAGCTGTACCAGCCAGGTTAGCTGCACCACCCAGGTTAGCTGTACCAGCCAGGCTAACTGTATTAGCCAGGTTAGCTGCACCAGCCAGGTTAACTGTACTACCCAGGCTAACTGTATTAGCCAGGTTAACTGTACTAGCCAGGTTAGCTGCACCAGCCAGGTTAGCTGCACCAGCCAGGTTAGCTGTACCAGCCAGGTTAGCTGCACCACCCAGGTTAGCTGTACCAGCCAGGCTAACTGTATTAGCCAGGTTAGCTGCACCAGCCAGGTTAACTGTACTACCCAGGCTAACTGTATTAGCCAGGTTAACTGTACTAGCCAGGTTAGCTGCACCAGCCAGATTAACTGTACCAGCCAGGTGATTGATTTTCTTCGTATGGTTGTGTCCTTATCTGTGCAAAGCCTGAATTCAACAACTTCCAAAACTGCTGAATGGTTTTGTTGGTTTGTTTTCACTCACTGCTCGTTTCTGTCTCTTCCAGTTTGAGGGTCTGCCCACCTACCCAGACGTGAGCCGTATGTGGGAGATAGTCGACAAATATTCTGTTACTAAGTTCTACACGGCCCCAACCGCCATCAGACTGTTGATGAAGTATGGCAGCGATCCGGTGCAGAAGTGAGTTCATGTTTCTTAATGGTGATCTTGATGTAGTTCCTGTTTCCACTGAAATAAATTGGTTTGGAAGAAGGTGAGAAATGGTGACAGAACTGTTTTTTTGTTGTTGTTGTTGTTGTTGTTGTTATTGGTTGTTACTTGATAATGTCAAGTAGTTCCAGCAAATGTAAATGTGATTTTTTTTTTTTTTTTTTTTTTTTTTTTTTTTTAGATTTAGCCTGTCAACTTTAATCATCTTTTCTAGATCTAAAGTTTATTTTCATTTCAGAATATTTATTTCAGTTTTAGCCTCTTTGTTTCTCTGGTTATGGCGTCCAAATGTTTCACTTTGTGTATTTGTTTCTTATCTTGTTCGTCCACAAAGGGAGACTCTCAGTTGGTCTGCGTGTGTGTCTGCAGGTATAAGCGTGAGTCTCTGAAGGTCTTGGGGACAGTTGGAGAACCCATAAACCCCGAGGCCTGGCAGTGGTACTACAACGTGGTGGGAGAGAAGAGATGTCCTATCGTTGACACCTTCTGGCAGACGGAAACCGTTAGTAATCATTGTTGTCTGATGTCCACTGAGAAGCTTCACTATGACCTGTTCATGTCTCTTCTGCGCTTTATTTCCTGACGGACAAGAAAATACTTTATTCTTTTTATCTAGACTAAAATAAACTCATATTTTCAGCTAAAATAAAATTATTATAGGTAATAGATATTGTGTTTGTAACCTATAATGATTGTTTGGTCGAGCTGATGGAAAGGTTTATGAGCACCGTGTGGATGAACTGATTTGTCTTTCAGGGAGGACACGTGTTGACTCCTCTACCAGCAGCCACACCCATGAAACCTGGATCTGCTGTGAGTGAAACCGACTGTCAGCGGGGGCTTTTAGTGTCTCTAGTTTGTCTCAATACAGTTGTATCTATTTTATTATTCATGTGTGCAAAGGACACATCTCAGAATTTAGATTAAAACAAAACACACACAAATTAATTTAACAGAACTGCAAACTACAATGTACCAGAGCAGTGTAAAATAGTGGAACACAAACAGCAGGATGCTTGTGTATCTGTATTTACAAATACAAGATGGATGTGAGTCTTTATTGCAGTGCTAGATGGTATAAATACATTAAAACAGGGTGCACCAAGATGTTTATCTGAGTTTATTCCAATGGAAGACTTTGTAAAGAGCAGATAATTCTTTAGTGTGTATCAAGGCATTTTTATTTTAATGTCCAGACACAAAAATAACCAGCTTAAAACCGAATAAGGTTGTACTTGTGCTGCTTTATGAGGAATAATGCATTAAAATAATTAAAAATTAACAGTTGGACAGTATGTCCAGACAGACGTACACTGATCTTTATTTCAGTTATGTTTGATCTCAGAAGGTTTTGGTCAATAAAAGGCTGCGCAGCATCACTTATTTTCTAAATGATATACTGAAATCATTTGTCACTTTTAAGGTTGTTTGAGTTGAACTGTGACGTTTTTATTTCTTTGGAAGCCTGAATTGTTGCCTCAGTCAGAAAACATCTTATTTACTGACTCAGACGACTGGGAGGTGAGATGTTCAGGTTTGAACTTTGAAGTTGGAGCAGCTGGGGGTCAAAAAGATTTAAAAAGTGGAGTAATAAAATCATCTTTGAGTCTGAGAAAAGATTCATTTAATTTCCCAGATCTACCAATTTACAGTAGTCTTTCTTTTCCATTCTTTTTAAGAGCTTTATGCACCTCAGACAACTGATGGATTAAACCACAGCGACTCACAGTTTTCAACAGGTTCTTGTGTATCCCTTCATTTTATTTTATTTTAATTAGGTTGTGTGACATACCTCTGAGTAGTTGGTGTTGGAGTTTTGTAGCCTTTCTCACCGTAGCTCTGGTCTGAATCGGCTGAGTTTTTAAACTCGTAGTTTTTTCTCGTTGGTTCTGTTTCTTTTCACACAGAAAAATCCCCGTAGACCCAAGCTCACCCTTCATTGGTTATTGTTCTGCTCGTCAGAGACTCGGTGTTGTGTAACTCTACTGGTGTCCGACGGGACGAACCGGTGCAGGCCGGTTCATCCCGGCGTACACCAGTAGATGAACCGGTGCAGGCCGGTTCATCCCATCGTACACCAGTAGATGAACCCGTGCAGGCCGGTTCATCCCATCGTACACCAGTAGATGAACCGGTGCAGGCCGGTTCATCCCGTCGTACACCAGTAGATGAACCGGTGCAGGCCGGCCGTCGTCTGAAGTAGAAAAACTAGCCCGAGTCTGTTTCAGACACTAAAACCTGCAAATATGTGTTTCTGTCCTCCAGACCTTCCCGTTCTTTGGAGTGGTCCCTGCCATCTTGAATGAGTCTGGAGAGGAGCTGACGGGGCCCAGTGAAGGATACCTGGTTAGGAGCCTGATTGTTATGAGCACCATTTAGAGTTTCTTGTGTTTTTTTTAATCATTGTGTGTTGGTTTATACGTCTGTGCAAGTTTCTTCTTTTGTCATGAATGTTGATTACTGTTTGCCTCCCTCATCGTGTAGGTGTTCAAACAGCCGTGGCCCGGAGTGATGCGGACCGTTTATGGAAACCACCAGAGGTTTGAAACGACCTACTTCAAGAAGTTCCCTGGATACTACGTCACAGGAGATGGTGAGAGACGAGAACGAGACCGAGCACTTCAGCAGCACTTCAGTGTGTCGTGGCACTTTAGACGTTTGGCTTTTTTTTTTTTCTTAAAATTTTAAAGCCACACAAAGAAACTTTTGCTGTTTAGAGTTTCACCTGTAAACGTGGAGATGAAGCTGTTTTACAAACCAAATGCTAACTAGCAGCAGTGGAGATGACAGTCAGCACCTCAAGATCATGGACATGGTTCTCTGTCAGGGGGAAAGTCCTCTCCTGGATTGTGGTGAGCTGTTGCCAAGTAAGAGATTAAGGCCCCAAGCGTACACTTCTCACTAGCCGCTACCCACTAGCCGCAAATTGCGGGTTTAGGAACCTCCGCTAACCGCTAATGTAATCTTCCGCTCCCTAAAGCTGCTGCCCCTTATGCGGACTCCCTTACTCACTTTGTAGGTGTGGTGATGGGTGTGTCTTTCCACAAACTCTGTATCTTGCGATCGTGGGTTTAGGGTAGCAGGTGGCCAGACCGCCCGCTACCCCCATGTCGGCGCGTACAAGAGCGCGTCCAGGTGGCATCAATGTGCGTCCACCTGGTCACATGTGGACGTGCACAAACGGCTCCACCTCTCGAATTAACTCTTGTATAAAAAGTGTGATCTGGCCTCAGTTGAACCCCTGAGAAAATGGTAGAGATCGTCTTAAACGGCTTGCTTACCAGTTAAACTATAGACGAACAGAGCGTGTTTACTGGGAGGACACCAACTATCTGGGACTTTCAGGTTGCCGATAGGAATTGTCTGTGTAAGAATATTTATATGTATATAAGTCCCAGACGAGCTGTGGATGAGAGCTGCTCTGATCTGGATGAAAAGACGCTCCATAGTGGGTTGCAGGTAGCGCAACCTGCTCTTAAAGGCAATGGCTACTGACGCACTGATTGGTGGTCAGGACACCAATCAGCCATAGGAGTGGCCCTAACCACTCCTATGCATAATGTAGCAGGTAGCGCAGGTGGGATAGCAGGTTTAGCAAGGATGGACGATTGCGTTCTTTTTGGGGGAACGCCCATCCCGCTATCCCTTAATAAGAGATCTGGCGGAAGATCGGGCCCTAAGTCTTGGGGGTGGACTCGCATATGAGGAAGAAGTGGAGTGAGAGGTTGACAGGCAGACTGGTGCATTTATGTGGATTCTCTACCAGTTTGTTGAGATCTGGTTGCTGGTGCCAGACGGGCTGCGACACAGATGGTCGGGTCAGAACTTGGTGTAAACCACATGAAAGCATGGATCCATCCAGAAATGTATCAACAGTTCAGGCTGCCGGTGTCGTGGTCTGGGGGATGTTTTCTTGGCACACTTTGGGCTGAGTGTTCTTAATTAACATTTAATCTTAAATGTCCTCCACAGGCTGCCGTAGAGACAAGGACGGCTACTATTGGATAACAGGGAGGATAGATGACATGCTGAATGTCTCCGGTAAGTTGAGGAGAAAGCTTTATAATGCTCATCCCAGGATGGAAAGCGTCTATTCATAAGAATGTACTTCATCTTAACATGTAGATTTAGGACCAGTGATTTAGATTATAAACACCTTCTTTGGCCTGTTTGTCTGTCTGGGACAACAAAATGAGACTGGAGTTTTTGGGCTGCATTCATGAACAGATTTGCACAGGTTTTACTTATTTAGCAGTTGCCATAAATGTATAACATTTATCTGGCTACCTTATTACTAAATCATAGAAAAACTGAATATATTTATGCAACTAAAGAAAGACTTTAGAACAACGAGATGCTGGAAGAGGGCTTCAAGTAGCTGCGACCTGAACTGTGATTTTCAACAAACACTTTCAGTTTGACGTTCAGATGTGGGAGCTTTTCCGTTCTTATTTTTCCTCTATGTCTGTGTTTTCCCTCGAGGTCACCTGTTGAGCACAGCAGAGGTGGAGTCGGCTCTGGTGGAGCACAAGACCGTGGCAGAAGCTGCTGTGGTGGGTCGGCCTCATCCTGTCAAAGGAGAGAGCCTCTACTGCTTCGTAACTTTAAACGATGGAGTGGCGTACAACCACACCCTGGAGGCAGAACTCAGAAAACAAGGTTAGTCAGCAGACACGTTTTTTAAAGCTGTTTCCTTCCTGATATTTAACAAACGGAGCTTTACATGAGGAAAATAAGTTGGGTTCAACATGGATATTCAAGTTTCTGTGACGCTTTGAGTGAATCTGCTGTGTTTTTTTTTTTTTTTTTTTTGTCGGACTCGCAGTGAGAGAAAAGATTGGTGCCATCGCAACCCCAGACTACATCCAGAATGCTCCAGGACTGCCCAAGACCAGATCTGGTAATGTCGTCTTTCCACCAACCCGACACCGTCCACGACAGTTTGTTCTGGTCCACATCTGTAGTTGGTGTTGACGTGTGTGGGCGTCACAGCTGGATGTTCTCAGATGGAGAGATGTTTCAGTATCCAACATCCACCAAAAGATTATGAGCAAACATTGATTTCTAACCCTCTCTTCTCTAAAATAGTTTGCAGTAATAGGTGTTGAAACTGTTGGATTGAATTTGTGGTTGTTGTTCCTCTTCTGGTAATTTTGAGTTTACAGTCTGTACGTACTAGGGATGCACGATAACTGTTTTTTTTGATACCGATAACCGATAACACCACATATACCTAAGATCATCGTTTTGGCTCTTTAAATGAACAGATATTTATTTTTTCCCAACATTTTAGTAAAGCTATCAAACAAACTTATTTGATATCTCACATCATCTTAAATAAGGTGCATTACTGACTGATATAAAAAATAAACGGCTCCTTGAACTGATGGAAATACATGCATCAGAATTACAAACTGAAAAATGCATTCCTCAATGACAATAAAAAAAATGCACAGTGCATAATGAACTCACACAAGTTAGACTTGTCTGTGTAAATAAACTGAAAAAGTGCACTCCATAGTAACAAAAAATTACGTTTAAAGGATTTTGGCTTGTGCTTCCATTCAAATGAATGCCTTTAATTAAAGTACATGAGTTTTTTTTTTTTTTTTTTTTTTTTTTTCTCGTGGAAGCTTTAGATGAGAGAGATGATGGTGAGGAGGAGAGGGGAGACTTGCTCCTGGTTTGCTGATGCTAGCTCATGTTAGCTCACGTTAGCGCGATTTTAAAACTCCATGGAAGCGATGGTTATGTTTCAGGTGGCTGATCGGGTTTGACGTATTAAAGATTTGTGCTATTCTTCCCTCTTTCCCTTGAAGTATTTGTCACAAATAACCAGCAAACTATCTTCTTCTGAAACTTTAACAAAGTTCCATATAATCGCCATGTTTTTTTGTTTTTTTTTAATCAGCATGTGTTTTTAATCACTGTGCCACAATGCCGCATTCAAGGTGTAACGCAAATTCCTCCGTTCCCTCATTTGTTAGTCGTTCTTTCGGCCTTATCTATTTTTTTTCTATTTTTTATGTGTAATGTGGGAAAATACTGTGAATATCAATTAAAGTCAGCAACTACCAAAATTATGACTGAGTTATTAACGAGTTGTTTTCTGGCATGAGGGGGTATTTTTGATTTTCTTTACTGAGAAATCGTTTTTCTCTGATTTCACTGATTCATTCAAGGCTCAGATTGTTGACAAAAATATATACGTTATCGGGGCTATTCGTCATGATATCGGACTTATCGGGATGACGTCATAATTTCCTGTTATCGGCCCGATAGTTATCAGGTCGATAGCTATCGTGCATCCCTAGTACGTACTGCTACTGTCGTCACAGGGGAAAACTGTTGAAGACAACAGTTATTGGTGTGTGTGCCACAAGGAGGCGCTAACTAGTCGAAAAATTAGATTTTTCAATTCAGGAATGTGCGTGTAATGCATTTACTTACTCGACGCACCTGTGCATCCCTCAATTCCATGTTTCAGAAAGCACCTCGTCTAGACTGACCGTTAAAGATGCAACTGACTGTGAAACTCGTCCTGTAATCTTTGCAGGTAAAATAATGCGACGGGTGCTTCGTAAAATCGCCTGCAACGAGAAGGACCTGGGAGACATCTCGACGCTGGCCGACTCATCCGTCGTCGATCAGCTCTTCCAGAACCGATGCGCCACCAAAGTGTGATGACGCCTTTAAAAGGCCTCGGACTGCAGCCGCACGCCTGCGGTCGCAGGTCCACCAGGGACAACGGAGTCGAGCAGGACTTCCTTAAACTCGATCTCATCCAACAAAAAGCCTTTATCTGTCAGTGAGGAGTAAGAAAACTCAGCAGCAGGTGGATCAACGATCCTAATGGTCACTGGCAAATATTTTCCACTTCTGTTGCCGCAGTAATAGCTGATTTTTAATAAACACAAACACATCTGTCTTTGTACTCAAGTGATCATCTGCCTGCAGGCTTCTGAAAACTTGCTGCTGTCGTGGAGGAAGGTGGTAGTGGAGCCAGAGTTTAGTTGGACCGTGTGGAGAGAGAGCAGGGCAGCACCTCACAGGGTTTTCTACCAGTGTTTCAGCCAACGATGCGCAGAAGCATCCTGCTGGATGAAAGAACGGATTCAGTCCGTTGTTGTACCAAGCCACTCCCGTCTGGGTCCAGCAGCGTTTCTGTAGTTCTGCCGTCAGTTTTTACACTAGTATAAAACCGATGTGAAGTCCTGCCGCATCACTGAATCCCTGCCATCGCACCGTTATTCACACTGTTTTTTTAAATACGTGTATAATCTGTTTTTTGTTTCTGGACTGAAATTTGTTGTATGATTAATTTTTTTGTTTGCCATTTCTGTGTGTGCGCCTGCATGTTTGTATGTTCACTTTTCTCGGCTGTTTTTTTTTTGCGTCGCCTCTGTCCGACTCATGTCTGGCACAAACCAGAGAAGCTGTTCAGGCTCACGCCCTTTCACCATGAAGCAGCGCTTTTGCTCACAAGAAGCTCTAAATCTCCTGCAGGTGCTAATGCTGAAAAAGAAAATAACAATGCCTCATAACTTTAAAAAAAAACCCAACTGTTTTGAGAAGTTTAAACTTTACATATGAGATCAGACATGATTATGAATGATTTTGTGTTACTGAAGTCAAACTTTGGTATCACTTCATCTACACAGCAGTTATGAGTTTGGGAAAATGTTTGAAGGGAAAAAAAGATTTCAAACTGGTAGATGTAAAATGACGGGTAATAAAACAGAAATGTGCATTAAATCCAGATCAGTATATCAGCACTACAATAATCATGACTGATGCTTTTTTTTTTAATTGTTTTTATTTGTGGTTCTGTTTCTTTTTGCTGTTGGCAGTACTTTTAAACTTAATGAAATGTTCTGTATCATCCTGAAAGATGAGATTGGTGTTAATCTGGGAATTATATTTAATACTTAATTAAAGAAGAGGCTGGACAACAAAACTCAGTATGCTACTTGGAGGCGGAGTTTATTTGAACAGTAAATTACTTCAACCTGAATAAGGTGGCGTTCAGAAAAGCAGCAGAGCTCGAACGTTGCTACGAGCTCCACCTGACTGCCTTCACCTGCTTCAGAGCCTTTCTGTTTTGGGCCATGCATGAGATCTGGATGTTTCCATGAAGCCAGACCTCTGAAAAGGTGTTTTTAATTTCATCCATTTTTATTTTCTGTCTTCAGATGTGTCCCAGTAGACGGCTGGAAGGAGAAGTACCTTAGTTCTAATAACTTATTCTCTTTCTGGGTTGATGGATTATTATTATTATTTTTTTTCTGAAATATTTGATCCTGCAGTTCTGGCAGGCTGTTGGGTTGATACGAAGGACAGCGATGGTCTGAAGGTAACTATCTGAAATCAGTAAAAAATGTAAAAACAAGGTAGCTTATTTTGGGGGAGGGAGTCTGATAATGAAAGGTCATGGATGGCATCTAAACAAGGGCAAGCTGATGAAGATTTTCAGCCACACATTTTCAAGATAAAACGACTAAATTAAAGGGAGACAGCAGTGGCCCGTTTGAAACGTGTCATTAGCCAGTTTTACTCCCCTCGGCTCAAACCAGCTCCATGTTTGACCACGTATAGACCTGTTGCTCTGTCTTTGGCTCTCAGCTCTGTGGACACTGATTCCTGCTGAAAACAACCTCTTAACACTGCCTCACAAGTTCATTTCTAACAAAGGAGATTGATTAATTTAAATAAGTGGTCTGACTAGTCAAAGCCATTTTCAACTGGACTACCTTCAACACTAGTGTTTTTTATTCAGAGACTGCTTTGCTGTATGTCTGAGTCTGAATAAATTAGTGTGTTGTGTTCATAATACTGAGTTTTTTGGTTGTTTTCTTTTTTTTTTTAAGTGATTGGGTAATATAGATAAATGACAAAGCAAAAAATTCAGAATAATTCAATTTTTACTTGTATAGCATCTATTTCCACTGTAAATTGTCTCAAGGTACTTCACAGAGACTCAGAATGACCCCAGAATGACTGACTTGATACAAGGATTTTTATGTTGTTTTTCTTTTCTAGATTGGGACTAATATTTATTAGCTTAATTGATTAACTAATAATTCTGATGCCATTTTTTGTTTTACATATTAAATAGAAACCCTGGGCCCAGATTCATTCATTCATTCAATCTTTGTTTCCAGAGCACATTTTAACCACCTAAGAAGACTGATTTGGTTGTTGCTTTGTTGACCATTCTGGTGAACTTGTCATCAGTCTGAGAATTGCGCTGACACTTTGTGCAGGGAAAAAGCACCATCTTCTGTTCTGTCATTTGTACATCTGTGTGTCTCACACACCCTCACATAGATTTATATCAACACATGCACATAGTCACACACCTTCATATACACAAAAATGCTGTACCCTCAGAAATTGCCTGTTTTAATTTTACGATTGTGACTCAGGATTTTGTTGGTAGCCTTTTTTTTTCATAAAAAACAGGATGCGTTAATGTCCTGGCAGTGGGCAATAAGCTTTATTTTATTTTACATTTTTTTAAAGATGAAATTTACACTAAATATGTGTCGCTGACAAGTGCTGATGTTAAGTGTTTGACGACAACATGATTTTTAAAAAATGTAGCACCAAGAGTAATCATCGTCATCATCATGATAGGAAGAATAAAAGTTAAAAGGAGACATTTACCTATAAAAAAAAAAAAGTTTAAAATAATGGAGATATTTCAAAGACATTGCTGCCAGGTCATGTTATAATAATAATGACAATAATAAGAATATTTAATTCTAATAATAATAATAATAATAATAGTTGTTGTTGTTATTATTGTTATTATTATTATTATTATTATTAGCATTATTAGCATTTGCATTATTATTATTTGCATTACTAGCATTATTATTGTTTGCATTATTAGCATTATTAATCTTATTATTTTAATTTTGTGTGCCCGAATGATCTCAGGAGCTATGTTGTCGGGGGCTTTTGCCCCTGGTAGGGTCACCCAAGGCAAACTGGTCCTGGGGGACGGGCCAGACTAAGAGCGATTCAAACGACTCCAATGGAAAAGCAAGAACAAAGAGCTCGATGTCCCTCGTCCGGATTAGGGTTACCGGGGCCCCACCCTGGAGCCAGGCCTGGGGGAGGGGCTCGTTCAGGAGCGCCTGGTGGCCGGGCCTTCACCCATGGGGCCTGACCGGGCTCAGCCCGAATGAGTTACATGGGTTCGCCTCCCCGTGGGCCCCACCACCCGCAGGGAGGGTCCATGGGAGTCGGGTGCAATGTGTTATGGGCGGCAGCCGAAAGCGTGGGCCTTGGCGTGCCGACCCTCGGCTGACGAAACTGGTACTGGGACATGGAACGTTACCTCTCTGGCAGGGAAGGAGCCTGAGCTTGTGCGTGAGGTTGAGAGGTACCGGCTAGATATAGTCGGGCTCACCTCGACGCACAGCCTGGGCTCCGGAACCAATCTTCTCGAGAGAGGCTGGACCTTATTCTACTCTGGAGTTGCCCAGGGTGAGAGGCGACGGGCTGGTGTGGGCTTGCTTTTAGCCCCCCAGCTTGGAGCCTGTACGTTGGGGTTTTCCCCGGTGGATGAGAGGGTAGCTTCCCTGCGCCTTCGGGTCGGGGAACGGGCTCTGACTGTCATTTGCGCTTATGTGCCAAATGACAGTTCGGAGTACCCAGCCTTCTTGGGGTCCTTGGCGGGGGTGCTGGAAAGCGCCCCTAATGGGGACTCCTTTATTCTGCTGGGGGACTTCAACGCTCACGTTGGCAATGACAGTGGTACCTGGAGGGGCGTGATTGGGAGGAACGGCCTCTCTGATCTGAACCAGAGTGGTGTTTTGTTCTTGGACTTCTGTGCCCGTCACAGTTTGTCCATAACAAACACCATGTTCAAGCATGAGAGTATCCATAAATGCACGTGGCATCAGGACACTCTTGGCTGCAGATCGATGATCGACTTTATAGTCGTATCATCTGATCTTCGGCCGTATGTTTTGGGCACTCGGGTAAAGAGAGGAGCTGAGCTGTCAACTGATCACTACCTGGTGGTGGGTTGGCTCAGATGGCGGGGGAGAATGCCGGTCAGACCTGGTAGACCCAAACGTGTAGTGAGGGTCTGCTGGGAACGTCTGGCAGAGGAACCTGTCAGAAAGATCTTCAACTCGCACCTCCGACAGAGCTTCAATCACATCCCGGGGGAGGCGGGGGACATTGAGTCTGAATGGGCCATGTTCCGCGCCTCCATTGCTGAAGCAGCTGATCGGAGCTGTGGCCGTAAGGTCATCGGTGCCTGTCGTGGCGGCAATCCTCGAACTCAGTGGTGGAAACCTCAGGTGAGAGGCCGTCAGACTGAAGAAGGAGTCCTACCGGGCTTGGTTAGCTTGTGGGACTCCGGAATCAGCAGACAGGTATCAGCAGGCCATGTGGGTGGCGGCTTTGGTGGTCTCTGAGGCGAAAACTCGGGTGTGGGAAGAGTTCGGTGAGGCCATGGAAAAAGACTTTCGATCGGCTCCTCTGAGATTCTGGCAAACCGTCAGGCGGCTCAGGCGGGGAAAGCAGTGCTAACCAACACTGTGTATAGTGGGGGTGGGGTGCTGCTGACCTCGACTGGAGATATCGTTCGGCGGTGAAAGGAATACTTCTAGGACCTTCTCAATCCCACCAACATGTCATCCGTTGAGGATGCTGAGCCTGTGGACTTGGGGGTGGACTCGTTCATTACCGGAGCTGAGGTCGCTGAGGTAGTTAAGAAGCTGCACGGTGGCCGAGCTCCGGGGGTGGACGAGATCCGCCCTGATTTCCTGAAGGCTCTGGATGTTGTAGGACTGTCTTGGTTGACACGTCTCTGCAACATCGCATGGAAATCAGGGGCAGTACCTCTGGATTGGCAGACCGGGGTGGGGTTCCCCTTTTCAAGAAGGGGGGCCGGAGGGTGTGTTCCAATTACAGGGGAATCACACTCCTCAGCCTCCCTGGTCAGGTCTATGCAGGGGTGCTGGAGAAGAGAGTTCTATCGATTGTTGAATCCCAGATTCAGGAGGAACAATGTGGGTTCCGTCCTGGTCGTGGAACACTGGACCAGCTATATACCCTCACTAGGGTCCTGGAGGGAACATGGGAATTTGCCCAACCAGTCCACATGTGTTTTGTGGACTTGGAGAAGGCATTTGACTGTGTCCCTCGGGGGGTCCTGTGGGGGGTACTCCAGGAGTATGGGGTGCTGGGCCCGTTGTTACGGGCTGTCCAGTCCCTGTACAAACGGAGTGGGAGCTTGGTCCGCATTGCCGGTTGTAAGTCGGATTCGTTTTCGGTGGGAGTTGGACTCCGCCAGGGCTGCCCTTTGTCATCAATTCTGTTCATAACGTTTATGGACAGAATTTCTAGGCGCAGCCATGGAGCGGAAGGGTTCCGGTTCGGTGGTGTCGGGATCTCGTCTCTGCTGTTTGCAGATGACGTGGTCCTGTTGGCGCCATCGAGTGGGGATCTGCAGCTCTCGCTGGAGCGGTTCACAGCCGAGTGTGAAGCGGCAGGGATGAGAATCAGCACCTCCAAATCTGAGACCATGGTCCTCAGTCAGAAAAGGGTAAAATGCCTCCTCCGGGTCGGGAGTGAGGTTCCGCCTCAAGTGGAGGAGTTTAAGTATCTCGGGGTCTTGTTCAAGAGTGATGGGAGAAAGGAACAGGAGATTGACAGACGGATTGGTGCAGCGTCTGCTGTGGTGGTGACTCTGTACTGGTCCGTTGTGGTGAAGAGAGAGCTGAGCCAAAAGGCAGGGCTCTCTGTTTACCGGTCGATCGTTGTTCCAACCCTCACCTATGGTCATGAACTGTGGGTAGTGACCGAAAGAATGAGATCGCGGATACAAACGGCGGAAATGAGCTTTCTCCGCAGGGTGGCTGGACTCTCCCTTAGAGATAAGGTGAGAAGTTCGGTCATTCGGGAGAGACTCAGAGTAGAGCCGCTGCTCCTTTACATTGAGAGGAGCCAGTTGAGGTGGTTCAGGCATCTAGTTAGGATGCCCCCCAGACGCCTCCCTGGGGAGGTGTTTTGGGCATGTCCAACTGGGAGAAGACCACGGGGCAAGACCCAGGACCCGCTTGGAGAGATTATATCTCTCAGCTGGCCTGGAAACGCCTCGGGATTCTCCCAGAGGAGCTGGTGGAGGCGGCCGAGGGGAGGGAGGTCTGGGCCTCTCAGCTGAAGCTGCTGCCCCCGCGACCCAACTTCAGGATAAGCAGAAGCTAATGGATGGATGGATGGATGGATGGATGTGTTGGGTGTTGTTTCTATTTTTCTAGTTGGTGCGCAGTTTTTTGTTTTTTTGTTTTGGTTTGAATATGTGGATAGTTAATATTGTGTTGTTTGGACATAAGCGGTTGCTGGTGAGTATAAAATTGAAAGAGTGTATGAAAGTAAGTTTTTGGGAGTAATAATAGATGACAAACTTTGTTAGAAGCCTCACATAAAACATGTAAAACAGAGGTTATCCAAGTCTATTTCTATTCTTTACAAAACAAGAGATTTATTGAATAATAGCTGCCTTCATTTGCTGTACTTTTCACTTGGGATGCCTTATATGACATATTGTGCTGAAATTTGGGGAAATACATATAAAACGAACCTAGATCCAATAAATAAACTGCAGAAAAGAGCTATAGAATAATAAATGGAGCTGGATACCGTGATTCTACAAATCAGCTTTTTATAAGATCACACACATTAAAATTTTTGGACATTGTATATTCAAAAACCTTATGTTTCGAGTTGTAATTAAGACAATTCCCATTTGTATTCAAGAAATGTTTAAGCTAAGGCAGGTGGATTATAATTTAAAGGGGTTATTAATGTTTGAAACTTGCAGAGTTAGAACTAATTTAAAGTATAGATGTGTGTCAGTTTTGGGTGTAAAATTATGGAACGATTGAACGATGAAATAAAAATGTGTAATTCTGTGTTAGTCTTCAAGAAGACTTTAAAATCTATATCAAAAATTATAAGGAAATTTGATTTGAATTAAAATTTTTGTTTATGCTATGTGTTTTGTAATGATGTACTATTGTGTAATAGTCAATTAATCCTCTGTTGGTATAGGATAGGCAAAAAAAAATAAGCCTTGGGGCTTCAGCCTATTCCTTTTTAGGTTGTTATCTGAAATTTTCTTTTTGTAAAACATGATTTTATTTTTGTTTTAAACCGAAATAAAGCATTCATTCATTCATAAAGTAAAAGCATGAAGCCAAGGTGTTTTAACGGGCCAAAAAGAGGTAAAATAAAAAAAATAAAAAGCAAGGTTTGTTGGTGGTTAGTGGTGCACAGTGGCGGTGTGTGCGTGGATGGTTGAGGTGATATTTTAGAGTTTTTAAAAGAGTGGGCCACGCCGGCGGCGCACGTATGGGCCGGGGAGATGGAGCACTGGAATCCCCTGGCAAGCCAAGGGAGATCACGGACCACCGCGCAATGCTCGGCCCGCGATCCCCCTTGGCTGGCAAGGGAGAGCGCGAGCGCGAGCCTCTGCGCGGTGCGGATCTGGCGCGTGCAATGGGACCGTCTGCTGCCCATAGCAGCGGTCCCGGCGCCATCCAGCCACCAGGCTCCCCGTGGTTCCCCGAGGGGACCCACTGAAGAACTGACAGTGTGTGACCTCTTTATATACTATTATTGTCACGTGCCATCAATGACGTCACATTGAAGAGCAGGGCCGTAGCACCAAATTCTGGGCCCCTACAAAGGAGGTCCTGGTGGGCCCCCAACCCCCCCCCCATCACCACCACCAACACCAACCGATCACCTGTCCACCTGCTTGCTGTTGTATTGCTGCAATATTATCCGACTTTATATTCCCTTATTTTAATAACAAGACCATTTGAAAGGGTAGTCTATTATCTGATCTTGCTTTAGGGCTGTTTATGTCCGTTTTAACAATGATAGCGGAGCTTACGGCAGTTGACAATGGGATTTCATCTTGTGTGTTTAAAGTTTAACGTTTGTTACAATTGTACTCACCTTTCTTTGAGAAGAAGTCTGTAAGCAGCTGACTCCCCTCCTTTTGTTTCTTCTCTCTCTCTTTCCTCTCTTTACGTTTCTGAGAGCCAGATTTATATTTCTTGGGAGGTTGCGACATTATCTCTCCATCCACATACGGTAATAGTAATCAAGCTGCGCCTCACAGTGAGAAACAACTGTTTTTGGACTTAACGATTTTGCGCATATTCCAAGGGGTGTTCACACAGAGTAGTCCGTCACAACAGACTTAAGGTTTTTGGATTACAACAATATGCCATTTAATATAGGGCCCACCAAGTTTGCATTACGATCAATATCTGTCATGAAATTTAGTTTTGGTATAAACTAATATATTCAATATATAATTTTTTCCCCCTTAGCTTCCCGTGGGCCCCCCTCTGCCATGGGCCCCCCCAAGGCTGTGTAACTTTTACCCCCTGTCCGACGGCCCTGTTGAAGAGCCACGTGAGGGAGTTCCCATGGAAGATCCCTTTCAGTTTGTCATGACAACACCGTACGTGGTGACGCGTCTTTGCTCACAGCCCGCACGCACGCCGGTCTACCAGCGCAACGTCGCGCGCAGAGGCGCTTACTGGCTGATGCAGGACGCTGTTGACACGGAACACAAGTCATAGATGTCAAATGAGCTATTTTCTTCCTATTGGCTGCAGTTACATGATGTTTTTTAATTCGGAATTAAAATTAGGAATTAAATAATTCCGAATTAAACTATTTTCCTTCGAGTTTACATGGAAATAGTAATTCCGAATTAAGGTTTACATGGAAAACACGTTAGTTCGGCTTTATCTAACTCCGCTTTACAGAGCCGGCCCAAGCCTCAATGGGGCCCTAAGCAAAATTTGATTGTGGGGCCCACTATTTCTGCCAATAATATTGATTGTTGATCATTCACACACCTACTACAGTATAAACTTATTATGCCTGACATGTCTTTACACATTTAAGGGGATGGCCTAGGTAATAACATAAATAATACCAATGCAACAATACAAATAATAATGATCAATGATGTTCAGGGTGCCACATATGGTTTTTAATCTCACATTCAGCTTCAAGAGCAGCCTGGGGTTGATTTTCACAACATAGAAAAACTACAACAGCAATGTGCAAAAAGTTCAGGCAGATATTTCAATAATCATGTAAATGAACAGGTACCTGAAACCAGGTAACAAAAATGGTTTTAAAAAGAACAAATATAAAGTTGAATAATGTAAAATGTATGCTTAAAATTAGTGAATAGGCAGTGGCCCTCTGATTACCTGCTCAGTTCTGTCTGAATCTGAGAGGAAAGAAGGCCCCTCAGCTGGATCAACTGGCAGAGCTGATGATGATCCATGGTGCGAAGGGGATGTTGTGGTGGAAGTTGCTGAAGAAGTGACCAAAGAAAGACAATGATTAAAAAATAAAGACTGATAAGGACATGAAATTACAGTTTTGGACATAATTATTAATTTCTGAATGTTCTGCAATACAATGAGCAATTATAAAAGGTGTTTTGCTGTTAACTTACCAGGTAAATCAGCTGTCGTTGCAGACCCAGAGGGGACAGTGGGAACAGAGGATGGGGGTGCGAGACAAGGCTCTATAGAGGATGGAGATGGACCTAAGATGAAAAACACAACAACAACGACAAAAGCTAGCCATGTTAGATGTCATATTACACGTATTCATGTTGCTTACTTTTTTCTTTTTCTATAAAAAAAACCTAAAAGCTTAAAATCTCTTTTATCAGTGTGTTTTTGCTTGTAATAAGAAAAACAACTGAAGTGAAACAACTGAAATTTACTTCAGTAATTTGGAAATAATATGTGTTTGTCTGAAAAGTCCCTCATCATATGATTATATCTTAAATTAAATCTTATTGAGATAATTTGACAATTACATGAAAGGAGTTTTGCAGTTAAATTACCAGGTAAATCAGACACAGAGCCTGATGGGACGGTGGGCACTGAGGATGAAGGTGCGAGACAAGGCTCTGTAGAAGATGATGATGCACCTGAAATACATTAATATACACACATATTAATGAGATACACTAAATTCCCTTCAGGTGTAATTCTTATACTTCAAAATGAAATGTACTGTGTAGTGCCAGTCTTTCCCTGACCTGATGCATTTCCCACAGTTGAGCCTGAGGATGTGGACTGACACTGGGCTCCAAAGTACTTAAACAGTGCTCCTGGGGAAGTTTCACATTATGAGTTGATGTAAAAAACAACAACAAAAAAAAATATGTTTATTTTGCTCACATAAATAACCAAGCTCTGCAGCAAAAAATTTGAGCAACATATCAGCCTGATCCAAAAACATATTGCTAGCACTGCGCTTGCTAGCAAACAGGTGACCATCAAATATTAGCAATAACTTTGTTTTGAAGCCAAAAAGAAAAAAAGGGAGAAATATATAGGGCCAACCCTGAGAATCAACTTGTAGTTAAAGCTCAGACACAAATACAAAATAGGCCAGATGAAGGATAAATCTCTCTCGTTTTAAACTAGCTAGCTATTAGCCTATGTTATTAACTGCTACACAAATCTCTTTGATTAACATTCCATGACATGCAAACATACCTTTATCTTGGCATTTTTTCTCTTCTTCCTCTTTCTTTTCTCTGCTCCTGAAGGATATGTCCTTTTTTGTGACATTTTTTGCCCTTCAACTACCTGCGCTTTGGACACTCAGTGCGCATTGCAGGAGGTACACATTACCGGTATAGTGGAGCTTTGACATAGAACGGCAGTAAGAATCACTAGGCCTACATCAGCAGCAACACTAAAAAATGTTTTTATTTTGTTTTATTTCATTTTTACAATAATATATCTTTGATCATACAGAAAGCATCACTCATACATGCAAAAAATAAAAAATACATTATTCTTTTTTGTTGATTACTCTTTGGGGCCCCCTACTGGCCGCGGGGCCCTAAGCAGGTGCTTAGTTCGCTTATGCCTTGGGCCGGCTCTGCCGCTTTAGGTCTGGAGGTTGAGAAGGGTTCTGATTGGATGGGGGGGCGGACGTCTTTACGTCTACCGGAAGAAAACAAACTTAGCTAACTGGTTAGCAACAACATTCCACTTATTTTTGACCTGGGTGGCGCCTCTATCTGCGAAACCTCCTTCATTTAACCTGGCCGCTTTGAAAAGCTCACAATTTTTATGTTTCCTGCCATCTGTTCTTTTAATTATTTCCAGTTCCTCCAAGCTATTTATTAAATAAATCGTCTCTGCTCTTGAACACCGTTTACTGCGTGCTGCCGGAATATAAGCGTCATCGCGACAGACGGGCAAGAGAACGAGCATGCGCAGAAAGACGGGAATTCATTTAAGGAGGAATGAGTGTTTACATGACCGCAGAATTACTTAATGCGGAATTAAAATGGGAATAAACCAGCCACTTACTTCGGAATTAAGTTAATTCGGAATTGACATTTTCATATGGAATTAAGTGTTTACATGGTAACTTTTATTCGGCTTTAACTTTAATTCTGAATTAAAGAGGAATTAAACTTCCCATGTAAACGCACTGATTGGCTTTCTAAGATCGTATTTTGTGTTTCTATTTTCATCCGTTTTTTCCCTACAATACATTTTGTTAATTTCCTCTTTTGTCCACAGAAGCATTTGTTCCTCATCCACAAAGTTAAAGCCTTAAACTATGTTGTGTATTCAGGTTAGATTAAAAAAATAGTAGCCCCGTGGGTGTGAGGTCGGACAAAAAATGTACAGGTTTCAATGTCAGAGACTTTTTGAATACAATTTCCCAGAGAATGATCATCTTTTCTCAAGTGACAGTCACCAGTGTCCATGATGATTCTAAGAATAAAAATAATAGTAATAATAATCATGATGATTATTATGATGTTTATCATGATAATTATAAAAATGTTGTTGATAGAAAGGATTTCTACTTTTGTGAACATTCAGGGGCCAATGAAGGACTATGAACACCTCCATTTCATGCAGCAGTGCTAGTAGAAAGCGCACTATTGCCGTCAGCAGCCTGGGGCAAGAAGATGGGATGACTGAAGGTTGGAAGTAAGTGTAACTATGCAGACCGGTCCATGCACAACTGCAAAGCGTGGATGAGATGGCATGCCTGGTACGTGAGCACTTATGGCTTCAGGCAGATCCTGAGGCTGATCCACTGATGCAGAAATGGGGAGGACGCAGGCGGTTTGACTTTTGCCAAGTGAGCAGCAGCTCATAACAGAAACATATGAGGAGGTTAGATGAATGATACATTAAAGAAAGGCAGTAAAGCTATTATTGATAAACTTGGAGAGTATCCCTGGAACACAAAAGCTGGCAGATTGAATGAAGTCTACAGTCTAACCCATCATAGGTTATAAACTACACTTAAAGAGCTCATTTAGCAAAAAAAACAAAACAAACGTCGAACTGTGGCTGATTTCAGTCACACTGAAGTTAAACAACATTGTTCTATCATTTCAGGAAATAGGTTGTAAATATGAAAACTTAATATGGAAAAACACTACTTCACACTTTCTAATAACTAAATAAATAAATAAGCATGCTGTCTGCCAAAAAAAACAAAACAAAAACATCAACAGATATCAGAGGTGCAAGGGGACATAGTTTGCACAGTTGATACAAGAGTTATATATATATATATATATATATATATATATATATATATATATATATATATATATATATATATATATATATATATATATATATATATATATATATATATATATATATATATATATATCTGACTCTTGTATCAAATATATAAAAGATTGCAACTGTCCTGTCATCAATTCAGCTTTATCTGAATTGATTATTACAATACTAATTGTCTCTAAGCTTTTTTCCAGAGCAGAGCTGGGCCCCAGAGAAAACATTAGTGGTAACAAGCAGGAGCAAGTAAAAACTCCCCTACTGGGAGAAACCCTTTAAGTGTTGTGTCTGAAAGAACTCAACAGGCTTTGAGAACAGGAAGGACTCCAGTTTATTGAAGTTACACCATTATATAGAATACAACACACCCCATAACCTGTGTCATTTCTCCCTATCGGGCTGACTATTCAGAACTTTCTGTCTCGTACTTTCCGGTGCCACGATGTTACCCCTATCTGGTTCATTTTAGGTTGATATGTCCTAGAACATTCTGATGTCACAAACATTTCCGGAAATCAGCCACTTATCCATCTTCCTGATACCTGCTTATCACAAGTTCAATCCCAACATAAGCCAGTGGCAAGGAAAAACTCCTCTGTAGGGGACGCAACTTTGTGCAGGACCTGGATCATAAAGGAGAACCTTCCTGCTGAAGACCAGCTGGGTAAAGAAAGAAAAGAGGGAGAGAGGACAGAGAGCAACAAAATCAGCACAAATTATCCAACGAGGATATTAGAAACATGAACGACAACTGAAAGAAACAGTGTCTTCACCATCTTTACCATCAACACTGGTCAACAAATGCACTAGCTAAAAATCATTCACAACTGTAGCAACGGTGAAATCATTTTAAATCAAGATGTGTTAATGCAATTTCAATTCCAGATGCATTTTTAATAGCATGTAAAAGCAATGATGACATTTCACTACATCTCTTCTAGAGTTATTTCCATAGTAAAATCTTTTAGACTGATAAGATGAGCTGGTTAAATGGAGACTCCATCTTCCCATCCAGTTTGAAAGCTGTATGGGCAGACAGAGATTCCAGGTGGATCGGAGGATGGTGGAGTTGCCGCGCTGGTCAACTACAGATGGTCTAATCCAGGACATGCTACCATGAAACAGTGTCTGCAGCCTGGATACTGAACTTCCAGCAGTATGTCTTCATCCACGTTATTACCAGCAGAGTTCAACAGTGTTATTTTAGGAGCAATATGCTGTACATCCAGCTACCAGCTGCTGCTGGAGCTATGTGTGATGTCATTGGACTCAGTTGTTGCTAAGCTCCACCCCCCCCCAGTGCATTTGTGGCTGCATTACTGCCTTCCTGACAAACCACAGTTTGAAAGACTGAATGGATGTGTCTGACTGGGTGGTCAGCAGCACCTGTCCACAATCATCTCTTTTGTCTTGTTCGCATTCAAGCGGTCCACCAGTTCTTTGTCCTCAGTCTAAATGTCCATCACTGATTCACTCCACAACTGCAGTCATCTGAGTGTTTCTGCAGATGACAGGACTCTGACTGGTACTGTAGGTCTGAGATGTCCAGCTTGTTTTATTGCTACTTGTTGGAGTTTCTGAACCTGCTTTTGCAGCTGATTAATTTGTTGGGTCAGGGTTTTATTCTTCATCTTTAGCTTCTTTTATTCTTCTTCTAGTGCTCTGTGATCCCTTGGTCTGAACTTCTGAATAATAATTTGTTCTGCTTGAGGGCTTTGCTGTTCTGGACCAAGCTTTCCTCCTTCTCCTATTCTGTCCCACATTTTTTCTCTGAAACTGATTGAGTCTGGACCGTTGTGATTAGCTGTTTGACTTGGTTTTCCACTTGTTTAAGTCACTGGTACTTTTGTCTCTGCCTTGAGAGTCTTGTATTTAACTTTCAGGTCTTGCTTACCTGCCAGCTCAATGCTGATTTTCTCTACCTGGTTAGTCAAGTCAATGCTCCTTTGTTGTATGGTGTCTGTTTCACTGCCATGGCCATCATGTGGGTGCATCCTGCAAAGCTACCCACAGACAGAATCACCCTTTAATAACAGCTCTACCTCACATCCCTCTCTTTGGGATGACCATACGCCATTTTGGGTAAAAACCAAGCACAGCATCACCACTGCTGGGTTGAATCCTCTGTGAAACTATGAAGAGTTGCAGTTCCTCGACTGACCACTAGATCTCCCATGACTCCCACTGACTCCCAAACTTTAGTCTGGTTTAATGTTGGACAGTGACAAAAAAACAAACAAACAAAAAAAAAAAAAATAGAATTAAAAATACAGTACAGTCTGACATCGACAAATTATCAGCAAAAGTTAACTAAAAGCTATCCTACAAGTTCGTAAATTGAATAAACCTTTAGCTGGTGGCGAATTTAAAAGAAAAAACATCAATGTTACATGGCCGTTAAAATTATTATTATATTTTTAATTAAATCGCTTGACGCGTGGCCTTTTATCTACTTTAACTGCGGGACTGTGGTCTCCATGAATAAAATAAAATAAACGCTGATTACTCCGGGTGGGTTTTAGGGAACCGGAAGCTGCTTCGGCAGCCACCGGAAATGACGCAGCCGCCTGTCACTGTTTGAGCTGTCTCTCTGGAAGGTGAGCTACATGTTTTATCTACTTTGATTTTTGCTCTCACTGCGTTAACGATGTTTACATTTATTTTATGATCCATTTTGAAAGAGCCATACAACGTGTTATTTTTTCTGTTCTCGAGCGAAGGCGCTTTGTTTCGGCTGTTCTCGTGTCTTTATTGTTTTTCATTGGTAAATGTGCAGAGATGTAACTTTGATGACTGACAGCAGCTAATGTTTAACTTCAGTTAAAAACGGAAAGTCACCCTTCGAGTGGTCCGTTTATTAACGTGGTTTAACATGTGTCTAAAAGCTTGGACTGTCGGTAAACTTGGCTTTTGTGCTTTTTTTGACCGGATGTCTAATATGAGTTATTTACTATGAACAACAGAATATTTGACCTTTAGATGCTGCAGACAGCTTCACTGCTGAGTTCAGTCATAAAAGGGAATTAATTAATCCTAAGATTGGCCATGAAACGAGTTTTACACGGAATAGTGGAGCTTTTTAAAATGAGGAAATAGCTGCACGCTGAATGCAGTTATTTTGTGTCAGATTTTTTTTTTTTAAAAATATTTTACTCCTACTTATTGATTTAAAGCCGGATATATTTTACGTTTGGCATCTGTTACATGACCATAAATTGGTAACTTAGAAAACATCTTATTTATTTGAACAAAGTAAAAGATTAAAACTGGGTTCCTACTTATTCACTTTCTGTGTCACATGTCAGGACATTAAATAAGTCTACAGAGTTACAGAGTTACAGAGTTAAAAAGAATGTGAAGGCTGTCATCGTCAACATCTACATGTCTCTCACTGCAGTATCTTTATCTGTACGCAGCACAGAGGGAGATTTAAAATATATATACATGTATGTATATTGGGAATGGGAATTCAGTCAGAAATAGAGTAGCGTAAGGACCAGGTGGATGATAAAATGACAAAAAGGTTTTGAACTGTCTTCTCTTAAATCGATTAAAGCGATCGCTGCAGGAGCTCTGACAGTTTGTGGACCCACTGAAATTGTTGTGGTTGGTTTTCCTCTGTTTTTCTGTCATCTCAGGTTATTGTGTGTGAATGTAGCACCTGTGGAGAGCTGGGATGCCCCTAGAGGTCAAATGGCCATTCCCACAATGCCCTGCTCTGTCATGGAGGATCTCAAGCTCACTGGTTATGGGCATGGTGGGCTCCTATTCCTACTTTTGGACCAGTAAGTTGAAACTTCTAGAATTTACCAGACATGAAAACAAATCCAACACCTGTAAAACAGTTAATTTCCATATTTTACATCTTTTTTTCTCTGATTTCCCCCCTTTGTTGCTCCCTCGCTCTTTCCTTTTCACTGTTCAGAGTACATGAACTACCTGACTGTCCACAACCAGGAGGTTTTGTTGGACCTCATTGACCACAGGCCCTCTGACACACCCCTCATCACTCTGTCCAATCACCAGTCTTGTATGGACGACCCACATATCTGGGGTAAGAACAGATGAGCTCTAGAATCCTGTCATTTCAGTTGGAAAATTGTGTTTTGAGAAAAGAGTTCTAATCATCTTAATCATTTATGATTTTCATAACTGGACGAAGGACAATGTGTAATTATGGTTGCAGGCGTCTGCTCAGGGGAGACTGGATGTCTCTCTCACAGCTTCAAGGTCTTGTCATGTGTCAACCAGACACTGTTATCCTCTGGGATTTCTCTGGCACCTTCTGTTATCTTTCCGCTTACCGCTTAAAATCAATTGCGATCCCATTCTGGGGCCGTTCAGCCTCAACTGCAGCTCGCTGTCTGACCTCCTGCACTGCAACTGGAGTTAAACTTCATGAACACATAGAGGGTCTCAAGTCTTAGAGATATAGTCACAGATAGATAGATAGATAGATAGATAGATAGATAGATAGATATAAAGAATGTATTTTTCCACAGCAGTGGTATAATAATGGCGTTTCTTTTTGACAGGTGTGCTGAAGTTCAGACAGTTATGGACATTCAACAAGATGCGTTGGTGAGTTTCATCTCATAAACATATTTGTAGTAATTCATCTGAATGTGCTTTTAAAGATGACGTGCACTTAGATAAATGTACGTATGTATAAATCTGTGACTGGACAGGACCCCAACAGCCTCTGATATCTGCTTTACGAAAGAACTTCACTCCAGGTTCTTCAGCCGAGGGAAGTGTGTTCCCGTCTGCAGAGGTTGGTATCTGAAGACCTCAGATTTTGTCCAGTCTTTAGACATGGGGTGTCAAACTGATCCATGAAAGGGCCGTGTGGCTGCAGGTTTTTGTTCCAACCATACAGAAACACAGCTGACTTGTTTCATTCAATCAGCTGAACTGGTTTAGACCTTCAGTGAAGACAACTAGTTGATTGACTAAAACAAGTCAGCTGTGCTGCTGCATGGTTGGAACAAAAAACCTGCAGCCACACGGCCCTTTCACGGATCAGTTTGACACCTGTGCTTTAGAGTGAGCGACATCATGTCACACGATGTGTTTCCTCAAGGTGATGGTGTTTACCAGAAAGGTATGGACTTTATTCTGGAGAAGCTCAATAAAGGTGAATGGGTGCACATTTTCCCAGAAGGTATGTAAGCCTCCACCTCACAGATGACTGGCATCGTGTTTTCTCCTCTCTTGCTATAGATTTTTGTGTTGCCTAGTGGAAATTAACTCCTGTCTTCATTTCTCATTTAACAGGTAAAATCAACATGACTGAGGAATACATCCGTTTGAAATGGGGTGAGTGCAGTAAATGCTGTTGAATATCTGTGGGACTGTGATGTCCGGCGCTGTTTTGATGTTTTGGTCATTTAAGTTTGTATCTGGAAACAAAATTCAGCTGTGGTCATTTTTGTTCAGGATCAGCCTGTTTTACTCCAAATCCTGCACCCTTCTTTAACATGATTTCAAACAATGTCATTTTTAGTCTGATATACTTTCAACAGAAACGCAGTTGAATGTATTTCCAGACCGCCTTAAACGGTTTTATCACTCTCCAGTATTATTCCTGAGTATTTAAGGAGAGGTATTTGTGGAGGCTGCAGAGGTTCAGCTTTGTATTTTCCTGGAAACTCACACAAAATCACCAAATATTTCTCATAACATAGAAGTAGTGTCTGGGGCCCACCACCTGTTTTTCCAAAAGCAAAGGGGCTGGACAGAGTTGTGGAGGCCTGAGGGGAGCCACATGAAGTATTATCTGTGAAGTTTAGCATCTAGGATCAGCCTGTCAGGCTCAGGGCTCTGTCCTCCACCTCATCATATTCTGGGGCCAGTGTCCATGAACTCAGCTGTCCTGGTTGTTATTGCAGCTAAAGTGAACATCTTGCACATTAGTGCTGCCACTAATGTGACTTTTCTTCTTCTACATTTGTCTAGTAAAACACTTTTGGAGAATCTTTTTATTTGTTGCTCCTAGGGATGCACGATAACTGTTTTTTTAAACCAATACCGATAACCGATAACTTTCAGCTCCTAAAGGCCGATACCGATAACACACACATATACCTAAGATCATTACATCAATACTATGAGCAAAACCAAAAACAGTTTTGACTCTTTAAATGAACAGATATTTATTTTTTACATTGAAAAACTATTGGCAAGCCTCTCAAACATTTTTGTAAAGCTATCAAACAAACCTATGTGATATCTCACATTAACTTAAATAAGCTGCATTACTGACTGATATAAAAAAAAAAAAAAGGCTCCTTGAACTGATGGAAATACATGCATCAGGATTACTAACTGAAAAAATGCATTCCTAAATGACAATAAAAAAACTTATCGGGATGACGCCATAGTTTCCTGTTATCGTGCATCCCTAGCTGCTCCAATATTTTCATAATATGGACTTTCATCCATTTTTATTGAGATATCCCTGTCTGTTTCTATTTATTTCCTGCTGATCTACCTCATTATCATGCACGGATCTATTTAAAGAGGTGGTGATGGGGGGGTATAGTCCTCCACTCAGGTGGGCTATCGAAGCATGAAGCGGGCTCCTAATACTTGATCCAAATCTTTTCGCCCTTTTTTCCCCTCCATGATTCTGGTGGCCACGTCTGAGCCTACTGCACATTTGTCAGAACTGCCAGATTTAAGGACCGAATCTCGTCTGGAAGCTTAGTTTTATAGACTTGTGCGCTCTTCCCTGTTTGCAAACTATATTTTGCATGTAGCCAGATAGGCATCTGCCACAGATGCTGTCAAAACACAGAGAGGTTCATAAACGTATCAATGAAAGCATTTTTTCCACTCAGGTTGTAAGAGTGGCTTCACTCGTGAAATGCAAACTTGCAGAACAAAATTTACTGTTTGAATACCAGAAAAATACAATAATACAAAAGTGTCTGCTGAACTAAGCTAACTCAAATTTACATGTTTTGTTAGTTTTTTTACTAAAACTCTGATTACAGGTGTAAGACTTGCTTTCAGGTCCACCTTTTCTAATTGTATGCTGTTCCAGCGAGTATTGAAGATACGGTGACATCTCTGTTATTTGTTTTAGGTGTGGGTCGGCTAATAGCAGAGTGTTCCCTGAACCCAATCATCTTACCACTCTGGCATGTGGGTGAGTTATCCCAGCTCAACGGCATATTGAAATATTATATTTTGAAAATGGCTTATTGACGCATGCACGCACACGCATGCACACACGCACAAAAGTTCAGGCTCAGGATCTTTTTTTTGCTTTAACCCCTGTCAGATTAAAATCTCCTGTTTGTCACTTCCAGAGTGATCCACTGAGTTCAGATCTGTCAACTCGAGGCAATTAAAGCACTGATCTTCATGAAACCAGTTCCAGGCAGATTTGTTTTGTGTCATGGTGTGTTGTCTTGCTGGAAGAAGCCATTAGAAGATGGTAAACTGTGGCTTTGAAGCAATGTCAGACAGCTGTGACTTTCAAACCATGATTGTTGGTATCATGCGTGCTGCTTTTGCTAAGACAACATCAAGTACATTTGACACAAGGCAGGAGGATGGTTCTGGAGATTCAAGTAGATGCAAGTCAACTGAGATCCCTAATCTCTCCATCGTGTCCAGGATCTTCCTCAGGGCCCGCTGTTCGTTGAAATACCTCCCCAGGGAGGCGTCCATGAGGCCTCCCAACCAGGTGCTCAAAACCTCTCAGCTCCTCTGTGGAGGAGCAGTGACTCGACTCGGAGTCTCTTCTGAACAGCAGAACCCTTCAGCTTTCATTTACTCCACAAGCTCCTTCTTTTGGTTACAACCCACAGTTTGTGACCAAAGGTGAGGGTGGGACCATAGATCGGCCATAGATCAGCTATAGATCAGCCATAGATCAGCCATAGATCAGCCATAGATCGGCCATAGAACAACCATAGATCAACCATAGATCCATAGATCAGCCATAGATCAGCCATAGATCAACCATAGATCAACCTTAGATCAGCCATAGATCAGCCATAGATCGGCCATAGAATCAACCATAGATCAGCCATAGATCAGCCATAGATCAACCATAGATCAACCATAGATCAACCATAGATCGGCCATAGATCAGCCATAGATCAGCCATAGATCAGCCATAGATCAGCCATAGATCAACCATAGATCGGCCATAGATCAACCATAGATCGGCCATAGATCAACCATAGATCGGCCATAGATCGGCCATAGATCAACCATAGATCAACCATAGATCGGCCATAGATCAACCATAGATCAACCATAGATCGGCCATAGATCGGCCATAGATCAACCATAGATCAACCATAGATCGGCCATAGATCAACCATAGATCGGCCATAGATCAGCCATAGATCAGCTATAGATCAACCATAGGTCGGCGATATATCAACCATAGATCGACCATAGATCAGCTATAGATCAACCATAGGTCGGCGATATATCAACCATAGATCGGCCATAGATCAACCATAGATCGGCCATAGATCAACCATAGATCGGCCATAGATCAGCTATAGATCAACCATAGGTTGGCGATATATCAACCATAGATCGGCCATAGATCAGTCTTGTCTTTTGGCTCAGCTCTCTTTTCACTACAACAGATCAGTATGGAAACGGCATTACAAGATGTGCTACACTGGTCCACCTACTCCATTCCTCACTCATGAACAAGACTCCAGGATGTTGAAGCTCCTACCACTTGAGGGAGTGTTTTCTGACTGACAACCATGATCTCAGTTCTGGATGTGCTGATTCTCATCCCTGTTGCTTCACACTCAGCTTTTCTTGTGAGGAATTTTCTCCTGAGGTTCAGGACGTCGGCGGTCTTCCACCTTTTTTCTGTCCTCTCACGCTGACTCGGTGCCTTCCAGCTTCTCTGCACAGATGTTTCAGTAACTTTAGGGATAGATGTGTAGCTTCTTTGCTTTGAATCCATGTGAGTGATGATCTATGAAACAGCGCAGTAGAACACCATAGTTGTTTAAAGGTAGAAAATGATGTAAAATGATGAATCTGCATCACTTGTTGCTTTTGTTAGTGGAAGTGGTCGTAGCCCCAAAATGCAACCCGTTACTGCCACCTAGTGGATAAAACTAGCACCAGTTTGCGGTAGGGCAGGGCTCTGGTCATCCTGCAGCTGCTGCAGCCTCAGAGGGAAAAATTACTATTAAAGATGGGACTCAACACATTTATGAAAAAAGCCACTAACTGAACGTTAACGCTGCATAAAGGTGGAATTGCTCGTCAACTCTTTTGGTGTTTCCATTGCTTCCTACTACACTATTAAATGTGAAGAGATTTTTTTTTGCTTGTAGTTGAGAAATGACAACAGCAAAATGACAGGAAATGAAAATTAACCTTGATAGTTTGCACCAAGCGGTTCAGATGTGAACCAGACAGAACATTTGATGAGTGTACGCTTAATTATCCATCCATCCATTATCCATACCTGTTTACTCCTATACAGGGTCAGGGGGCACTTAATTATCCACATGTAAAAAAAAGATGAATATATTGTTTCACTGTTGAAGAAAATGTGATTGACGGTAGTCCCTGGGTGGCTTGTTATTGCTAAAACACAGTCTTACTCACTCCATCCTCCCAAAAAACATTTTAAAGGAGAAATGAAAGAAACCCTTGGATGATGAATGGAGCGGTTCAGGAACAGTGTCATCTGTGGAAGAGAAGAACTCACTTTGGTGTGAATTTATCACCTCTGTCGCTGGTTAACATGCACAAAAAGCTACATACAATCCAAAAAGTGAAAAAAAAAAACACAAAAAGAGAATACAGTGAGCGTTGACAAACTGAATAATTACGCTTCTTCCTCATTTCAACTTTTGTCTCAGGTTTGAGTGATGTTCTGCCAAATGTGACGCCCTACATCCCCCGGCCTGGCAAAGTAGGACCACCTCAACACTCTGTCTTACCATTTCACATTTTAAAATATTGTCTCTGTTCATTTTTTTTTTTTTTCTGAGTAGTTTCATTGACTTTTGTGTTTACTGCCTGTGTTCTCTCTTTATTTCTCCCAGAGAATCACAGTCCTGGTGGGGAAACCGTTCAGCGTCAAAGAGCTCATTGAGTCCCTGCGAGCTGAAAACAAGAGCCAGGTAAAGCCAAGTCAAACGTGTCCGGGTCACAATCCATGGTTTTTCTGAGGGGGAGGGGGGGAACACAAACTCAGGAAGTTACTGCGTCTGCACCTGAGAAGGAGGTGTGGACCTTCCTGCTGCTGCCCCCTCCCATCCATTAACAAAGTGATGGTTAATGGATCTTCAGTCTGTTTTCTTCCCAACAAAGTGATGTCCTTTTTGCTTGAAAAGACCGAAGTAATGACCTGACTATGACAGTAACTGAAGTGTTCATATTCACCAGTTGTGTCACGTCTGAAATCTTCTTCCTCTGTCATTTTCCCTCAGTTGGAGATGAGGAAGACCTTGACTGATTTCATCCAGGTGGAGTTTCGTAACCTGAAAGCCCAGGCCGAGGCTCTCCACACGCAGATCGACACCAGATCCTGAGTCCCAGATGTCCTATTTTTGCCTTCAAACACTTCTCACAATCACCAGGACCGATGCCACGTTGCCCCTCTGCTGCGGGTCGAACCCAATCTTCCTCCTCCTCATCTGGTTTCAGTGCTCAGACATCCAGCCTCTTCAAGGTTCACGTCGTTTTGCTTTTTTAGCTGTGGTGTGAACAAGCTGATGATCATAACTGGCCGTTTCTTCAGCTTTGGATGATCCATGAACTATTTTGTGATTCAAACTAAAATGTGTTTTTAATCTATTTGATTATATTTAGCCGCAGTGATAATTGACTGTAACTAAAACCAGTCCTGTCGCTGGACGGGTGGCTGACTTCAACAGTGGATCAGTGATTCTGTTACTCATGTAACTGTTTACTTGAGCTGCTCAGCTGTTTTTCAGCTGTTACCTCACTGGTATATTAGGAATTACAACAATTTTGTATAAAACATTGCTTCACAATTCAGGTCCAATGCCAACGCTGAGTGCCTCAGTAGGACGAGTGAAGTTCTTTAGTGTCGGGGCTGAGGCATCTGTTCCCACAATTAAAGGTACAATTCTTAGGATTTCAGTCTTCTTTTAAATCCTTGATTATAGTTATGGTGATAACGACGTGTGTGTGAACAGCACAGGTCTTAAAACTCTTGGATGTGCAGATACAGTTGTTGAGAAGAGAAACTTGTCTGAGGACGTGAGAATATCGGCCAGAATAACTGATTTCATAGACGTGACACTGAGTTACTACACGTTGGTAAGCAGTTGGGTTGGATTTCTACAGGTTTTTATTGTGAAGTTAACGCACCTCTAAATCAGTGGGGTTGTTGGCGCGGTGCTGCACTGTCACTTTCACACCCTTCATGAGAAACGAGCAGAGGAAGTGTTGTTGGGGTTTTTGTTTCACCTTTATTGGACCCTCGCTGCTCCTGTCACATTACTTTGTGCGCCGCTTGTTCCTGTAATCTTGTTTGGTTTCAACAATGATGACATTGTTTTTCAGGCTGCAGCCTCTCCTCTGAATGCTCATTTTATTTACCTGAAGCATCACAGATGTTTCTCGGATCCCTCTCAGGTTGTTCCAGCTTCCCGTTGGTCTGTTTCTGCTGTTGCTCCTGTTTTTAGCTCAGGAATAGCGACTGATCCAGGTTGAAAAACATCAAAATAAAGCTTTGTTTGCAGAGCAGCAGCTTCACTCCAGGCAGCAGGGGGCCGGATGCAGGAACGAATGCACCAAAACACAAGCTGGCACTTAGAGTGAACGTGCACACTCACGCATTGTTCAGACCATGAGCACATGTTTGGATACTTTGAGCCTGAGATGGTGAAAATAAAAGAAATGTGACTGAATTTTAAACAACACAGAACAATTTTACTGCACGTGGCTTTTTGTCTGATTTTGCTTCCATTTGTTATGCAGAAAATGATCATTTGGATTTTGAATGAACAGATTTATTATACTGGGTGCTATAAAAATGCAGCTGCACTTAAAGGCTTATGATTTTTTTTTTTTTTCTTCTATTGGACAGTTTTTCTATCTGTGATTCTGAAACTGAGAAACCAAATAAAACTGTCCTTTTCGCTACTAAACTCAGTTCAGTTCAGTTGTAGTTTATTAATTCCCAAAGGAAAATTAAATCTATTCATTGATGAGTCTCTCAGCTTCTTATTTAATAAAGCTGTGCTTCTCGGTGATTCAGCTGGTATCATTATTCTGGTTATTGAGTTGTCGTGCAAACTCACATCCATGGTTGTAATCTGAGGGGAGTTCAGTCACACATACTGAGATTCAGGAAAGAGGATCCTACACGAGCACAGCTTCATAAACCAGAGGGAAATTACATGTTTGAACATTTATGTGTATCTGCACTTTTACAAATGAAACCACTCTGTTTCCTGCATCTGGCCCCTGAGTTATCTTAGCAGTGCTTCATCAGTGTTTAGAGCAGCCCTTCAGATTTCAGATTCTCCAATTATCCTTTAAAATGCTGTTTTTTTTTCCTCCTCATATCTCTAGAACATAGTTATACCCCGACACAGGAGCAAGTCACTTATTCCATCTGAGTTTAGTGGTTTTATAAGGAACAAGACCTCTGAGTGATCTGTGGTTATTTCTATGAATGTATTGCCTTACCTTGATTGCCACTCTTTCCTTCTGTATTTGAATGCCAATAAACTATTTGACTTTTCACAAATTTGATTTGTACGGTCTGTATCTATGGTGTTTCATATCCAAAACATGCTAAAATAGTCAAATTTAACCTGGTAAGACCTGGTAATGCCTGAATTTTATATATAAAAAAAAAAAACCACTAACACCAAAACAAAATCAGAAGCGTAAAGGGGACTTTTTATGGCTGAAATAATAGTTTCTGTTCTCAAGATCATTTCTTCTGGTGTTTTTTGTAACTGTCAGTTTAAAATAGGGAACATAATTCTGTTGCTTTGTTGGGAGGCGTCACCTTAAATCTAAAACGCTTCCATTTACAATAAACAGCCTCCTCAGCTTTTTTCCTTCCAACTTCACATCTCGCTGCATTTGTTGTTCCTCAGAAGTGGATAATATACAACTTCAACACTGATCTCAAAAGATGCACGATGGAGGAAAAGGATGGCGTAAAGAGGGGCATCCGACTCCTTAAATCTGGCTGTGAAACCATGGTTGAAAAAGGGAAAACGTGTGCCAGATATTTCTTTTAAGACCTGCCAATTTGAGAAAAGTTATAAAATGGTTTGGTTTCTCATGTAATTTCAGTTTGGAGAATAAGAAGATTTTATTGAGTTGAACCGAAATGGATCAAAATGAGCTCCACAGTTACAAATATTAAAAAATAAGAGAGCAATGAAAAACAGGTTGTCAAATTGATCAATATTGTATCAGGGAAACCTGCATCCTGGCGTTCACGTGAGTCCTACCAGATACCGTTACTGCATTCAGCAACGGCCCGCAGAGACGCTTCCTCACAGTCACGTGGGACGCGTCGATGTCACGCGCGACACCTGCTGTCAGAGACGGTAAAGATGGCGTCGTCAGGAGCGCTGAGCCTCCGCTGCATCTCTGCGTCCATGGCCGTTGTTTTCGGCTTGTTGGTCATACTAAACGCGGGGAGCTGCGATGAACAGGTGCCGCTCATCATGTGGACAAGCGAGGGGTGAGTGACGCTGGTTTTCTTTGTTTTAATTGGTTTTTATCGGGTGTTCTCTGTGCTGAGGGAGGACGGCTAGTACTTAGCTGTGGCAGCCGGGGTCCGCAGATGTAACGACGATGATGACGGTTGGGATGAGAACATAACTGCAGGTGTTAACTGCAGAAACATGAGACTTTAATGTAGTGATGGTGAAATTAAATCATGAACCACTTGAGCCAATCGGTTCCAGAAAGGGTTCATTACTAGAAGCTTCATGTGCTCGCGACACCACCTACTGGCCAGGTTTATAATCACAGGCAGCTGGATCTCAACCACAGCTGCTTGTGGCGCATTGAGTATTTGTGTCTGTCATGGTCCTTAGGAATGACTAAGAATTACAAAGAATGTATGACCAAATAAATTCTCTACAAACATTATCACATTTGTGTATGATAAATGATAAAATATGTCATGAACGCATTCAGTGTGTGTAAAGGTTGTATCATATAATATAGCAGGCTGTGCAATAAGGATTTTTCTGTCACTTCTGTTTGGGACGGTCCTTTTCTATTCCAGTATGACTGTGCTCCAGTGCACAAAGCAAGAACTATAAAAACCACGGTTCGAGTCCGGTCTGGTAGAACTGGACCGGCCTGAGCCCCAGGACCACTTTGGTGATGGACTGGGATGGAGATAATGAGCCAGGCCTTCCTGTTCAACATCACTGCCTGACCTCTTAAATGGTCTACAGGATGACTGGCTCCCACAGAAACACTAAAAATCAAACTTGCGTGAAGCCTTCTAGGAAGACTGGAAGCTGTTGTATCTCAGAGGGAACAACTCCACATGAATGTTTACTGATTTGAAAACATCATTACGGTCCCTGTTGGTGTAGCGGTCAGGCCTCCAACTACATTTGTTCGGACTTGAATGTTGTAATTTAAGCACAGATTGTATTGTGTCACCTTTATTCATTAAAGAAAGAAGAACTGTGCATGTATATAAAGTTGTCAAGATTTTTCAAGTGTGGGACAGTGAATTTTTAGTTTTCTATCCTGTTGTCCATGATTACATCATCTTAATCTGACATCCCCCGATGCTTTAATCTCCTCCAGAGTTTCCCTGCCCCACGACTCTGTTCCTCCAGCGGGTCACATCGTTGGCCAGCAGCAGCTCGCCACCATCCTGGAGAAATCTCTGGACAGCGGTCCACAAAATGTAGTGCTGTTCCTCCAGGACAAGGTGAGACTCAAACACTTGGTTTGAACATGTTGATTAACTTTGGAAGTGCCCATGAATTGTGTTGAATCAGTGGAATTTAAGTCCAGTTCAGTAGTAAATCACAGGCTGGGCACACATGCTTGATTTTCATTGTGTGAATATTCAGCACAAACCCAAAAACTGCACATGAAAAGCATCACAGACAGTTGCATTGGCCTGACAGCAGAAATCCCACTAAGGCACTGGCGTGTTCCTTTTCCCATTACTGGCTGTTTTTATAATGTTCACGTGCAGCCATGCTTTACCCTTTACTGATAATTTACTTAGTGATGTTTAAGGCACGTAACATTTCCAGATGTGTTCAGTAACCAAAGCTCAAACAGCTTCATTCAGCTTCATTTACTGCCTCCAGAGTCAACGTGAACATGAAGAAGAAGAGCCAAGCCGTGGTTAACCGTGGTTATCCATGGTTAACCCAGAGATGTTTGCATTAACAAATGCAACATTTTATTTAAATAATTTTCCTCTGGGGTTTAATAAAGTGTTATTGAGTTGAACTGAGATCTATATTTAATGATGCAGAGGTGGCTTTTGCATTTAAATAAGCATTACAAAAAAATGACTTTGCACTCAAACAATAATCTTTGTTTTAATGGAATAAACAGAAATGAACCACTTCTGTGCCTCTGTCATTTTCACACATTTGTTTTGAATGAAGTCATTACTGCCTGCCCCCCCCCCCCCTCAAAGTCTGGCTCTTTCAACAATATTCTCTGTTAATGCTGAAACTTCAAGGACTGTTGAGCTGTTTCTCGTTCTAGAATAAGTGGACAAACCTCTAAACAAACCTATCCGTAATCGCATGTCTCTCATTATGATTCACTCTATTTTTATGATTGTTTTCTTAGATGAGTATAGAGGACTTCACCATGTATGGAGGAGCTTTTGGAAATGAACAGGACAGTGTTTTTCCCAACCTCAAGGTAAGATTAATCAGATTAATTGATTATAAATTGATTGACAAGCTGTTTCTGTTTGGCAGAAAGTTACTGAACCAGATCTGATCCAGTGACCAACCTGGTCAAAAGATACATTCTGTGATTGCGGGAAAGATGTTACTTATCAGAATATTTAAATTACTATACTGTATGAAAACAAAACAGCTGAGGAAGTTGCTGGAACAGCTGGTGACAGGATAGTAGTGAGTCCGTTATCTTTTAGAGAATAAAAAAGACTAAAAATGATCAGGGTTCAGGAAATTCAATAGAAAAATGTATAGTAATAATAATTAAAGATGAGCATTTCACACACATGCATGCACACACACACTCAAACGTGTGAGAGCTGCTCATCGGTGAGGATAACTGGGTAAAAGAGGTTTGGATGTGTCAGGGAGCATAAAGACTCCCCGTTTTTCCAGAAAGATGGGGACGTCAGGGTAAGAAGAGCCGAGGATGAGGTGATGCTCTCATATTAGCTCGTGTTTACCAGCTTTTCAGGGTAATGTTGTGATCTGGAGTTGCTTTGGTTTGTAGATGTGTCTGAGGTCAGCTGAGTAGAATAAACTGGATGATCAGTGTTTTGCTCTCTGGTGGTTCAAGTACGTCTGAAGATGACAGTGGCAGGATTCATCTGGCTGTGTGAGACATAAGCTCTAGACATGAACTACAGGATCCAGATGTGATCCTCCCTCAGAAGTTTTGGGACGTCCTGGATGAGACTTGATTGTGGTTTGATTGTCTCATAACACACAATCTGTGAAAAATACTGTGACTGTTGGTGCCAATGAATGAATGAATGAATGTGCAAAACTTGTATGACTCTTTTCACTGATTTGTGAAAGTGAAAGTGAAATGTAATAGTATTGTCATTTAATATGGTGTAACTTGGTTCAACCCCTGTATTCACAGATCTTCTTTTTACTTTTTTCTCGTGTCACAGGGAGCTCTGAAGTCGTCGTCTTCCCCTCTGGTGTTACCTGCCGTGTCCTGGCCTGCCTCCAACGCAGTGATTGGTCAGCTGCAGGATCAGTTAGAGACCACCCCTCTCTACATGGACCCTGACACTCTGAGTCAACTGAGGCTCAACGCTTCCTCGCCTGCTTTGCTGGTGTTCAGGATGCCCTACAGCATGGGGTAGATGCTCTGAGCGTACGGTTTACAGACAGGCAGTTATTGATGCAGCTAAATAAATCAGAATATGTATGATTATTTTAAGGTTAATGCATTCGCTATACAGATTCAAACTAGAAAACGAGTTCATATCCAAGTCTGACTTCCTTGGATAAAACTGTTTAAAGGTATTTTTAGCCAATCGTATTTGGAAGTGGCTGGATAGAGGGGGGGGTGACATCATGTCGGCTGTGATGAGGAGCTCCTGAGTCTGGTGGGGTGCTGCTCAACTGGCCAGACTGATTAGCAGCCCGTTCATGGATGAACTGAAACCATGATGGTGTGTTTGACTGCTCTCACGGTTCTGGCCTTGTAGTGGTTCCAAAATGGGCCCGTTTGTGGTTTGTTTCCAAATAAGTTGAAGGAATTAAATAGTTTTTTCACATTAACAGATGAACAGTTGGTTGTTTTGGAGAAAAGCCTTTACTACTTTGAATGCATGCATGTAGTATTACTCGATATTTATTTACTCACTTGTGTGATCATTTTCTGTGTTTCTATTTCAGGGCTGATCTGATATCTGCCAAGGAGATTCTGAGTGGAAACGGTGAGTCTCCATGTAACCCTTCTAATGTTTGTGGCTCTGAAACACGTAGAGTGAATTAGAAGTAATTTCCGCTCATTTCTCCACTTATTTATCGTTCTCCCTCAAATAACGACAGAGGGCTTGATTAACGTCAGCTGCTTGGTGAGCAGTTCTTTAACTGGCTTTGATCTGACTCTCATTAACATTACAGACTAAACACTCAGCAGGTTGAGAGCAGGTTAAACTGCACCAGCTGTTGTGATTTTTGAATAGTTCCTGCACTGTATCAGGGTACTGTAAGACCTTCTGAGTTATTTTGATAGAGGTCCTCTGGTTCTTGGTGGGGCTTTTATTGTGAAAGTCCTGCGTACATGCCTTCCCCTGTTCCAGGGTCCAGGGAAGTCCTCCACTCTTCCCTGGATCCTCGGACCACCACCCTCCTAAAAGCCCACCGTGACGGTGTCTGCTCTTCACAGTGTTCAACACTCAACTGTGTTGACCTCTGGAAAAAGAAGAAGCTGACTCTTTGGTTCAGTTCAGAACTGTGTGCTTGGAAACAAACTTCCTCTGAAGGTTCTGACGTTCCACTAACGTGGAGGAATTTAGTCAGACAGTCTAATAATATAAAAGAGCTCTTGACAAAGACAGAACTGCTTATTACTCACCGTAAGAGGAGGAAGAATGAACAACCCCAGATTTCTGGTCAACAGTTTTGTCAGAAATGAATTTTTATTTTTATTTATTTTTTTAAACCATGGCATGTTTCCCACGACAGTCTCTGATGTGTTTCTTTAGAGAGAAATGTGGACCTAGATTTGTGTCTAGACCTTTTCTGTCTGTCAAAGGTCTCCAGAATATAAAAGAATGGCTTCATCTAAACCATCAGACCTCATGCCAATCAGACTCTTCAATGAGGTTTTCTCCTCAACATTTCTGTCAGATTTGGCGGCTCTTTTACTGTTTTATGGGGTTTCTATAATGAAAAATGTACCTATAAAACCTTAGCCAGTTATAGACCATGTCCAATCTCCCAAATTCCCTTAGAGGGAAAAAAAGAACAAGAACAATGACATGTCACTTAAATGTATAATTTGCAAGGAAAAGATCTGTTTGAGGAGTTTCAGTCAGGATTTAGATCACATCATGCTGCGGTTATTCTGGATGTCATAAGTTCAGCATCCATGATTCCAGTGAGGAACCTTGAAGTTTGACCAGTTTCTCCTTTCAGTTTACACATAAAACTGTCTGTAGACTGTCGACTGCCTTCTCTCAGCTACATAACGGTGCCAAAATTAGAAACTTCCCGTCTTTAGGTCATGCAGAAAAACTAGGTCATGGATCTTCTTTTTTAATTTATACGAATAAAGTTTCTAAACATTTATGATCCAAGGATTCCAGTTCATCAAAGCCAGTTAAAATTGTTTCTAACAAACAGTATTTTATTGGGATGTGATTGGCTTATAACTAGACTGAATTGGACGGGTGATGATATAAATAAACTGAATTGAAGTGGTCAGAATGAACAAATCAGTGTCACTGACAAAAATTTAATCCAGCTCAATAAAACGTATATAGTGATAATCTTTCAATAAACGTATTAAATGAAGATGGTGACATATTATTTGATTTAATCTTAGTTTTTATCTGAGGAAACATGGTGTTCATGTCTCTTCTTACTTTGTCAGCTTGTTTTTTTTTTCAGAAAATCACTGTTTTTTGCTTGTGACAGTTTGCTTGCTAACGTTATGCTAACTGACGAACGCACTCTTTGTCAGATGAGGTGATTGGTCAGGTGTTGAGCATCATGAAGACCCAGTCTGTTCCATACACAGCCATTTACACCGCCCTGAGGCCGTCAAGGGTAAGTCCAGTGTCACTGGATGATATATGTCCGTTATATATATCAATATATTTGGAGCAACTCGTTTAACGTTTCAGGGCTACTGACTGTTGTACTCTGTCTCTTGAAGGAGGTGGCGTCTCTGTCTATGGAAGTAGGGGTGGGTGGAGGCCGCTCTCTGCTGCAGACCAGAGGAGGATACAGGGACAAACAGAGAGAGAGGGAGAGGCAGCGGAAAGTCAAGGAGGATGCTGGGATCTATAAACCAGTGGAGTTTAAGGTCAGCTACAGAAATGAGACGTAAAGTCACAAACTGTTGAAAGTTGGTCTAACACATTAATAGACCAACGTTCAACTACCTGGAGACAATTTGAATATTAGACACTGATTCAAATGTAGATGTTAATATATTTAAATCTCCACACCTCTTTTTTTTCTATCTTTTCTTTCTGCAGGAGGGGGAAAACACCTGCATCATGATGTGGGCCAAAAGCCTGTCGGTGAGCTTCCTTAACAACGGTCGTTGGGAAGATCATGATCTGACCCCAGCTACCTTTGAGGGCGCTACCCCCAATCTCAGCGGTTCCAGTTGTGACAAAAGCAAAAGCAGGTACCGTCTAATGTGATTTATAATACCGAGGTTACTTCTGAGGAATCATGTCTGAGGTCATGTCCATCAACACTGACCTGGTCAGACTGATGGGTTTGTAGGTCTGAGAAGAGCAGAGATTTCAAAAAAGAAATGCTAGCAACAGCTACTGGGTAATCTGAGCAATCTGCATCTTGATATCCAATTAAAATTTCAACAGTTCAGAATTAACTGTCTAATATCAAATCTGTCAGAAGAATGCACAAAATTATGAAAATGTTAGTTGTGCAAAAGTTGGAGCTTCTTTTAGTCCTTTTTGTGTGTGTGCATGAAAACATTTTTTAAAAATCATTCTATCATAGTCGCTGTACCATTATTTATTTATTTAAGAATTATGAAGCCAAGAAAATAATATCGTGGGCAGTGCCTAGTTATTCAGTAGTTTGTACAACCACCTTCAGCAGTCTTTGTCATTTTCTGTATCACCATCAGTTTCCCTCATGGCTGTGGAGTCATTCTGACCCCGTTCTTCTTTTCAAATGTCTTCTGTTCAGTCAGGTTTGGGGGCGTAGCTCTCTATAAGACCCCCTCTATAATCTCTCTCCACTGTGGAACATTGAAGTCTATATTGATGTTTTATAACCCTCTCCAAGTCCACATGCACCAACAGTTGCTTCTCTAAGACCATGGCTTATGTTGTCCCCTCTTGGCACTGTGTTAATGCACATCCGAATGCTCCAAACCAGAAAACTGCCAGAGCAAAAGCTTTTATACGGCGCTTTTCCACCAAAATGATTCCAGTATTGGCTCTGAGTTTGTGCCAAACTTCGGACCTGTTTTTCAGCCGCAGGCCTCAAAAGACTCCCAATTCACACCCAGGAAAACCAGTTGCTACGCTGTACGCTGCTCCCAAAAGCTTACTCTGACAGATTCAAGAGTATTTGATTTAAACAAAAAACACTGTTGACTACCTTTGTTAACATCACGTCTGTGTTGGTTCGTAAAGAACTGAACAAAGAATGAGCCACAACAGCAGATGTGTGACGGCACCAACAACAACTAAACACCGGCTACAACAACCTTTATAAAAGGAGACTGGAGATATTAAAACAGCCATATTTTTTTTTATTTAAAATTAAATTTAAGTCCCTCAGACACAGACCACATCAGGAATGTTTTGGTGGGTTAGTGTGCTGTGAACAGGGTTCCTCTCATGATGTCACATCTCTTAATCATAGTCATATTCAGTTGTTATTTGACCTTTGTTTCTTTATTTAAACTTCATCTCTAAAGCTTCTTCTTTCTGTCCATGTTTGGTTCTTTGCAGTTTGGTTCTTAATTACAACAGTGTTCTGGGAAGCAGTACCTTCAAACTGATGTAAGTCTGTGCAGCACACCAGCCTCCTGTCTCTGTTTGTATATGTACGTTCAGACACAAGTGAACTCTCGTGTTTGTATCCCCAGATTTACGATGAGCCAGCGTCACTATAAGGTGTCTGCACGTCGATGGTTCACACTGGACACGGTGAAGCTGGAATATAACAAGACCAGTGCAACATTCAATGGCAGCAGGCATGTTTACGCTCCGGCCGAGTACTCGTATCGCTGTGAGTCTGTCACCAACTTCCGCTGGCCCCTGCTCGTCCCGCTGTCGGCCAAAGACCCAGCCAATCAGTGGAGGGTCTCTTTTGAGGACTTTCAGGTAAGATTGTGACATGATATTCAGCACCTTATCCACATGTTGGCAGCTTGGGTCTCACAGGAAGACATTTAATTTTATTCTGAGAGCTTTTCACCAAACAGCCAGAACATTATAATCACTGATGGTAAAGTGAAGCTGCATCCACACTGGTGACGTTTCATTTAAAAACAAAACCAGCTGAGCTTGACCACATATCACCTGAGCCCCCCCTGCTTTCTGGAGGATGGCAGAGGAAAGCAGGGATTATTTATTTACTTTCACTCTGGACAGATGATGTGGCGTTGTTGCTGGAATTAAAGAACAACTGAATTACTGCTATGATGGCTGAGAGTCGCGTCAAAACAAATCGGCAGAATTCATTGCTGTTGTTGACATTTCATTTGTGGGGAGTGGTCACATGATGTCGAGTTTGGCAAGTAAGGAAACGATGACCTAGAAGAGCAAATCAGGAAGCAAATGTGTGCTTTAAGTTTTACATCCATCTGGCAATGATGTCACACCCGTGTTGATCCATCCATGTTCCAGTTGCAAAGTCAAAAATAAGACGGACGCTCAGGCCATGAACCTTTCCTTAAACTAGCTGCTGCTGCTGCTGTTGCACTAATTCATAACGATGATGTATGCAGTGTTACTGCATCCAGGCGTCATGGCAACATGAAGCAGTTCTGTGTGTATGTGTGACTTGATGTGAATGAAATAAGACAGAGGTGTGAATGTTTCCCCTGTGGCTCTGAGGAGTCGACACGTTGATTCTGAAGTTGGGGAAGTGATTTTCTGAGTTTAGATTCCAACCTCGGAGGGTGTTCCAGTTGAAACTTCCGACCAGGAACTCAAATATTCTGACTTCCAAGTACATGTGGAACTCACTATATTTCATGTTTCTAAGTGCTTTTGATTTTTCCCTTTCACACAACAGCGCACCGAGCGTTTTGCAAATTGAATTGACTGATCATGAATATTCTGTTCTTGAGGGTCCAACTCACCGGCATCACTGTAACAAAAGTTTCCTTTTTTTTTTTTTTTAATGAAACTACACTGGTTTTGATGTAGCCTAACGCTGCTAATATAACCTGCATCCTGGCTGGATGTAGAGACTTGACACCTGCCTAAACATTTTAGCAGGCCAAAGAATCACATGGCATCTATGATGCAGCAGCCTCCACCAGCAGGACTGCAGCGGAAACCACAATAAAACGCCTCAGAGAGTTTCAGAAAACACATTTGTCTCAGGTGTTCATTCGGCTTCCAAGCTCTCCAGATACCTGATGGGATCCCACCACCTGAAGGATCTGCTGTCAGAGATCCTGAGATACAGATGCTGTTGATCCTCGAGGCTCAGAGCTGTTGGGGCAGAAAGGGGTCCGACTCAGTATGAGTCTGGGCTCATGATGTCATGGCTGATCAGGGTGCGACATGTCCTTTAAGATTATTTAATAAAAACTGCAGAATACAACATTTCCAGTCTTTGATCTGAACATTTTCTTCTTTTTTTTTTCTAATAATTCTGTATATGTATGAATTTTATGTGTTTATAAACCCATCTGAAATTGCTCATGAACATGTGTTGAGAGGGGATGTATTTGAAATAATTTCAAAAACATTAACTTTTTCTTTCCTCTTTAACTTTGTGCAGATCCAGGGCTTTAATGTATCTGGCAGTGAATTCTCATATGCCAGCGACTGTGCTGGTTTCTTCTCCCCTGGCATCTGGATGGGTTTGATGACCAGTCTTCTCATGGTGCTCGTGCTCACGTACGGCCTGCACATGATCATGCAGCTCCGCACCATGGACCGTTTTGATGATCCCAAGGGCCCCGCCATCTCTGTGCCCCAGACGGAGTAACAAACTCGCAGGATGGCTCCCATCTTCACTTTCCATTTGTCGTCCTTTCAGTCCTTCAAACGTTCCACTCCACTGTCACACATAGCTTATGAAGATATTAGCGGCAACATGCCGGTGTTGGTGGTGATCTCATAATTTATCCATCACTGCGTAAATAGCGGTGTATCTTAAATGTGCATTCGGAGAATGATCCCAGTTGATCCTCTCATATCTCCAGTACGTAAGAGGGACAAGCTGGTTCCAGTCCTGTCATGCTGCTGGTTACCATTGTATAATACATCAAAAGGGAAACATACAGGGATTATTATAATTTGTAAATGAAAAAATGAAATAAATTAGTAGATGCTATTTATTGTGGAAACTGCTGTAATTTGTATGTGAGGATTGTGTTTACAGTTTGAACAAATAATTGAGTTCTTGACTGAAGGAAATACGCTCCTAAGTTTAATTGTATCCATGCTATTTATTGTGAAAACTGCTGTTTTTGTGTGTGATTTTTGTGTTGAATAGATGTGTGAAAAAGTTGTTGAATGAAGGGAATATACTTTGGATTATACACTGTTATTGCATTCCATTACTGTGTTGCATTGCTGTTGTGACTCCAATAAAAAATATCTGGAAGGTTTGAGTGGTCTCCTCTGGTTTTACACGTGAGTTTAGTAAAACATAACCAATTAATTAGAATATTTTTGGATCTGCTGAGATGAAACTAGTACAAACCCATGCACAGCGTTTGGGCAATTTGTGAGATTTTACAACGCATGCAGAGACGACTGACACCTGAAACACTTCTATGTGGAAAATGAGGGTATTTTCCAAACATACTTGTTAGTCTATGATTCTGACCCAGTTACTGGAATTCTGTGTAGTAACAGATCTGGAAAATGCATCAAAAGGGGAAACGTTTAAGAAGAAAAATTATCTAAAAGAAGTCGTTGGAATACAGTCTGATTAAGATGCTGACCATAATACAGCTGGATTTGAAATAGATAAAGTTGCTGTGTCAATCATCAAATGAGTTACACAGCACATAGTTTTGCTCTTGTAGATTCAGTATATATATATATATATATATATATATATATATATATATATATTCTACCTGGCCAAAAAAATGTCGCCACCTGGATTTAACTAAGCAAATAGGTACGAGCCTCCTATTGGATAATTACTACATGGGCAATTATCTTTCAGCTGGTAACAAGTTATTTAACCTAACTGGTGCAATGAGCTGCTTCTCATTTCTCATTTCTTGTAGCCTTAACAAAACCACTAATCAGTGAGGCTAACTGGAAAAAAGGCTTCAATTTGCTGGGGAACATAAAGATTGGACTCTGGATCAATGGAAGAAGGTCATGTGGTCTGATGAGTCCAGATTGACCCTGTTCCAGAGTGATGGGAGCATCAGGGTAAGAAGAGAGGCAGATGAAGTGATGCTCCCATCATGCCTAGTGGCTCCTGTACCAGCCTGTGGGGGCAGTGTTTTCTTGGTGAAAAACTAATGCAACACATGATGGAAATAAATGTTGTGACATTGCAGAAGCTTATTGAAACAATGCCACAGCGAATATGTGCCGTAATCAAAGCTAAAGGCGTCCAACGAAATATTAGTGTATGACCTGTTTTGGCCGAGCAGTGTTTAAACACTACTCATTCTCTGGGCTGTTCGCGGCCCAAACCAGTAGGTGGCGGTAACACGCAACATTTCCTTATTTGTCATTCGGCAATAACGTAGAAGAAGAGTGAGAAGCAGCAGAAGAAGGTGGTCCTGTTGCGGGAGTTTTGGCGGTTGGAAAGTAGTCGTTCAAATTAAGTCAGTGTTTAAACTCTGAAAGTCTTGCACTAGTCGCCTGAGGATACGACATTTTAGTGCTTTACCCGAGCAGTTTTACGGTTGTCGGCTTGCTGTCCAGCCAGTGTTTCGGAGTGAAGGTCCAGCGTTTCACTTCCTCGTCATCTTCCAGCTTTGCTCTCTGCGGCGTTTTAACGGTTTTAACGGTTTTAACGGTGACCGAGGCCTGATCTGGTTTCTGGTGTCGGACCGGGAGTCCTCATGACGCAGAGAAAGAGACCGTCGAGCTCTCAGGGCTCCGCTCAGGGCAAAGTAAGTCCTGATCCGCCTCCAGCCTGGAAAACCATCCTCCTGATGGAAACCCGGTCAGGTTGAAAACATCCTCGTTTGTTCAGCAGTTCAGAGCTAAAACACTGATCATGTTATGTGGAGAAACGATCACTGTCTCTTTAAAAGTGAAACAGTTTGTTAAACTACATTGTGAGTGTTTCTGGTTGGCAGGCAGCCATGGGAACTGGCAGTAGTTGTTTATTTGCTTTAAACCTTTTCAGTTCTAACTGGTGGGGAGTTTCAGGTTTGAGGGTCACTGGGGTCTCATCCCCAGACAGTTTCACAACCATCCACTCCTTGATTAAAGTGACAAAAGCATCCAAACTATGCAGCACAGGTGTGAGACCCTGACGAGCCACATGAGGGATGGATGGTTCAGTGATCTGGATGTGGCTTAAATTATCCCCAGGGTTGGGTTGGGTACCTCATGAATGGTTTCAGCCTGGATTTTTGTTTTCACGCAGAGGCAGTCCAACACCTTTACGGCTCAGGAGGAGGATGAAGATGTGACGTTTACTCAGCCGAGCACGTCACAGGTACAGCGAGCGATGGAGAGGGTTACATCTTCACAGGTGGACCAAAAGGTAGCAGACATGCATCCACTCTCTCTGGTTTTAATTCATATAGTCTGGTGCAGATTTCAACGGTTTCATGTTAAATCTGGCCTTCTTCAGGAAATGATGGTGCAGGCTTTTCAGTTTTAAAAGCTCACACACAATCTCGTCTGCTTTAATTTTCTGTCTGACGGTCGTGTAGGCTGCTGAGGTGGTGCAGTACTTCCTGGTGAAAGACCAAAAGAAGATTCCTGTACGGCGAGCAGGTACAGCAGCATAACACCAATTTTACAAATTAGTAAAAAAAGAACCTGAAGCTAGGTTAACCATTCAGTTACTAAATAAATGGGACTTTATTTTCTGTCCCTGCTGTTCTTGGTACCGCAGAAGAGCGGCCATCATCACTGATAAAATACTAGGGCTGTAAGGATACGCTAATCATATGATACGATATACGATATTCGGCTCACGATACAATATATATCGATATTCATCTTAAAATACATTTACATCATTTTCCAAAAGATTTTAAAGGGATAAAACTGAAAGCATCAATTACTCATTATATGGCTGACAGGCAGCTTGTAAATGCTGGACAAAATGAATAAAAGATGTGTTGAGAAAAATACTTTTATTTATTTAAAAAGTGGAAATTGTTGCTTGCAAGCTTTTAAAAGGTGGGGTTTTGAAAGATACGCGATAAAATATCGCTTTTTATCGCTGAATCGATAGCTCAGCTCTATAAAATACGTTTTCTAAATATTTAATCTTTGATCATTGATATAACAGTGTCATATTAAAGCCATTTTTGGTTTGTGAGCTGCTGTTACAAAACATCTCTTTCATGATAAGCGACAGGCGCGGTGTGATGTAGCGATAAATGGCTCCTCTCCTCTCGTTTGTCCTCCCAGACCTTGTGAAACACGTAGTGAAGGACTACAGAACCATCTACCCTGAGATCATAAAGAGGGCGGCTCAAACCTTTGACCAGGTTTGTCCAGTCTCAGATTATCAGTGACTGTACCTGAATCCACTGGTGATGTTGGTCTTCTCTCTTTCCCCCCCCTCCATCCTTTCAAACAGGTGTTTGGCTTGAAACTGGTAGAAATTGACCCCAAAAGTCACACGTATATACTGGTCAATAATCTGGATGCACCTAACAAAGTTTCACCGCTGCAGTGAGTGTCTGAATCCGTTCGTTTCTGAATAATAGTTAACAGTAATCACGTTCATGTAGTCATGTGACGTTTGTCTGTTTTAAGCTCCACAGTACATCTTTGTTGAAACAGAAATGTTTCTCTGTGTAGATCCCCCACAAATCCAAAGATGGGTTTGCTTTTCGTGATCCTGAGTGTAATCTTCATGAAAGGAGGTGTTGTCAGAGAGAGTGAGTTTCATTCATCACATCAACTCACAGCAGCGTTATACCTTTTACTATAAGGGTTTTTTTGTTTTCCAGACCTCATCTGGAATACTCTGAAGAAACTCCGTGTTGACCCTGGGTAAGACGACATATTTATTGGCTTTTACCAACTTTCCATGATCATGGCTTTGAAAGCATCTTCTGGTTTTTTTTGGTTTCTGATGGAAATCTCTTCAGAGAGAAGCACGAGGAGTTTGGCGACGTGAGGAAGGTCATCACGGATGAGTTTGTGCGTCAAAAGTAAGATTGCTTCTGTTCATTTTAGCTGTTGAGGGGAGATCTCAGCAGTGTTGATGAGTAAACTCCATCTCTACTGCATTTAATGTTAATTACTGCATCTACTGCCCACTTCTTGGTCTCAGTCTCGTCACACATTAACTCGTTTGCTCTCACGCTCCTCTCAGTTTGGGGTGTGTGCGCTACAGTCTGTGGTGTAGCGCGTGTGCAGCCCTCTCACTCCGTCACACGTGTGCGGACCTTGCTTTCCTGGTTTTGTGCGTGTGGGTCACATTTTTGTTCTTCTGCACTCGTTGGATGAATCTGAGACAAACGTGAGGTTGTGAGGAGGTGTGGCCCCTGATGGAAACCTGGTCAGATTATTGTGTAGCCGCCCAACTATCCACAGCAGAAAACACACACATCAAGCAGTTTGATTAGAGCAGGTTAAGGTGGGAAGTTCTCTCAACACATTAGTTTCTCAGAAACTTGCTTTTCAGTCCAAGCTGTTTCACTGTATTAATTTAAGTTTGTATCTTTATACTGCTATGAAGGATTTTTTGCTTCATCCATTGAAAAATATCATGAGCTCTTCATGTCAGTAGGTTTTTAGTAAGTCCCAGGTTTTTTGTTTTCTTGTATTTTCCGTTACTGGTGTGTTCAGAGCCAGAGTCTCTCAGACCATAGACTCTGGTTTATACCACACCACAGAGCAACTGAAGAGTGGAAGTGACCAGCTCACACAGCAGAGTGGCTGGACGTACCTGCACACGCTTCAGACATCGTTCTTCTGAGATGGTTTCCTCTCTGAAATCAACTCAGCTCGACCAGATACTTGGAGACCAACTGTTTTTTTGTTTTCATTTAAGCTTTTATATCTTCATTAACTTGGGAATCCTGGTGGTCATCAGCCCGAAATGATGGATAACTTCATTATAAGAAGTGCTGTCCAGCTTAAACTGATGTTGAAACTCAACATGTTTTTATCCAGCGAGGCGAGATCATCACATCTGAAGGGATTATTTGATTTATTTGGCTGAATTGTGGGTGTTTGAAGTACTTGTGAGTAGCATCAGTTAATGCTAAGCTAACAGCTGCTCGACCAGAGACTCCACAGTATTTTCTAAAATAACAACAACAAAAAATCATTGTGGTTTAAGCAAACACTAAAATGTGTATTTTTTATTTTTTACACTGCACCATGGGTATTCGCTTTCTAGCAAAATTTTTCCAAACAAAAATAAATAAAAATCCTTGTGGGAACACAATCCATTTAGCCATCTAATGTAAAAGTGATGTAAAAATCCACAATACAGCTAAGTTGGTATAAGACCACTGTCAAATTTAAAGCTCAAGTTTTTTTCCCGTAATTAAAACCTCCAACTAGTGATGGGTGAATGAAACCTGGTGAAGCATTGAGACTCCCTTTCATTTTGTACGGAAAATGATTTCAAGCTTCGGGGCTTCACTATGAGGAGGAACAGTGACATCTGGTGGCAGACTGGAGTAACAGCAGCTGCTTCATAATTTGACCAAAGCCTTATCACAAAACATCTATAAACCCAATTGTACTGCAATTAAACTCATGTAGTGCTGCATGCGCATAAATGGATTATAAGTTACCGAAGTGAAATTGATTGTTGCAGTAGATGTCATGATTAAAGTCTCTTGAATGCTTCTTAGAGATGGTTCCAGCTGTGGGCTGGAAGGTTCTCCTGCAGCCGTCTGAGTTACAGGACGTGAAGAAGCTTCTGACTGAATGCTGCTGAGTCACTGTGGTGTAGAGGCTGTTCAGAGTTGTTCATGATGTTTTTAGTTTTATGAAGTATCAGCTCCAGAAGAGAGCCAGCCTTCTTTATTAGTTTATTCAGTCTCTTTACGTCGCTTGATGCTGCTTGAATAAAAGTAAATATTAGGCAAAGATGTAAAGCTGTAACTGGATACGATCCTTCACCCAAAGTGAGAGAAAAGTTAAAATCCTTATTTGCGACTTGCAGTGTTATACTAACACATCTCCTGAAAGTGAAATTATGTTTATATTTTAGGTACAGACATAGATGCCGGTATAAATAATGTTTTTTTGTTTTGTCACATTGTGTCAGTAGTTGTGCTTGTGAACATGATCATTGGAAAGCGTGGCAGTGGTTTGTGCAGAGTTCCTCCTTCTAGACAGCTGCAGACTCTTTTATGCATCTGTTTTTTTGAATAATGTTGTTGTGGTTGGTATGTGATCGACTTAACTAAATGGATAATTAGAGCTGGGTGGTTTCACCTCAAACTGGTATCACGACTAATTGAAGTTCCTCGACTACGATTAATGAGCGATTAATTTTAGTATTGTTTCATTTTTGCTCTCATCAGGTTTTTGCTGCAAATATGATTAACTGTTAAAACTGAAAAAATTAAAAAAATTTTTTTTTTTCTTTGAATTAGAAATAAGCAAAAGTAAAAATACAGATTAACTATATATGGTTATTAAGTGAATATTTCAAAAAATAGAAATGATTAAAATAATTGACATGAACAAGATCACATCGATTATCAATTCTGAATGTCACTTTTATTTTTTCGATGAATTGCCCAGCGATATTTATAATCATGTAACATTATACAATATTCAGATACATCTGGAAACATCATTTCCAGAAACGACAATGTAGTTTCCAAAACTATGGCGGTATAAACTACCACCATGATTGAAACCTGCTCATCACAACACATTTTTGGGAAACAGTCGGGAAACTCCAGATGTTTAATGGTGCGTCTGTTGTTGTCTGGGAAACGGATCCTGGAGGGTCCCCGTCCTGCTTGTCTGAGATGTTTCCCTGCTTCAGCACATCTGATTCAAATGAAAGGGTCGTTAGCAGATTCGTGCTGATGCTGATCCATTCATTTAATCAGGTGTGCTGTAGAAGGGAAACATCTAAGACATGCAGGGAAGAGAGGGACCCTTGAGGACCCTTGAGGACCTGGGTTGGGCGACGCTACAGAAAAACTTCTGCTTCACACGACGCCACTTTAAAACAAGCCAAATATCCATTTCAGTCCTTCAGAGATGAGGTTCTGGACATGAACAGCTTCATTCACACACTGACATTTGTGTTATTTCTGCTCATGTAAGAAGTCTGGTTTTGATTTGTAGCACAGAACATTTTTATCATCTGAAAAGGTGTAGCACCATTATGTTTTTAAACAGTTAAATCCAGGTAGGTTTTTATGTTTCGTGTTCATTAATCTGCAGGAGAACGTCTCTGAGCTGATGACCGGCTGATAAACTCTTCGTTCACAGGTACCTGGAGTTCGTCCGAATCCCTCACACAGAACCCATCGAGCATGAGGTCCGCTGGGGTCAGCGTGCCGATGTGGAAGTGTCAAAGGCCAAAATTCTGGAGTTTATGGGTCAAGTAAGTTTCCTGTTGCAGTTCTGTCATGTAGCGTAGCGGCGTGCTTCGACTGATGTTCTGGTGTCTCCAGCTTCATGGACAGGATCCTCAGAGCTGGAGTCAGCAGTACAGAGAGGCTCACCCCAGCTCCAGCTCCAGCTCCAGCTCCAGCCAGGCCAGCAGCAGCACCGCCTCCAGCCACAGATAACTCCCACATATGCTCATATTTTTATGTTTTGTTTTTACTTTATTTATTTGAGCTTGGATACGTTCTGTATCACGTTGTCTTTTTGACTGTCATTTTGTGGAAAAAAGTGTTTTTTTTCAAAGCTAAACTGTTCTGGATTTTTTTTTTCCCTTTTTGATAAACTGAATATTAAACTGAAAGTTATGCATCGGTTTTCATTTCATTGCCTAGACTTTAAGGTAAACCTGACTTTTTAAAAAAAATCTTTACAATTTTCATTCACATTTTTCCTTTCATAAAAACACGATGTGTCTGCAGGAGATGATGTCTCTGTAGCAGAGGATGAGGGTAGTTCAGGGTTCGAATTACAGTGACCCTTGGGGGAGCCCTATTTTACAGTGTGCATCATGACTTTCCCATGTGCACATGCGCATATCACTATCAGAGTGCTGCCAATAACACATTCAGACTGTCTGTCAGCTCAGGAAAGTAGATGCTGTCTTTCCTGCTGCAAGGACTTAATTTACTTTTATAGCAAGAAAATAAAAACACCACAAAAAGTTTGATTTCTTGTTCAGCAACAAATGCATTTTGTTTAATAATTGAAAAAGTAAACAATTGCCCAAATATAAGACCGCATATAAATATAAGAAATTATTAAATTAAAAAAAAAAGTCATAACATTTTCTTTTCATAGTTTTGATTTCTTCATCTTGGCACAAAACTTTAGGCTATTTAGACCTTTCTGAATGTTTCATCCACTTCTACCCTCTCAAGTATCCCAGATAAGTAACTACATTTTAAACGTTACTGTCTAATATGAATTTATTACACAGATATACATATATTAAACACAATAACTAGTTCGATAAACTACATTTCAAAAGCGAAATGTAGTTTATTTAACAGGAAAACAAGTGCGTCTGTCAAACATATTAGGGCTGCAGCCATCATAAAATAATCTGAAACAGGTACATCTGGCCAAAAGACATCTCTCCATGTCTTTGGTTATATCACCTTTATGTCAGAATTGCATTAACTCAAAGGAAGTGGGCCACCAGAGACATTTCCCCCCACCAATTTGAAACATTCAGGGCCTTTTTCTGCTATTTTTTTCCATTTCCAAGATCCAGTCCGCACAATCCTGACAAATGACAATATGGTATGTGTTACAAAAGGCAAAACAACACTCTGCCAAAATGATGATAGATAATTTATTGTCTGTCTCGAGTAAAAATAGAAATTCATCTTTAAAACAGCTCAATGATGCATTAAAACATAATTAAGAACCACAGTCAAGCACATTGACTAAAACTCATTCAACAACAGTAAAAAAGTTTATGTGTTCTTATTAAGGGCAGTTATGTGGTGTGTAGGTGATGACAAAGATCCAAAAGCGGAGAGCGGAGCTAGTTGGAGGTGATATTTATTGCAACAGTGAGTGGAAAAACAACAAGGGGAATCCAGGGAGGGGGGAGTGCTAGGCTGGTGGTGGTTAAAGGTGGGGTTTTGAAAGATACGCGATAAAATATCGCTTTTTATCGCTGAATCGATAGCTCAGCTCTATAAAATACGTTTTCTAAATATTTAATCTTTGATCATTGATATAACAGTGTCATATTAAAGCCATTTTTGGTTTGTGAGCTGCTGTTTACAAAACATCTCTTTCATGATAAGCGACAGGCGCGGTGTGATGTAGCGATAAATGGCTCCTCTCCTCTCGTTTGTCCTCCCAGACCTTGTGAAACACGTAGTGAAGGACTACAGAACCATCTACCCTGAGATCATAAAGAGGGCGGCTCAAACCTTTGACCAGGTTTGTCCAGTCTCAGATTATCAGTGACTGTACCTGAATCCACTGGTGATGTTGGTCTTCTCTCTTTCCCCCCCCTCCATCCTTTCAAACAGGTGTTTGGCTTGAAACTGGTAGAAATTGACCCCAAAAGTCACACGTATATACTGGTCAATAATCTGGATGCACCTAACAAAGTTTCACCGCTGCAGTGAGTGTCTGAATCCGTTCGTTTCTGAATAATAGTTAACAGTAATCACGTTCATGTAGTCATGTGACGTTTGTCTGTTTTAAGCTCCACAGTACATCTTTGTTGAAACAGAAATGTTTCTCTGTGTAGATCCCCCACAAATCCAAAGATGGGTTTGCTTTTTCGTGATCCTGAGTGTAATCTTCATGAAAGGAGGTGTTGTCAGAGAGAGTGAGTTTCATTCATCACATCAACTCACAGCAGCGTTATACCTTTTACTATAAGGGTTTTTTTGTTTTCCAGACCTCATCTGGAATACTCTGAAGAAACTCCGTGTTGACCCTGGGTAAGACGACATATTTATTGGCTTTTACCAACTTTCCATGATCATGGCTTTGAAAGCATCTTCTGGTTTTTTTTGGTTTCTGATGGAAATCTCTTCAGAGAGAAGCACGAGGAGTTTGGCGACGTGAGGAAGGTCATCACGGATGAGTTTGTGCGTCAAAAGTAAGATTGCTTCTGTTCATTTTAGCTGTTGAGGGGAGATCTCAGCAGTGTTGATGAGTAAACTCCATCTCTACTGCATTTAATGTTAATTACTGCATCTACTGCCCACTTCTTGGTCTCAGTCTCGTCACACATTAACTCGTTTGCTCTCACGCTCCTCTCAGTTTGGGGTGTGTGCGCTACAGTCTGTGGTGTAGCGCGTGTGCAGCCCTCTCACTCCGTCACACGTGTGCGGACCTTGCTTTCCTGGTTTTGTGCGTGTGGGTCACATTTTTGTTCTTCTGCACTCGTTGGATGAATCTGAGACAAACGTGAGGTTGTGAGGAGGTGTGGCCCCTGATGGAAACCTGGTCAGATTATTGTGTAGCCGCCCAACTATCCACAGCAGAAAACACACACATCAAGCAGTTTGATTAGAGCAGGTTAAGGTGGGAAGTTCTCTCAACACATTAGTTTCTCAGAAACTTGCTTTTCAGTCCAAGCTGTTTCACTGTATTAATTTAAGTTTGTATCTTTATACTATACTGCTATGAAGGATTTTTTTTTCTTCATCCATTGAAAAATATCATGAGCTCTTCATGTCAGTAGGTTTTAGTAAGTAAGTCCCAGGTTTTTTGTTTTCTTGTATTTTCCGTTACTGGTGTGTTCAGAGCCAGAGTCTCTCAGACCATAGACTCTGGTTTATACCACACCACACCACAGAGCAACTGAAGAGTGGAAGTGACCAGCTCACACAGCAGAGTGGCTGGACGTACCTGCACACGCTTCAGACATCGTTCTTCTGAGATGGTTTCCTCTCTGAAATCAACTCAGCTCGACCGACCAGATACTTGGAGACCAACTGGTTTTTTTGTTTTCATTTAAGCTTTTATATCTTCATTAACTTGGGAATCCTGGTGGTCATCAGCCCGAAATGATGGATAACTTCATTATAAGAAGTGCTATACAGCTTAAACTGATGTTGAAACTCAACATGTTTTTATCCAGCGAGGCGAGATCATCACATCTGAAGGGATTATTTGATTTATTTGGCTGAATTGTGGGTGTTTGAAGTACTTGTGAGTAGCATCAGTTAATGCTAAGCTAACAGCTGCTCGACCAGAGACTCCACAGTATTTTCTAAAATAACAACAACAAAAAATCATTGTGGTTTAAGCAAACACTAAAATGTGTATTTTTTATTTTTTACACTGCACCATGGGTATTCGCTTTCTAGCAAAATTTTTCCAAACAAAAATAAATAAAAATCCTTGTGGGAACACAATCCATTTAGCCATCTAATGTAAAAGTGATGTAAAAATCCACAATACAGCTAAGTTGGTATAAGACCACTGTCAAATTTAAAGCTCAAGTTTTTTTCCCGTAATTAAAACCTCCAACTAGTGATGGGTGAATGAAACCTTGTGAAGCATTGAGACTCCCTTTCATTTTGTACGGAAAATGATTTCAAGTTTCAAGCTTCGGGGCTTCTCTATGAGGAGGAACAGTGACATCTGGTGGCAGACTGGAATAACAGCAGCTGCTTCATAATTTGACCAAAGCCTTATCACAAAACATCTATAAACCCAATTGTACTGCAATTAAACTCATGTAGTGCTGCATGCGCATAAATGGATTATAAGTTACCGAAGTGAAATTGATTGTTGCAGTAGATGTCATGATTAAAGTCTCTTGAATGCTTCTTAGAGATGGTTCCAGCTGTGGGCTGGAAGGTTCTCCTGCAGCCGTCTGAGTTACAGGACGTGAAGAAGCTTCTGACTGAATGCTGCTGAGTCACTGTGGTGTAGAGGCTGTTCAGAGTTGTCCATGATGTTTTTAGTTTTATGAAGTATCAGCTCCAGAAGAGAGCCAGCCTTCTTTATTAGTTTATTCAGTCTCTTTACGTCGCTTGATGCTGCTTGAATAAAAGTAAATATTAGGCAAAGATGTAAAGCTGTAACTGGATACGATCCTTCACCCAAAGTGAGAGAAAAGTTAAAATCCTTATTTGCGACTTGCAGTGTTATACTAACACATCTCCTGAAAGTGAAATTATGTTTCTTTATATTTTAGGTACAGACATAGATGCCGGTATAAAAATAATGTTTTTTTTTTTGTTTTGTCACATTGTGTCAGTAGTTGTGCTTGTGAACATGATCATTGGAAAGCGTGGCAGTGTTTTGTGCAGAGTTCCTCCTTCTAGACAGCTGCAGACTCTTTTATGCATCTGTTTTTTTGAATAATGTTGTTGTGGTTGGTATGTGATCAACTTAACTAAATGGATAATTAGAGCTGGGTGGTTTCACCTCAAACTGGTATCACGACTAATTGAAGTTCCTCGACTACGATTAATGAGCGATTAATTTTAGTATTGTTTCATTTTTGCTCTCATCAGGTTTTTGCTGCAAATATGATTAACTGTTAAAACTGAAAAAATTAAAAAAATTTTTTTTTTTCTTTGAATTAGAAATAAGCAAAAGTAAAAATACAGATTAACTATATATGGTTATTAAGTGAATATTTCAAAAAATAGAAATGATTAAAATAATTGACATGAACAAGATCACATCGATTATCAATTCTGAATGTCACTTTTATTTTTTCGATGAATTGCCCAGCGATATTTATAATCATGTAACATTATACAATATTCAGATACATCTGGAAACATCATTTCCAGAAACGACAATGTAGTTTCCAAAACTATGGCGGTATAAACTACCACCATGATTGAAACCTGCTCATCACAACACATTTTTGGGAAACAGTCGGGAAACTCCAGATGTTTAATGGTGCGTCTGTTGTTGTCTGGGAAACGGATCCTGGAGGGTCCCCGTCCTGCTTGTCTGAGATGTTTCCCTGCTTCAGCACATCTGATTCAAATGAAAGGGTCGTTAGCAGATTCGTGCTGATGCTGATCCATTCATTTAATCAGGTGTGCTGTAGAAGGGAAACATCTAAGACATGCAGGGAAGAGAGGGACCCTTGAGGACCCTTGAGGACCCTTGAGGACCTGGGTTGGGCGACGCTACAGAAAAACTTCTGCTTCACACACACGACGCCACTTTAAAAAACAAGCCAAATATCCATTTCAGTCCTTCAGAGATGAGGTTCTGGACATGAACAGCTTCATTCACACACTGACATTTGTGTTATTTCTGCTCATGTAAGAAGTCTGGTTTTGATTTGTAGCACAGAACATTTTTATCATCTGAAAAGGTGTAGCACCATTATGTTTTTAAACAGTTAAATCCAGGTAGGTTTTTATGTTTCATGTTCATTAATCTGCAGGAGAACGTCTCTGAGCTGATGACTGGCTGATAAACTCTTCGTTCACAGGTACCTGGAGTTCGTGCGAATCCCTCACACAGAACCCATCGAGCATGAGGTCCGCTGGGGTCAGCGTGCCGATGTGGAAGTGTCAAAGGCCAAAATTCTGGAGTTTATGGGTCAAGTAAGTTTCCTGTTGCAGTTCTGTCATGTAGCGTAGCGGCGTGCTTCGACTGATGTTCTGGTGTCTCCAGCTTCATGGACAGGATCCTCAGAGCTGGAGTCAGCAGTACAGAGAGGCTCACCCCAGCTCCAGCTCCAGCTCCAGCTCCAGCTCAGCCAGCCAGCGCAGCAGCAGCACCGCCTCCAGCCACAGATAACTCCCACATATGCTCATATTTTTATGTTTTGTTTTTACTTTATTTATTTGAGCTTGGATACGTTCTGTATCACGTTGTCTTTTTGACTGTCATTTTGTGGAAAAAAGTGTTTTTTTTCAAAGCTAAACTGTTCTGGATTTTTTTTTTCCCTTTTTGATAAACTGAATATTAAACTGAAAGTTATGCATCGGTTTTCATTTCATTGCCTGGACTTTAAGGTAAACCTGACTTTTTAAAAAAAATCTTTACAATTTTCATTCACATTTTTCCTTTCATAAAAACACGATGTGTCTGCAGGAGATGATGTCTCTGTAGCAGAGGATGAGGGTAGTTCAGGGTTCGAATTACAGTGACCCTTGGGGGAGCCCTATTTTACAGTGTGCATCATGACTTTCCCATGTGCACATGCGCATATCACTATCAGAGTGCTGCCAATAACACATTCAGACTGTCTGTCAGCTCAGGAAAGCAGATGCTGTCTTTCCTGCTGCAAGGACTTAATTTACTTTTATAGCAAGAAAATAAAAACACCACAAAAAGTTTGATTTCTTGTTCAGCAACAAATGCATTTTGTTTAATAATTGAAAAAGTAAACAATTGCCCAAATATAAGACCGCATATAAATATAAGAAATTATTAAATTAAAAAAAAAAGTCATAACATTTTCTTTTCATAGTTTTGATTTCTTCATCTTGGCACAAAACTTTAGGCTATTTAGACCTTTCTGAATGTTTCATCCACTTCTACCCTCTCAAGTATCCCAGATAAGTAACTACATTTTAAACGTTACTGTCTAATATGAATTTATTACACAGATATACATATATTAAACACAATAACTAGTTCGATAAACTACATTTCAAAAGCGAAATGTAGTTTATTTAACAGGAAAACAAGTGCGTCTGTCAAACATATTAGGGCTGCAGCCACCATAAAATAATCTGAAACAGGTACATCTGGCCAAAAGACATCTCTCCATGTCTTTGGTTATATCACCTTTATGTCAGAATTGCATTAACTCAAAGGAAGTGGGCCACCAGAGACATTTCCCCACCAATTTAAAACATCCAGGGCCTTTTTCTGCTATTTTCCAAGATCCAGTCCGCACAATCCTGACAAATGACAATATGGTATGTGTCACAAAAGGCAAAACAACACTCTGCCAAAATGATTGATAGATAATTTATTGTCTGTCTCGAGTAAAAATAGAAATTCATCTTTAAAACAGCTCAATGATGCATTAAAACATAATTAAGAACCACAGTCAAGCACATTGACTAAAACTCATTCAACAACAGTAAAAAAGTTTATGTGTTCTTATTAAGGGCAGTTATGTGGTGTGTAGGTGATGACAAAGATCCAAAAGCGGAGAGCGGAGCTAGTTGGAGGTGATATTTATTGCAACAGTGAGTGGAAAAACAACAAGGGGAATCCAGGGAGGGGGGAGTGCTAGGCTGGTGGTGGTGAGAGGGCTCGGGTGAGGAGGCACAAAGGAAGGTTAGACAACTCTTTGGCGCTGAGGAGAGTCTGAGCAGCACACTTCAAGGAGTCTTGATTGGAGCAGTGGAGACAGGTGTGAACAATCAGCCTCAGCGCCGTGGGGGAAGGGAAGCCTCAGGGGAAAACAGTGAAGTTAACCAAAACATACACAGGACGGAAGTGGAAAACACCAGAATAAACCCCAAACACACCACAAGTTATTTCAGTAAACAACGCACACACATCCAGCAGCGCTATGCATGGTGCTGAAACAAGCTCCGATATTCAATTCAATTCAACTTTATTTGTATAGCGTCTGTTACAATGTCAGTTGTCTCTCGGCGCTTTACAGAAACCCAATGATTTCAAGTGATTTTCAATAAAACAATACCAGCGTCTTAGTTTGGGAACATAAATCATAAAAATACAGTCTGATAAATCGGACCAAAGCCAGACCGACCACTAGCTGAAGTAGTCGGTCCACTTGCACTGTTGTCAGTACCAACCATGGCTGTTGTTGTCTTCGTTTACTTCAAAAATCCAAACTGTCCGAGACCTGGCTGTTTCCGTTTGGACATTTTCAATATAATTTGAGGAAAAGTCAAATATCATCCGCGTTCATTCCTTCAATTTCAAATACAGTATACCACCAAAAATCCCCCCCAGTCCACCCATTCACTAATGAGGAGTTCATGTGCGGCTACGTAAATCAAACAATTCTCCTCCAGCGTCGCCACGGTTATAACAGGAATCATGTTAACTAGTTGAGGCAAATGTTTAGAAATATTGAACATTTAATAGCACATAAACACACACAGCCATGACATGTTTATTATTTTTATTTCAGGAACCTCAATGTAGAGAAAATAAAATATATCTTAAAGTGGACAATTCTTTAGAGCTCCCCCTGAATGTCTCAGGGCCGGCTCTCAGGGGAGCTCATGCATAGACATATAGAGATAGACGCCGCATCGAACGCTACTCCCTACTGGGGCTGACGAGATTTGGGGCCGCCATCTTGGACCGGTCACCCGCTCCGCTCAGTGTTATTTGTTTGGCAGGTGTGCCGTCAATGTATTTAATCATACCTCACGAAACGAACTGATTTTCACGCGGTTTTTTTTTTTTTTTTTTTTTTTCTTTTGCTGCAAAGGTCATAAATGTAGCTTTGATACATGACACATGGTTTGGCGTATTTTAATATTGATAGTGAGTTTAGTAATATAATGAATATCTCCATTCCTGTTATAGGCTAGTAGCCTTTTAAGTAGGGTGTTTTAAGAGGGTCTAAAGACTTAGGCTACAACATGGACTTAGTTCATTTAGCACTTTTGATGCCTTATGGTTTGTATAGTTTTATTCCATTTTCATTAGGCTTTTTATTAATTTGACATTGCTGTTCATTAGCTTACTGCTATTCTCCTTAATGTAGGCTAGTCTTATCATGCTGTTATATTTTGCTTGAATTGACAGTTGATTATTGCTGTTTTCCCTATTTTTTTTATTGTTTATTTCATTATGCTATTGACTGAATTGACGTTCATTTTTGCTATTCTCCTTATTAGCTATAATCTGACCAACATCTCAATCTGTCCCCTGTTACATTTAAGTAGGCTATTATATTGTTTTGCATAGATCTATACGGTGCAATTTAATCCATTAATAATTAAATACAAAATAAAACAATAGTAAATTGTTTAAATGGTGGCCAAATGCTGGATTAAAACATTTTTAACAGTCATTGATCAATGTACAGTGTAGTTTAGATTTAGAACGGCTAGTCTAAAACTTTTATTTAGACCAGTGGTAGACCGATTTTAGCCCAGACGTCTAGGAACCATTAGACGATTATTAGACGTTTATTAGACATTTATTAGACGTCTTTTAGACCGAAAAAAATGTTACATCTTACTTGTGAAAAGTAATCCCCTGAGCCCTGCTTCTGATGGTCCGCCGATTGGAGCAGGAATATCCCACACAATGTTCAGGCATGTTCTCTCACTTGTGCTGCGACTCGACGTACGGTAATACTACTACGGTTATATTCCCAGAGAATGACCGGTCCAAGATGGCGGCCGCATTTCTCGTTCCAAACAGCCAATGCGGCGTCTATCTCTATATATGTCTATGAGCTCATGTCCCTCTCGGGGGAGCCGAGCTCCCCTTAGCTCCCCCGTAATTCGAACCACTGGGTAGTTGTTACGATAAGATTTCTTTTGTGTGTGGCCGGTTTACAGGTTCATGCATCTATTTCCTATTGATGGCTTATATGAAAAAATATATATATTCGAAAAAAAATTGAAAAAAATTCAAAGGAAGCGCGCGAGGCTGAAGCGAAACAGCGTCCTGCATCAGTCAGTAAGCGCCTCTGCGCGTGACGTTGCGCTGGTAGACCGGCGTGCGTGCGGGCTGTGAGCAAAGAAGCGTCACCACGTACGGTGTTGTCATGACAACCCTGAAGGGATCTTCCATGGGAGCTCCCTCACGTGGCTCTTCAATGTGACGTCATTGATGGCACGTGACAATAATAGTATATAAAGAGGTCACACAGTGTCAGTTCTTCAGTGGGTCCCCTCGGGGAACCACGGGGAGCCTGGTGGCTGGATGGCGCCGGGACCGCTGCTATGGGCAGCAGACGGTCCTATTGCACGCGCCAGATCCGCACCGCGCAGAGGCTCGCGCTCGCGCTCTCCCTTGCCAGCCAAGGGGGATCGCGGGCCGAGCATTGCGCGGTGGTCCGTGATCTCCCTTGGCTTGCCAGGGGATTCCAGTGCTCCATCTCCCCGGCCCATACGTGCGCCGCCGGCGTGGCCCACTCTTTTAAAAACTCAAAAATAACACCCCAACCATCCACGCACACACCGCCACCATGCACCACTAACCACCAACAAACCTTGCTTTTTATTTATTTTCTTTTGCCTCTTTTTGGGCCCTTAAAATACCTAATTACAGCTTGGCTTCATGCATGAAGTTGCAGCTGGTTGCTGGTGAGTATAAAGTAAAAGCATGCTTTTACTTTATACTCACCAGCAACCAGCTTATGTCCAAACAACACAATATTAACTATCCACATATTCAAACCAAAAAAAAAAAACAACAAAAAACTGCGCACCAACTAGAAAGATAGAAACAACACCCAACACAGACAATACCAAACTTATTACAGCCTACATTTTCACTTCCACGGCTTGGCTTCAATGCCAACAGCCTGCCACAATAGCGAGGACGCATCGCTGCGCGTGGAACCATGACGTAACGGCTCGGCGCAAACTAGCGTCACCACGTACTGAGTCGCCAAGGCAACCCTCAAGCAATTTTCCATGGGACCAAATCCCTCACATGGCTTTTACTCCTGGTCTGCTGCAGTGCCAGCGGTCGCCGGCGCTAGTCTGCCTCACGGATCAGTGCGTCCTTACCACAGAAACCTTGGCACGCGCCTTTCCATCACTGTTTAGTCAAGCCACATCATCACATCTTCTTCTGCACACCACAACCTCAACTTCACACCCAGAGCTCCATCTTTCTGACTGGGAATGTGGTATGTTGACCTGCTATGGGCATTTCTTTTTTCAGTTTCTGCTTTCTCCAACCCTTTCTTTAATTGTTTTTTTTTTTTTTTTTTTTTTTTTTTTTTTAGGAGGGTACTCTGGAAGGATACAAATGATAGAAACAGAAAAATAGTTTGTTCTTTATGCTTACTGTTGTTTATATTTATATTCCTGATACTTATTGTTCTTTATAATAGATGTAATGAATAAGTTTGTTTACCTACCCGTCTCTGCCATCCTCTGTATTTGGGTCCAGTCCTCTGTAATTCCTGACACATACATGGTTGGTGAGATGTAGACTATCTCTGGTAAAATCATATCCTCCTCAGACTCATTTATGTCCTCTGTAGGGGACAGTTTGCATGCTGGGAACTTTTTTTTTTTTTTTTTTTTCTCCATCAAGATGTCCACCATTGCAACAACCACATTTTATGGAAGGAGGAAAGTTAAGTCAAATATTCTTCATGCTTTTTTTTTTTTTTTTTAATCATAATGATGTATATTTATGTTCATTAACATGTCAATAACAATACTTTTACACTTAAACGGTTTATGTTTTGAAATAACAGTCATTTAATGAATGTCAGCTGCAGTGGACACCAGGACCATTTTAATGTAATTAATGTCTGAACATTGTTGAAGAAGAAAGAAGTGAAGCAGAGAGGATTTTATTCCAGATAATACAGGGATTCAGATGTGGAGCTTTCAGATGAGGAAGAGGATGCAGGAGAATCTGAGACTGAGTCACCCAGAAAGGGAGCAGTAAATCAGAGTGGTTTGTGGATGTAGACTAACACCTATGTTTTATTTAGTTTCATGCTAATGGATTCAATTTCATTTTCATGCAAGATTATTGTAGTATTTGTAACTGCTGTTAAATATATGTAAGTTGCCTAAAAATATACATATGAGGTTATTCAATCAGGAGTGATATCACACTGAAATGATTGCCATCCATCCATCCATCGACTCCCACTTATCTGGTTTCAGGTCATAGAGGCAGCAACTTAAACAAGAACTGCAACAGTAAGATTTACGTGAGATGCATCAAATGCAAGATGTTGTTCTGCATTACTACAGTAGGATAGTAGCATACAGTAGGTTTCTATGCAGAAGTATATGTTTCTGTTCTGGGAAAAAGCTATATAAACTTTGTTTTACATAAAAGAAAAATCTAATATATATAATTGACTGTTTCATCTTTTTCTTTTTCTTATTTTAGGCAACTCTGGCCACAGGCGCTGCATTGCAGATTGTGAACGTGCTGCAAGCAAAACACACACACACACACACAAAGGCCGCTGCTGCTCATTGTGTTGGTAGTAAAAAAAAATATAATGGCGGTTGTAAAAAAAGGTAGTAAATTCAACTCCAGGATTCCCTCATATACCCTGAAATAGTTATTTTGAGCTTGTGTCCAGGGAGGAGCCGTCAGGTGTCATGTCTGTGACGACCTTTAATCAGCTTTTGTTCTTCAGGTCAGAACGGTGGTGAAGCCGTGGAACCTCGGGCTGCATGTTCGACAAGTCTGGATCAAAAACTGTCCAAAAACAGTTTGTATGCATCCGGCCTCAACAATGTTATTTCACACTGAATCGTCTTGATGGTGAGTGAGGTGTTTCATGTCACTGAGGCTGAAACAGAGGTCCAGTATGATGATTTTTATCATCACATTCACCAGAAAATAAGACTGGATTTCCTCTCCAGCACAATCATGTTGAAAATGAGGATATATAGTATATGTGTGAAATTGCACATTTAATATTATTTGCTTTTCTTTTTTTTTTTTTCTGGTACTCCAGTTTGCTCCTAAGGATAGTCTTCGCATTGGATGGTATTTGATCCAGGACCCGACTTGTCCTTCTAGAGCGACGGGCAGTGTAAAAAAAGATCACACAAGTGTAGTTTCAGCTGTTTCATTATTAATTTATTTTCCCTGCAGCAGTTTCATGAAGAACACATGGCATTGTCACTTATTTGTTCGTAACTCATCATTTTGGTGTGATACCACCATGATATTTTAGCCTTATCTCCAAGTGTTTTGCACTTTCAAAGTGGCAGACATGTTATCCTGATTAAATGAAAAAATAATTACTAACTAGATATATAATTTAAAAAGATACAGGCCCTTTCTAGAGCCAGTTTGTCCCTTCCGGCCTGCCATAGTGTCCCATTACTACCCTTCAGCTTCAGTGTGCCCGAACCAACAGTCTCATTCATTGTGCTCGCTCTGGACTTGATTCCATCTAATTATTCAGTCCTGACATTTCCTGTTACTGCTTCAGCCTCCTACAGCGTGTACCTGTCTCAGGTAGTTATGCTGCATTTATCCAGTCGTAGATTTGTTCAACTGTGTTACACTGATGCCTTCACACCAATGCATTTTCAGGTTTAAGTAACATTTACGGTATAAATCTCAGGCTGTGTTCGGGAGTAGCTTCTCAGGACGGTCTGTGTTTTGGTTGTGCAGATTATTCCAGAGCATGAAATTTTTAGGACAGTCAAATTAAAATGTCTTTACTTCTACATCTGATAGAGGGGTCGGTGAATTCTTGGTTTTGCACTGTCACAAGGAGAGGGGAGGTGGAGCTTCTTATAGTAATAGTACATCTCTAGTACAGTAATGGTACACATCAGCATCTTGCAGAAATTCTTACAGTAAAACATTCTTCATTTAAAGTGCATTTGAAATTGAAACAGACTATCACTAAACAAATGAGCCATTTATATTCTTAGGTTTTCAACTTCATAACACTGGTCTCAATATTTTTTTCAGATACATAAATTAAAAAAGTTATTTTCAAGAATTAAATGGAAACGCCTCCCATCGGCGCTCTAGATGTGCTCGGGGACCGTCTCTAGAGCCTCCGCCGGGTCTCTGTCCACGTCCACGTTCTGAAAGAGACAAACTCACTCTTCATTTAGATATTCATAAAGAAAGTCATCATAGTCGTCATAAGTCATGATAAAGTGTCCATAACAAAACATACAAGACACATGGTTGTGTCTCATTATAGTCTTATACATATATAAAAACTACCACCAGCTTAACTCAACTGACACAAAACACCTTTGCATCATTAAAACATCTGGCTGATAACCCACTGGAAACAGCAGTTGTTGACCCTGATAAGGGCTCGTCTCATCCGCATGTAGCCGTTACAGTGTTATTGAATGCAGAAATCAGCCGCATTACTGCTGATACCAGGCACAGTAAAACTTTGTGGTCTCCATGTTGTAGTTAAAGCTCGTCTGTTTTTCTTATCTTCTGGTGATGGTGATAAACACAAACACAAAGGATTTGCAGCAACACAAAAGACCAGGAACTGACTGCGTGCAACTGTGTCAACATGTCTTAATCTCTTGGTCAGTGGCTTTGTCACTAGCTCAGCTGAGGTTTACAGATTAAACTGGTGTTAAACCCTCATGTGACACGAGAAAATGTCAAATGACCTCTTCAGTCTCGTTGGACCGTCCTTAGAGCCTTTGGTTTCACCCACAGCTAAAGTTAGTTTGATCTCACTTCCTGTGTCTTGTGCCAGTTAAAATTAAATACTATTAACTAATTTCTCTCTTGAGGGATGAATAAAGTACATCTAATCTAATCGAATCTAATCTAATCTAATCTAATCTAATCTAATCTACTCTCAATCTCTTCCCAGATATTTGTTTTTGTTTCCAAGACTGAGTCATTTCTCCAATGGACACGTTTTTCACCTACATGCTAATTTAGTCATTATTCATCATCACTAAGGCCCACGCAGGGAGCTGCCTATACAGACCAAAAGAAGAACACCATTAAAGTGTCATGTTAATAATTATGATTCAAGCACAGATGAAAACATCTCATTAGCCTCCTTTATTTATTACAGTGAATAAATCTGCTTTTTGATTCCGTCCAAATCCTGTTTGTTGTTACACTGAACTCACATTCAACTTTGAGCACATTTGTGGGTTAACCTCAGTTTGTCTTGTTCTGTTACAGTAACAAGTTTCAGTTGTAACACGTTAAAGTGACGTCCCGTTAAAGCGCTGCTAAGTTAGCTACGTGCTAACTGACCATTTCAGTTTTGTCTGCTCCAGATAGCAGGGATAAACATAACAACAGTTTCACTTTTAAAATCAGGCCGCTCTAGTGTGGGCGTAGCTTCAGTGGAGGCTGATACTGAAAAGGTGAGTCAGGCTCCGCCCACATGAGGGTGTTAAAAGCAGATTGATGTTTTTTAATCAAGGTTCTGAGGAAAAGTTGGGTTTTTGCCAGAGGAAACGTGTGGTAACATGGTAAATGTATTTCTGCACCAGTAAGTTATGGCTGCTGTGTGAAAATGGCCTTTAGGACTATTAATGGAAACTTTTTTGTTTCTTGGCCTTAGTTTGACCCTTCAGGCCACATTGAAGCTAATAAATAATCTGATAGAAAGCTGTACAGGCTTTCCTTGTATATCAGCTAAACAACCTGCTTTTATCTGTTTTTTTTTTCTTTGTGAAAAATGATCAGAGTAGTTCAGTTCACCTCTGGCCGGTCCCTGTGTGTGTTGACAGCTTCAATGTTCAGAGAGATGGATTCCACTTTACAACCTGAGAGAAAAAGAAACAGAAATGTTGTGATGCACATGTCTACTTAAAACACTGAGAGACGCTGCTCCGGCCAGCACGCTGATATCTGGAGGATGTTCTGATTTCATCATCTTAGTTTATTCATGTTCTTAGTGCCACACATGATCTGCAGCTGTGGTGGATGGAAATCTCATCACCTTAACAAGGAGCTGGGAAAGAATCACAGAGCTGCACAAAAGGTTTGACTTGACTCCGAATTTACCTAAATGATTTCAGTCAAAATAATGTCCCTCCAGTAAATGCATCTCCAGTCCCAGATAACGGGGACAAAGCTAGTCATTTAGCTACAAACAGCTGAGGAAAATGATGGAGGAGGAGGCAGTAACCAAGCAGAGAGGAGTGTGAGACTCACCGTAGGCGACGGGGGTGAGTTTCAGAATGGTGTGGAGAGGACACTTCAGGTACGGCAGCTCATCTGGCAAACATGGAGTCACAAAACATCTGTTTCAAAGTTGTTCGTGTGTAAATGTTTCGTACTTGGCGTTGGGGAAAAACCGGGCTGATTTTAAACGTGGCTTGCCTCGTTTGTTTGGAAATCTGGACACGTGTGGAAGTTTTGAGTGCAGAAGCCACAGTTTTTATTGTAACGGAGGATGAGAGGTGAATTTTTGTTAATAAATAGGAGAATTAACAACTTCAGGAGACAATGACTTTTCTTGTCTTGTATTTCTCTGTCATGGAGCAGGACAGCCATGCATGTTCCTGCCGTTTAGCTGTTCCCACTAAAGAAAACATGTTCTTCAGGGAAGGTAAGACGACACTGCAAACGGGTCTGTTTTAGAAACATTTATCTGCTGTTTGAAAGCGAGCTCCTCATGTTTTGGCTATTTATTTTGGTCTGAATTGCTGATGTCCAAGAGTCACAGACAAGTTTCCCAAGACTGTACAGCTCCCCTTTAAGAACCCTTTAGGGAAGGACTTCTGGAAATCTGATAATCTAGAAAAACTCAGTCTGCGTTCTCACTTTCAGTTTCCTGTGGAGATGTGAAAGTTTTAATAGGGTACAATTGCACTACATGGGTGAAGTGTTTATATCATATATGTTTGTTTTTCTCACCTTCAGTCTTGTCCAGGAAGTACGCCAGCAGACATCTCATGACAGCTTGGTGACAGATGACTAAGACGTTTTCCTGCCTCTCCAGTTCCATGATGACCGGTTCCAGACGCTGGACCAGGTCCTCGTACGACTGGTGAACAAAGAAACGAGCGGATTCAAGCTCTTAACACATCAGCTCACATTTACAGCGATAATAAAAAAATACAGTCTAGAGGAGAAAGAATATTCCTAATGTACACATATCTCATTTTAGAATGATTAAACAGCATTTTAATTCTGCACTCGAGTATTAGCACTGTTTCGAATTAAAAGGACAGATTAAGACTGCAGCATGTATATAATGAAGTGCCATTAGATGATTAAATAATTCCTACATTTATTTAGACTTTTATGTCATTACAGGCAGTCTGAAACCAAGATATTTAATGTTTTTACAAGTCAATTTCTTTTCACTTAAAAAAAAAAAATACATTAATTTTTGTATTACAGGCCTGCAACAAAGACCAGAAAAACTTATCAATTTGTAATGCTGCCATTTCCTTGACTTAAAAGATGTTCTGGCAGTGAAAATACCAAGCAATGACATGTTTGTGTTGTGTTATGTTATCACATTGTTCCTGCATGTCTGTAACAGGAAGACCAGTCCAGTACCCGTATTCGCTTCTGTCTCAGCTTTGCTTTTGGAATGTGTGCAGACTGAGTTTTGCATTGTCATCTTTAAAAATTCCCTCAAGATAGTATCTTCAAGGAAATGTATTCAATTCAACTTTATTTGTATAGTGTCTGTTACAATACAAATTGTCTCTGGCTGCTTTTCAGAGACCAAGAGCATGATTATGAACTATTTGTAATATTATTAAATCTTAAGTAAAGAAACAATGACAGGTAAAAAACTCCCCCAGCAGGAGGAAAAACCTTCAAGCCAAACAGCGGCAAGGAAAAACTCCCCTTTAAGAGGAAGAAACCTCGAGCACCTGGATAATAAGGGGGGGGACCCTCCTGCTGAAGAACAGCTGGATAAAGAAAGAAAAGAGGATGGAGATAGGATGAAGGACAGACAGGTGTATGTATGAAAGCTCCTCACAGTGCATGAAAGGTTTCTCCCACAAGACCACCCTCTTCAACTGTATTAACTGTACACTAAGCTGAAGAAAGAGGGGCAGAACCCATCAGTATCAAGGTCACCAGCTGGGATGAAACATTAGAGATCATCTGAGCAGAAGTACAGCTGGAAGATGGTCGCAAGTGTTGAAGTGCCAGGTGAATATATCAAGCAGCAGAAACACAATAAGGAAGAGGAGGAACCTGGCTGTAGGTACTGCATGTACTACTGGCTGATTAACAAGGTGACTAATACTTAGAGGGTCTACCAGTGGATAGAAAAGGCTGCATTGAGGCAGTATGCATCTCAGCACAAGAATAATACCTAAAACACAAGAACAACAGAGGCCTTGTGGTTTCACACACCAGACAAGACTCCAGGTGAAGGCTTTGAAAAGATCCCAGATGATGCAACGATTATGTTTTTGTGTTTCTTGTTACTTTTGGTCTCAATTTCAGCTTTTTAGATGTCATGGATTTTAAGTAAGAGATGTGAGGTCTAAGTCATTTTAGGGATAGCAGATACATTGGAAGAAGGATGCTGGAGATGCAGCTGCCTGGCTGGAGAAAAGGGGGAAGATCAGAGAGGAGGATTCGGGATGTGGTGAAAGACTTTATGAACAGTGGTGTTCTCCATGCAGAAGATAATGTGGTCTGCCACACGCTCATCTGAATCATTAATGTCATCACCATGTGGCTCAAAGTGCAACATCGTCTGAAGCCTCAAAGCACCTCTTCAGAGTTACTTCAGCTTCCTGGGATCAACTCCCTACAGTTTGTTTGGTCACTTTACTTCTGAACATGGGTTTGTAGATGGAAATGAAATAACTAAAAAAAGTAGCTATTTAATTAATTATATAAGCAAAAGGGGCCTATTAGACTTTAAAATAGAAACTAAACAGAAATTAATCTGAAATAAAACAGTGCTTCCACCAATCACACGGACGGTCTGGGTTCAAATCTTGGTTGTGTCAGGAAGGGCATCCGGCGTAAATCAAGCATGTGGATTATTCTGCTGTGGTGACCCCTGAATAGGGAGCAGTCGAAAGGTACAAGAAGAACAACAGAACGATTCAACAGACCAGGTGGAGTTAAGCCTCCTTGAATACGCTTTGTGGCACCACAATAGAAGGCCGTTCTGTGTATGTAAATGAACTACAATGTGCAAAGGAAATAGCAAACATTGTGAACTCATCTTTACCATCAACAACTCTTGTGAAACCTCTCTCTCAGACAGACAACTTCGTCGGTAACGTGCCTGCTCTTAGTCAAGACTCACCTCTCCTTTCGGGTAGCGGTATCGATATTTGTCCTGGTCCCTCAGGGCAAACTCCTCGGGGTAATTCTCCTGAATCTCCTCGTATGTCATCTCCTCACAAACCCCCTGTGCAGACAAATGTGGAAAGAAAGGCATTGGAAACTGCAGCTCATCGTCTGCATCACACCATGCTCTGTAAAGAGAAGGATGTGTGGATTTGCTCCGTCTGGGACTGAAATAATGCGGAAGTTTTATTTATTCTTTGTCTCACAGCGTCGATCTCATTTAGGGCCTTCCACTGTTCATACTGGACTCCCAGAAACTCTGCAGTCTGGATGGTCCTCTTCATGTGGCTTGTCCACACCTTCAGGTCGCTGATGGACTGCCCGCGCATGTACGCACCCAGAGCTCTGGCAAACTGACGGACACACACAGGAAGACAGGTTAAAGCGACAGAAATCATATTTATACAGCACTGATTAGAGTTAGCATACTGGATGTGGAAAATAATGAATTCAAGAGCTTTCAGAAAAAATTATGACACTTTCAAATTTAGCAGCTGCAGCCATTTTAAGCAAAGCACCATTTTCAAGAGCAAGATTCAAGACTAGGTTCAGAGTAAAGGACGACAGGGTTTGAGGTGAATGACATGGACGTCACCTCCCTGGAGATGCTCCTCCAGAGAGGAACCTGTTCATTTCTGCCTTTAGTTTAGTTTGCATTAACTGAAAAGTCTGCTCTGGTTGAGATCAGGACATTGACTTGATGAGCTTCTCCATTAATTTCTATCTTGGCTTCATCCATCCAGTGACTCTGACTCCAGAACATGGCAGGATTTTATAGACTTTTTTTTCTGGAAAAGTCTCATCTGACTTTAAAGAGACGATTCTGAGATCATCTTCTCTTGTCTTCTGTGGTCTTCAAAGCGTTTTGATGTTACTGAGCTCACCAGGAATTTATTACTTTGTAACAATAGACCAAACTTGCTGACTTGTGGACACCCAAGGTTTTGCTGTCTCTCTTATAAACTTGTTACCTCCGCCAAGGAGGTTATGCTTTTTGCCGGCATTTATCTGTCTGTGTACAAGATAACTCAAAAAGTTATGGATGGATTTTTAAGGAATTTTCAGGAGTTGTCAGAAATGTGAAAAGCAAGAACTGATTTCATTTTGGGTGTGATCCAGAAGAAATCCTGGATTCTGGATCACTTTCAAATTTTCAATAACATTGCGGTCAATGGGGCCGAAAATTTTGTTTCTCATTATCTCTGTTAAATATTGCCCAAAACTCATGAAATTTGACTCAGGGATTGACAATGGGAACCTCTATCAAATTTAAAAGGCTGATCCAGATCTGATCCAGAACACAGATTTTATCGCTATCTGTAAATCACAATATGGAGGAATTGTTGCACTTGGCGGAGGTCTGCGCTCTCTGAGTGCTTTTCTAGTGTTCAAGTGTTCTAGTGTTCAAGCGTAATCATGGTCTTTTTTTTTTAAAAAAATTCGCATTGGTTCTCCTTAGATTTTACATTGATAGCTCCAGTCAAACAGCTCCCAAATGTCAACTCTGTATCTCATATCAACTTCAGGCCTTTTTATTGTTTGTCTCGGAGTAACAAGACAGAGGACTGCTCCTTTCTAACTGGCTTATTTTCAGTCAGATGTTCTAATATTTTGCTTAAAATGGCTGTAATTCCTCAATAGTAAATGCCATGTTTTTGTGAAACCTCTTAAAACCAAAAGTCTACATTTCATCACAACTTGATTGCATTTAAAGCTCATTGTGATGCTGTATATGGGCAAAATTGTTCAATGAACATCATTCTCCAAATACAGAGCACAGTCAACAGAAAGTGGACTTTCACGTTCAGTCAGACCTAAAGAGCATCTTCCCATGGGGTTGTGTAGGAAGCAAAAGCTCTGAGTTTATGATATCCAGAGATTAAAGATCATCTCACATGGTGACAGAAGATGTCTTTTCTTTCTGGCTATTTGGGTAAGTTTCTCTTAAAAAGCAGTTCATTTTTTTTTATCTGCAAAAACTGCACAGTGAATGTGAGATTACTTATCTGGAAAGGCCGTATTTGGAAACATTAACAACAAAGCGTCTCTATGACAAAGCACCGACTCTAACCTCTGTCCCACGATGCGAAAGCCCGGAGTCTCCCCCAATACGACCTGTGAGGTTGAGCTCGCTCTCTCCATGGCGAGAAAGATAGATGGATCTTGGGGTGACGTGGATGTTCATGAGGTAGTAGACTATCCTGCTTTGAATGTGGTCCTGCACTCGGTTCACCAGGTATCTGCTGCCCACGTTGAAGATTTTAATGTAAGACAAGTTCCTGCATTGTGACAAGATAACAGCAGAATATGAGGCTACAGTTGGATGGAATAGATAAAAGAGATTTTTTTTTTTTTAAAAAAAGGAGACGTTTGTTAGTGATATATGCAAATGTCCATGCTGGCAATAAAAAAATGTTAAATGTTCGCTATTTTTATCAAGTCAATTTACCAAAAACATCCAGTTGTTTTTAATAATTCCACCTGTGGCATCAATAAGTTGACATGTTTATTTTTCTGTATGTAGAGGAACTTAGGCCCATTGTTCTCCACAACATTGACTCAGGTTCACTGAGGTTCTTGAGCACTTCATTTCAACTGGGTTGAGAACCGGACCTTGACTGGGCCCTTGCAGCACCTTGATTCTTTTCGTTTCAGCCCCTTCATTGCAGCCTTTGTTTTATGTGCTTCGGACCGTCCTTGCTGCATGATCCAGTTTGGACCTTTTGGACGCGTGGCCTCACATTTGAAATATACCGGTACGCAGAGTAAGACCGTCATTCTTGTCGTTGTGTTAATGAAGCATAAAGCAGTTTTTGTTGTGTCAAAATATCAGTTTCATTTTCATCTGAAGGAATATTTGATTACTTTTAGGAAGTGTTGTCTAGCTTTCATGGCCTCTTGTCCCTTGGTGAAAAAAAAAAAAAAACCCCAGCCGAAGTAAGTTTGAACCCCTGTCCTGGTAGCCTCTGTGTGGCAGCTATGTTTGGTACAATGTATTAACAATGAGGAAACTAGCTCACAAATCTAAGGTGGTCATTGTGGGAGAGGTGACGAAGAGACTCAAGAAAGTAACGACGACTGTATCCTATGAAGTTAAGGGGTAACTTAGAATTTCTTTTGGTATATAAGTTATGGCCCGAGTAATGATTTGTTTTTCGTCTGAGGCTGTATTTGCCTAATGTTGAGATCCACAATGGATCTCATGATTCTCATTATGTTCTTCAAATTTAGCTGACAGTTGGGACGTTGGTACTTACATAGCTCATAGGTTTTTTTACGTTCTACTGAAGCACCGTGCCCAGTGTTGTACCTGAATGTGTTCATTAAACGAAAGTTCACAAACTAGTTTGTATTTTGTGCGAACGTGAACTGAACACGCTCTCTTTCCCCTTGACGAGCGTCGGGTGTGAACGAGTTCATTTGGGCAGTTGTGAACGACGCTCTTTCAAAGTTCACGCACGAATAAAACTGTGCCAGGTTTCCAGCGAACCCCATTTAAAATACACCACAAATGAGGCTAATATGTATCTGCTGAAAGCAATCAAACATGGCAACACGGGCTGTCGCTTCTGTCATGCTAACAATTGGGTCATCAAATGTTTAAAACAAGCAGGAAAATGAAAGCTGCAGTCGCCCAGAGCTGAAGGAGCGACCCTACTCTAAAGATTACACTGTAATCTTTGGAGTCGGGGACTGAAATATTAAAATGGGGGAAAAAAACATCTGCACCATAACGACCTGTTTTTGTCTTATAATAAAGGCCATTTGGCAGCAAGTTTTTCCTCATATTTTTAATAAACTGTAGAGAGAGGCTGAAAGGGAAATTACAGTTTTACATGGGCTGTCCCTTCAAAGCTAACCCTGGTTGGATTCTGAATTGGACACATAGTTTTTGACAGATAAAATGGATAAAATAGTTGCTGTTTGTGGTGGTGTAGTATATGGGGAGTGGCAATCATTTTGACAAATAATTGCTCACAGTAACATCAAAAAGAAATAAGAAATAAGTACAAATAAGAAAAAAACTAAAAATGAACTATTTAGATCATTTTTTTGCAATGGTGAACTGAACTAGTTCATTTAAATTTCTATGAACTATGAACTGAACTAGTTTGAGTAGAAAGTGAACTTGCCCACTGACCGTGTCCATATGGACCTCCCAAAGGCTTCCCAGAAGTCCTGCTACTCAGTGCTACTGAGACTGTTATGGTAAAGCTAGTGCTTTGAGGTCGAGAGGTCACGGGGACCTGTAAGTCCAGACCATGTATGGACACCATTTCTGATATTTTATGATATGGTCCTCCTATCTAACTGGGTTTCGCCTGTGTGATGCCAGCCAGGAGTCTTATCTCAATGTTTGGTCTTGGACGTTCTGTTAAAGCTTCACTGTCAATTGTCATTTCCTGCATCGCCTGCTTAGGGTGCAGATCTGACCCCTTAAACAACAAGACTTGGCTGTTGTTTAAGGTTCATTGTTGATCTTACTCAGAATCCTTAGTCTCTTAGAGGCTAAAACAGAGACGATAAATCTTTCCACCACAGAGACCCATAATCAAGTTCACCTGAGAGGATGCAAACAATAACAGCTCTTTTTTAGACTGTGTCCTGCTCACTGAGGAGGATGAAGCATCAGCCACTGAGGTGTACCTGAAACCTACACACGCAGAACAGTATCTGCCACCCACAAACCCTCCATCATCAGAATGCTACACCATCAGGTTGGGACTGTCTGAGACAAAGAAAAAAGAAAAGGCAACTAAAACACCTCAACAAAACTCTACAAACCCACAGATATCAGCCTCTGTCATATCAGCTAAGAAAAACACCACACAGAGAGATTAAAATAAAACCAGATGTGAAGATGCTGTCGCTCCATACGTGGCTGAAACTGAGTTGGATAAGAGGTCCAGTGAGTGGAAAGACCTTTTATATAGAAGAAACCAAACAAAAACTCCACAGATGCATGGACCAACACAGGAGATCCAGGTTCAGGTCAAAACTCAATGATTGACCTGCATGTCAAGGAGTTTCAAGGACAGTAATGTACATATTCCTGGAAATCTATACAAGCAGTAAACTGGATTAAGCTGCAAATGTACTGGACTTTCTCTGTAAAGTTCCCCTGAGAGAACTTTTGGTTGCAAATGGGTGTTGCATTAAAAAAGCAAACAACAAAAAACCCCCCAAAACAGAACTGAACCAAATAAAGGAAACGTCAGTCCCATCTCAACAGTGAATGTAGATGGAAGTGAGTGAATTTTCCAAAACAGGAGCAAGTCTGAGGAGCCCTGATCAGGGAATCACTTAACAGATACTGTTACCTGTCCTTGTCATCATCCAGAGGAACATAGGTCAGCTTGTAACATTCAATCCTCTTCAAGAAGTCAGCCAAAGCCTCTTCTTTGTCACAGCCTACATAGTCCGGACTGGTTAGCTTCACTTGCTGTTTTGAGAAAGATGAAAGAGAAAGGGGGTCAAAATCAAGGAAAAAGAAAAACATTTTAAAAAAAATGAGACAAAAAGTGAGTCTGCCATTGATTTGTATTACTGCAGTTGTTTGGCTTGATTGGACTCATGTTGCCCTGTGGTAGAGACCTGTCCAGCGTGGACACCTGCTCTTCGCTACTCAACTGGGTGATGAAACCAGAACCATCGCTGTCCAAACAGCAGACCACACCAGACCAACGTGGTCTGGATACTTCTCAGTGACGACAGCTCAGTCTTCAAAGTGGTTAAACTGGACATACTCATCAGGTAACGGCTCCACCTCTGCTCCCTGTTTTATTTCATTTTTTTTTTACCAGCCACCCCCTGTTATGACTAGGGTTGGCCATGTTATGTTTCCTTGGTTTTTCTTCCTTGTATTCTTAGTTGCTCTGCTTTTCTTGAGTTCCTCGTGTTCTGTTTCCTGCTTTACTTTGAAGGTTTGACTATTCCTTGTTGCTTTCCACTTTACTTCCTTCTGTTCATCTCCCTGATTGTTTGCACCTGTGTCCCATTTGTTCCCTCTGTTATATAAGTCTCGTCTTTTCCCGTCATCCTGGCACGTTCCTGACTTGTTCCTGACTTTGTGGATTCCTTGCCTTCTTATCCTACCATCCCTCTGTTCCTTGGGTTTTTGCTGTAAGTTTTGTTCTGGGTTTTTTGGGTCCAAACCCAGACCTTAACACTCCCAGTCTGTTGGCAACTGCTCCTCACAAGACAGCGTGTTGAGCCCAGTTACACCTTGAACTCTAATAAAATTTACAGACAACATTACAGCTTGGCATCGTCACAGATGAGCTGGCAACTCCAGTCTCATAAATGGAGAGTATGTGGAATATGGGGTACAGTTTTAAATTCCCGGGGACCCAAATATCTGAAACCTCCCCTGGTCAACATACATCACTGCCTCTGTGAAGATCACAGAGCTGCTGGTGGTCTTCAACCTGCTGATCTGCTAACATTTCTTAATAAGTTCACAGTGTGGTATGTGGGCTGTTCAATGGTTGACTGGGAAGGTTATCAGCACTGGCTGCCTGGTGACACTGCTGACACCTGTGACACCTGTAACCTCAGAGGAATCTTCTGACAGGGTCAGTATCTGCCTGACCTCCTGCCCTGCAATAAAAACACACTCAAACAGACTTTTGAACCCAAACCCAGACAAAACCTCTCCAAGGAGACACAACGGGCCTCATTCATGAAATGTGAGCAGAACTAACTTGTGCGTAAACTGTGAATGGAGCAAAATGTCTTTGATCTTTGGGATTGATGGAAACGTTAGTGGTTGTGAACTCTTGTGAAGGAGCCTGCAGCCATGGTGGAGCAGCTCAGCATCCTGGGAAAACTTGATGAGGGATGTGAATTATTGTATTTGATGGTAGATTTAAGTGATAAAAGTGACATAAACATGAACATGAAAGGAAATTAAACTGGTATTGATATGCCAATTAATGATCAACTAAAATGTAAAAAAAAAACCAGCCTAATCAATAAACCCACTAAACACTAGTTTGACTTTTTTTCAACTCTTTAAGAACTTTTTTTTAATCCTCAAGAGATTTTAAAATTACCAGGGTTAGATTTTAAAACTACCCCAGAGATTGACTGAACTACCACAGTAAAAACAGCTGCTAATTATTCAGGCATATATACGCATACCTAAATGATGAAGCAATGGTTCATAAGTCCAATAATTTGTTTTTCTACTGTAGCAACCGTGTCCTTTCTGTCTCTTTGAATTCCTCTTACGTGACTGTGATGTCGTGAGAAACAGAACATTGTCTTTGTCTTGGAAGACTGTCCTGCCTCTGTTTATATAAGTCTGAAACTTTGAAACTGATATTTTTGTCCACTGACCCAACCTGACGTTATCAGTTCTGCCTAATCACATGTCAATCTCAGGATTTTGGTTTAGTTTTTATGCCTTTGTTCTCCTGATTTGTCTTGTTTTCTTGAATTCTTTGCATCCCTGTTGAATTTTTACTTCCTGTTTTACTTTGACGGTCTGTTTCTTGCCTTGTTGAGTTCCTGTTGGCTCCTGGTTTTTCTCTTCAGCCTCGGTGTGTAAATATTGTCTTTGTGTTTCTCCTCTTCCCTGCTCGTCTGTCCTGATATCATCTCACATCTCCACCCTGGATCCTGGTTTCTTTCCTTCTCATCATATTTGACCTGAATCAAGTTATTACTTCCGTACATTTTTTTGATTTGTAACTAGTTCTGCATCACTTTGTACTATTTCTACCATTCTTGGACCAATATCTTCAGCTTGTTCTTGTGCTGTCTTTTGTTGGTTCAGATCTTTATATTTTTAAAATATTTAACATTCTGAGTTTTTACTCTGCAGGATCAGGCACTAATGAACTGCTGTGTTGATTTTAAGATCAGCGATTTTAGAAACAACTTCCAACACCCACATTTCACTTACTTTGATATTCTCATCAATAATTTTGGGGTCATTACATATCGACTCCACAAAGAAAACCTGGAAAGAGGAGAAAAAGAATATTTACAGAAAATGTTTTTGTTTACATAATTTAAATACACACATGCGCACGCACCCCCCCCCCCCCCCCCACACACACACACACACAAAAACAACAACCTTGTAGCCGTTTTCTTTGGCAAAGTTGAGGATGACCTCTCTGCGCTCTGGAGTGGTGTTGGTTGCATCAAAAACCTTATGAAAGCAAGAAACATTAGTGAAACTTTCTGAAGAAACAAAGAGGAGCTCCACAAAATGAAAGAAGATTTAGCACACCACTTTCTCTGGGATTTAAGATCACTATGTGCTGTGGAAATTAGATTAGAGTTGCAATCGTCTTGTTTTTTGTCTAATCAATCAGCCAAATAGCGTCTGTTATTCTAGCCACAATAGCAATTACTATAAAATAAATCTTAAACAGCTGAGACAGCAAATGGCTTGTTTATCAAATAAAAATGTACATTTTTCTGCATAGTCTCATTGATCAATAAGAGGCGTCAGATTTTTTGCTCGCAGGTAATCAAATGTTCCTCGTGATTCACGTTTCTCTGTTTTCTTGTCCAGGATCCGACTGAAATGGAGCGAAATGTTTGACTCAGTCTGCTGGGTTCCTTAGCTACGTTGTCTTTTCATGAACTGGCATCTTGTGAATTTGTGTTGGACTAAGCTGAAAAGAATTAGATTATAAATTAATCGCAACAAATTTGGTTTATTTAGAAAGATTTCATTATAATATTGGCTGAATTGGAGCTATTTAAGCTTCATTTATTATATGAGTCTGAACAAGCTTTTATTTTGAAAAATCTTTTATTTAAAAAAATGACCGGATTCTGTCAGTTACATCTCGGTCACTTGAGCGCCAAAATTTAACCCAGTTAGCAAAATGAGTAAGACGTGTTTGGAAAGTTTCTTTGTGAAGGGGAAAATGCACAGTGAAGAGAAAGAAGAACAGCCTACGACTTCCAAGAAAGAGAAAGCTTTTAACAGACAACACCAGGAGACCTACTGAAATATGGATTTATCACCACAGGTGATTCATATGTACCAAGCCCGCTCTGCGTGAGTTTTTTTTATTTAATAGGTGCAGAGGACGTTACGAGAAACTTTGATGTTAGACTCATGTTATGTTATTGCTGTAATGTGATGAGTAACAAGGAAGCACTAAAGAAATAAACTGAACTGAACTGACTTGATTAATTGGCTGGTAGACCTGTAGTGGCTCTAATGAGGTGATGCCTATGACATAGCTGCCTGACGCCAACTATCAAACTTACCTTTCCAGTCTGGGCGGTCTGTCTAAAGCACACGACTCCTGTCATGTTCTGCCTCATCTCAGTCTACTGTTACAGCTCTACACTGCATATTACCTTTTTGTTTTTTTTCTACCCCTCGACCAACCCAGGATCCACCTGCAGGCTCCAGTATCATAGACATCTAATATTATATTTCCATATATTATATATATTAGGAGTCAGGATGAAAAAATCTCTCCAGAAATGTGTACAGACACACGTACAGACTGTCTGACTCAGATATTTATGTCCACTCCAAACCCAGGTACGTCATCCTACCACCACCTGTGTAGCTCCAGTAACAAGGTGGGACTGTAAAATCTAATTATTTTCTTTTGATTATATATTAAATACCACGAGGACACAGGAACAATGACAGAATCATGACCACACTAGCTCCCTTCTTCAGGTGCTCGGAGTCCGGCAGCATGTGGACCAAAACAGTAAAGCTGTGATCTGCTAAATAGTTTCACAGTAGCTGTATATATTTATATGATAACTCTCTCCATGTTCATCGGTGCTAAAGACTCCTTTCACGTTTCCACTCTGTAACTGTTATAATGCTACTAACTATGGTTAAGTGGAACAATCTTCGGTTGAACTCACCACCACCTGACCTTGCCCCCTGGAGAAGTAGTCACTCACGTCTTTTAGAGCGGTGATGACACAGGCCCTGAGCACAGAAGTATAAAAATAAAATCCATTAATAATGATGTTCACTGAAGCACTGATAAGGAATACAGCTGTGCCTTGACACAATCACCAGATTTGACTGTGATCCTGTAACCAGTGACAGTGTTCTTCGGTTCAATCAGGTGGGATATGTTAGTTCTCCTGGCCGATCCTGGTCTCGGACCATGAAGGCAGACTAGGGATGTGACGATTTGGAACATTTGATATCTCGATAATAGTGACCAAATTACCACTGTTTACGATATTATCGTGGTATTTTTAATTGCTGTATGAATGTCCAAAAAACACATACATTTAAATCATTTCACAAAATCTTGTGATTTTCTTGTCAGACTAAAACATCAGAAGCCAAAATCTTATCAAAATGAAACTTTCACATTAAAAGGGCAAACAACTGGCACAGAAAGAGGTTTTATTTTAAATGAACAAAATAAGTAACAGGAACAAAGCTTATTTGTGCAAATTTAAATAAACACTTTAACAACCATACTAGGTCAAAATATGCAAACAATTATCAGGAACAAAAATTATAGTGCAAGTTCAAATAAAATAAACTTTGGACTTTAAGCTGAACCTTAAATACGTATAAATGTGTAAATAAAGAAACAGTTATATAGGAGCCAAATATGTTGTTCTGAATTGTAGTTCACTCTGTGTGTCTGTGGGTGTCGCTGTGTTGTTACCTGAGGGTCAGGTATAAAGGTAGCTGCCTGTTATTGGTTAGGTGTTGGACCTGGAAGGGCTAAAGGTTTTTGACCGCTGTGGTGCTAACTGCCGGCGTTACGGTTGTTGGATCAGTTAATGGAATAAATTAATATTTTAACTGCATCAGAAAAACATCGTTCCAGTCATTTTTCGATCAACACGCAACGATAACATTTACAAAATGTGAGTTAGCGAAGTGCGTCGACCAGGTTACTCTTGGTCAAACATCTCAGTAGCTTGAAGCATTAGCCTTAGCTCCTTCAAGTTGCTTGTACAAATTACAATAAAATGTAAACAAGTGCTGTGCAGACAGGATCATTGTCCTCCACCAGTTGTCCCTCTGCATTCTTAAAAGAAAAAACAAAATATGCCCAGACCTTGGATATCATCATTTTAGTGGGTTGGTAAATGTCCTGCGTGCTATCACCACTTTCCGCCATGCTCACGTTGCGATACCAATGTTAAAAGCTGCATGCGAGACACAGTCGCAAGTCGCTCGCAGACTTGAAAGAGGCTGATATTACATATCCTGGTAATCAACCGCGATAATGAGACGAAGTCAAACATAAACGGTAATCGTTATTGCGTTTACTGCGTTTCACCGTAATACTAGTAACCGTTCCATCCCTAAGGCAGACTCACGTACATTTTCGTAGAGATTTCTTTTGTGTGGCTAGCCTGGTTTAAAACCAGGCTTTCACCCGAGTTTACTAAATCCTGCTGCTTTATCTGTTCTGTCAGCTGTCACTCCTGTTAGTTGTGACTGACAGTTATGTGGATTACATCATTTTAATGATCCTTCATCAACATTTTACTGACAAACTGGAATTCAGCAAAATTTGTATTGTTCTATAAAGTTCATATAATGTTCATAATTTTATAATTGACAGACTTTATTAAGGCTGATATTTGTATTGCTGTCAGACAGTCAATAGCCTGCGTATATTTCTCCTCAACCCGTTTTAGTCCTGTATAGGTCCTTCCTCGTCCTGTATAGGACTAAAACGGGTCTGGATAATGGATGGGTGGATTATTCCATTTGTTGAGGTGATTAGAAATGGCTGAGGCTCATGTTTGGCCTCTAAACACTGAGGAAGACATGTTAAAGAGCATATTGCCCTTTTTTTCAAAGCATATCAAAGATGCAAAAATGTACAACCCAACCTACTTTTAGAGAAGTTGAAGGTCACGAATGTCAGTAGTAGTCTTACTTAGGTGGGCGATCATAGGTGAAGGTCAATTAAACACCATCAGTTATGAAATACTACACAGCAGAAGTCACACAAAGCTGTGTTGTTTCTACAATGAACTCAAATACCAAATGATTGTACAACAGTAGATCTTATAATAGATTTTATTTTCAAATTTACAGATGACACAGCAGTTGTGAGTCTTCTGCCAAGGATGTGAACTCTTCAGAATACCACAAGGAGACTTGATGCTGTTATTAAGTGGTTTGACACAAACCATCCAGTGTTCATTACAGATCAATCTGTCAGTCAGGTGGCCCCATAAATAACTGGGGATCCATACCGACAGCCGTCTCATACATGGACAAACTGTACAATGAAGCTGCAGCAGAGACTGACATTGTAGGACAAGTGAGGCTGGTTGGTTTCAGAAACCATGACCCCGTTTGCTACAACCAACCAGTCTTCAGTGTCATCTTCTCTGACTCCAGCCTCCTCATCCTCTTGGTGTCATCTACCAATTGTTTTATAGATGGTTGTATTGGTTTCACATGTGGCAAGTTGGTTGTAAATATGTATAGGCTTTGGTTGTAGATGTCCTTGTCTCAACCTACCCAATCAATCTGCTGTTACCTTTCTATTTGTCTGTTTGTCTTTTTTCTGCAGAGCTACTCTAGAAAGTGTCATCAGAAGTGGTTTGGTGGCCTGACTGTACAACTGAAGAACAGGCTGGCTACTGTGCACAAAACAATAATGAAAATAATTAGCAAGAGACAATATACGACTCTTAGAGAGTCTATACAACCAGGCAGCGATGAAACAAGCCTTTACAATCACTTCAGACTTAACTCATCCTCTGTCTGGCGAAATATAAACTTCTCCTAATCTCAACTTGTTACACTTAATTTCTAATTCAGTTCATTCTAGTTCAGTCTAATTCAAATCCAGATGCATTTAACAAAAAACAACTTAGTTAAGGAACCAAGATGGAATCTTCTCTTTGACCCGTTGAGAGCATGAATGAGGCGACAGCAGGTAGGAAATACCTCCCTCTTAGTGTTGAATCTATACCGTAATAATTAAGGTAGTTTTAAAGTCAGAAGAACCTAATAAAGATGAAAGTTCATACTTGCGTATCCTCATGGCCTCTGTGTTGTCAGGGTTAAAGAACTCATGGCTGTTGTAGGAACTTGTTGCATCTCTTCTGTACTGCCCAACATTGAATACTGAAAAGAGAGAAAAAAAGCATCGTTGCACATTGATTTCTGACCGTTGTTACATTGATTTAAAATATATTCATCATTGTGTAACTGCATATTTTGATGCAGCAGTTAACTTTTAAAACACTTAATAACAGCAGGCATGGCTATGGCAGTTAAGTGGTTGTCTTTCGGTGCTGCTCGCTATTAGAGACGACGATTGGCAGATTTTTAACCTCCTTCTCAGTTTACATGTTGACAAGATGACAGACATTTTCACTCGATACTAGTGCACGACACTGATGCCAGGTAATGTACAGGAGTGTTTTCTGGTGCTCATTAACATCTGAAATGCGTCCCCTGACATCACCATAGCACTTTAGACTGATACTGGGAACGTTTTATTATTGCCTTGTATGCTTTTAATACTACGTAATATTACATTCGGGAGGTCTTCTGTGTGCTCCTAAAAGAGCTCGGACCAGTCGGTGTCTGGAAGAAGAGCAGCTGCGGTTGTCCTGAAGTGTCTAGGAATAGGGATGGCAATGATAAATCCCCTGAGACTAGTGGATTGTGGGGTGGGGTCTCTGTGGATTGCGATTACTTCTCTCAGATCCCAGCAGACACACCAAACACACCAGAGTCAGATATTGTTATTTGAGAACTTTCTAAAAAAATCTTGTTGAGGGGTCCACTGCTGACCTGCCATGTTGAGGGGAGTATTTTAATCTGTATTTTAATCTAAACAGACAGATAATTTCACTAGCACTTAGTTATTTTCACTTAGAATTTGGTGTTTATTTCTTGTATTTTAACTTATTTTTTTAATTTTTTTTACAGTGTACTTAGGGCCTGATTTACTAAAGGTTTGCGTGCGTAAAAACGTGTGCAAACTTGACATCACCCGCAAACCAATGTGCAAGCTGATCTACTAACAGCGTGCAAAGAGGACTGCGCCTCTCAAATGAGCAAAATAGCACACGCTGTTCATTTAGTACTTTTGCCCTGATGAATAATCAATATGGGGCGTACCCGCCAGAAAGCACTAAATACTGGGAGGGGAAAATGCAAATAGGTTCATTTACCACACGCAATGAGATTTACCAACCCTGAAAGTAATTGCGGGGATTGTGATTGCGTCTGTATTTAATACGTTCGAAAGGAAGGTGCTAATCTGCCCAGCATTACGCACCGATGGCTGCTGTTATTGTGGCAAGGAGGCGACATCGCCAAAATCAAAGAATACGCAGAGAGAGAGTCTTTCGGACTCGTGTAAATTTGTTTGGAATGAATGAAAACCAGATAGTTGAAACTTAAGGGCTGATTTGGAGCCGGTCACAAGCACATGCAAAAGGAGAAATATTTTATTTGAATGTTAAATCGAGTATTATTCAGCAAAAGGTTGCCACAGGAGGCACATTCATTTTTTTATTTGTGATAATAAATAAATCACGTGTTTTCATGGAGAAAAAAGTGTTTCTTATTGTGCGCCTACCTTGTTCTGCAGTTGGCTCTAGCGTGTCAGACCCCAGTATCCCTGTTATCTGCTCCTGGCAGAAGGTGAGCTGCACCTGCTGCTCAATGCTGGTTAGAGGCATCTCTTCCCTCCACCTGTCTTGTTTGCCGAAGTTTTATTAAAGGCCACTTTTTCTTTAGTTCTTCGCCTTATATCTTGCCACCTTCTTTTAACCTCATCTGCCGTTCTTTTTGTCTTACCAACTGCATTTATTCTATCGCAGATTTTCTCCCATATTGCGTTTCTTTTGGTGATGTTTAAATTTCTTTGCTGTAGTTCATGAATGTGTTTATTTGCCTCTTCCACTAATATCTCTAACTCCAACTCGTCAAATTTCATTTTGCGCTTGCGTCCATCCTGCTTTCCATCCAGACTATCCATGGCGCAAACCGTAAGACACGCAACACCTCATTTAAATACTGCGGTTTGCACCCGTTATCAATTGCGCGAGCATTCTTAGTTGATCACCCGCAAAACACACAACAACAGCACGCGCAAACTTTTTCAGTGCACACGCAATTTAGTACTCTTTATTTAGGATCTTAGTAAATCAGGCCCTTAGAGCGGATAAACTAAATCAGCTAAATTCTGAGTTTGTGATGTGTCCCTGTGATATGGAAAAGACATCAAGTGGAGAAGGTTTTATGGACTACCAATGGGAAGCTGGGAAACTAATACAGTGGTACCTCTACTTACGAACGTCTCTACATACGGAATTTTCAGGTTACAACACGTCTCAATGGGAAAATATTGCCTCTTGTTACGAAAGAAATTTCAGGATACAAAAGGCAAAAATGCAGTACGTGGTGCTACTCGCAGCTCTCAGAATTTACCGAACGTGAACATACTTGTAGCTGCTCTGCCATCGGCTATCAGCTAGCATCTTCCTGGCATCCCATTGACATTTTAGGAAAATTCCATGAAGTTTCGGAATTCGTTGAAAAGAATCACCGAGAAAAAGTGTTCACTAGTTGGGCTATCGCTCATTATTTTGATGTTTGCCTTGTACATTTTCGAAGAATTATTAAAAGCTGACAAAAGCAAATGTCCGTCGATCAGTTCTTTACAAAATGTCAGGCAAAAACCACTGCTGAGAGAGAAAAGGTGAAGACGATAGCAGTTAAAAGGTAAATGAACATAATTTTTACCTCCGCCAATGAGGTAATGTTTTTGCCGTCATTTATCTGTCTGTTTGTCTGTCTGTTTGTGTACAAGACAACTCAAAAAGTTATGGATGGATTTTGATGAAATTTTCAGGAGTTGTCAGAAATGTGAAAAGGAAGAACTGATTTCATTTTGGGTGTGATCCAGAAGAAATCCTGGATTCTGGATCACTTTCAAATTTTCGATAACATTGCAGTCAATGGGGCCGAAAATTTTGTTTCTCAATATCTCCGTTAATTATTGCCCAAAACACATGAAATTTGACTCAGGGATTGACAATGGGAACCTCTATCAAATTTCAAAAGCTGATCCGGATCTGATCCAGAAGGGGGATTTTATAGCAATATGTAAATCGCTATATGGGGGAACTGTTGCGCTTGGCGGAAGTCTGCGCTCTCTGAGTGCTTTTCTAGTTATTCTTTACTTTATTCTTTGTTTTTTTTTTACATTATGTACAACTCTCATTTTATGTTTATTGTGCAGTAATCTAATGGTAACATGTATTTGTTACATGTTTTGATGCATTTTTATGATTTATAAAAAATTTATGTCTGAATTTTGGGGGGCTTAGAATGGATTAGGGCATTTACATGGAAAACGCATCTCTACTTACGAAATTTTCAGGTTACGAAACTACTTCCAGAACCAACTAATTTCATAAAAAGAGGTACCACTGATTTCATGTCATTCCAGCAGGTAATGACACTCTGTGGCATCCTATGGACCAGTTTTTTGGTCAGATACTTAAAAGTTACACTTAAAACTCCTATGCGCAAACTCCTAATCACTAGATTGCTGAACTGTTGAATATTAACCCTGTCAGTAGAGACATGGGGCCGAACCTATATGAGACCCTACAGAGAAGGTTCCCCATCCCTTGGACCTTCTCCTCCCACTGTCTCCTTGGTGGGAGGAGGAACCATCAGACTTGACCTGGCAGTGGACGATGAGGCTGATATATTCATCATATATTTATTTCTATTAGTGCAGGTTATTGCAATTTAAGGTGCTCCACAAGGTTGACTTGTCCAGAAACAAACTGGTGAAAGTATATCTTGAAACCAATCCATCTTACAGATGTAAGCTGGTGGCCAAAGCCTTATGTTTTGGAACTGCCCCAAACTAACTAGATTTAGTACTTTCTCACTTACATTTAACAAAGCTGTTGACCTAAATCTGTCGTCATCCATCTTTGGGGCAGTGCCAGAACATATGCATCTTTCAACACAACAGAGAGAGACAATAGTGTTCTTCACACTCGAAGCCAGACGGCTCAGTTTCTCCAGAAGGAAAAGACCACACCACGAATGGTTGGAGGAGGTGGAACCCATTCAATTTATCCTCCAAGATTATTATTGTATTTCTATAGAGAGTTCACCTCTGGAAGGTCTGACTCATAACCCACAGATTGGAGCAAAGCTTAGAGGGTTCAAGGAGGACAAATTAATCTAATTTTCTCCCCTCTGACCTCTCACTGCATCTTGAGTTATCTTTGTTGGCATCATTTTATCATCAGAACTTAAGGTCTTATGATCTGGGCTTGTTCTGTGTCCCAAAAATGAGACGTACCGACCTCCTGAATATGTTCAATGACCAGATTGTTCCATCAAAGGACTGTTTTCTTCCCTGATGTTATAGAGATGTCAATGCCAGGGTTTGTCTGTGTCGTATTGTGAAAGAGTGATTTTAGGGAGCATGAGATCCATTTTCACACATGGATTGGCCACCAGACTGTAACGCACTAAAAATCTTTGGAACAAGCTTGGAAAAGCTCTGGAGCTCCCGGCTCTGTCATCTCCGATTCAGAGTCTGTAAAAAATGACAGAAATAGCAAATGACATGGCATGAACTTCTCAGACTGCTGCCGTGCTGAATGGGACTTTCTTTTATATTCCATAAAAGTTGGGAATTTTTGAAAAAAAAAAAAAAAGAAAATTTGGAAGCTGACAAACGAAGACGACAGATTATGCAAGTAACGCTGGTCTGGAAGGTTTCACGCACCACCGTGTGATGAGCTAATTATTGATCAGTTCAACATTACTCTGTAAATTTACAGAGAAATGAGGCCTTTCAGTGTCTACAGTTCATATGATTGTGAAAAGCTTCAGGCGGTCTCAGCATGTAGAGGACAAGGGCGGTAAACACTGCTAGATGCGCATGACCTTCGAGCCTTCAAGCAGGACTGCATGAGACGACGTCACACCGCTACGATCAATATAGTCACATGGGCGTAGGGAGCACCTTAAAAACCCACTGACTCACATACAGATGACAGCTGCATTTAGAAATGTAACCTGGACCTGTGTTATGTAAGAAAGAAGCCAATACATGGACCCTGCTACATCAATTCTTCTGGACACAAGTTCACCTTCGTTGGACAGAAAGACCGTGCGCACGTATTCTGTGGTCACAAGTCCACATTTGTGCCTCGTCAGGTTCTCTGTGCCAAAGATCAGAAAGTTCATTCAGATGTTCAGAGTAAAAAGCAGCGTCAGTGACAGTATGGGTGTGCATGTGTCATTATTTAATAGAAACTAAAGCGCAAAATTAAAAAATGGAAAGAAAAAAAATAACAGACATGAAAAGAGACTGAATTTTAAAGTGAACAGCTCTCTTCCAGACGATGACACTTGATGAGGTCATCCTGCCACTTATAAAACAGCTATAAAATAATACCCTGACGTGTTTTTCTAATTTGTTCTACTCTTACCCGACATTAAAAAGCGCAACATCTGTCACGACCATCCGAAACATTGCAACTGTGTCGAGCCAGAAGCGAAGCAACTAATCAAAGGGTGTAAAAGTAGAGAGGACGCTGCGGTTTGACTGCCTCTGTGGTTGAGACCTCAACCAACATGACGTAAACCTTCTGAGCGCCACATTTGAAACTAGAAAAGCACTCGGAGAGCGCAGACCTCCGCCAAGCACAACAGTTCCCCCATATAGCGATTTACAGATTGCGGTAAAATCAGCGTTCTGGATCAGATCCGGATCAGCCTTGGAAATTTGATAGAGGTTCCCATTTTCAATCCCTGAGTCAAATTTCATGAGTTTTGGGCAATAATTAATGGAGATATTGAGAAACAAAATTTTTGGCCCCATTGACCGCAATGTTATTGAAAATTTGAAAGTGATCCAGAATCCAGGATTTCTTCCGGATCACACCCAAAATGAAATCAGTTCTTCCTTTTCATATTTCTGACAACTCCTTAAAATTTCATCAAAATCCATCCATAACTTTGTGAGTTATCTTATACACAGACAGACAGACATAACCTCCTTGGCGGAGGTAATAAAGAAAGGTAATATCAAGACATTGGTTTTGAGGAATGACACTGTGATCTGGATTCTTTGTGGAGCTTGTTCCTTCACAGAAATTCACTAAATGTACCCTGAGGGGACGGTCAAACCACACCGGCAGAGATGCCATGAGGTGGCTCCGTGTACATGGAAAACTGGTTCTGAAAACATTTGAACCAGCGCTGAACCAACTGGAGCGAACACGCTGACAGTAAATGTTGAATATGTTTCTGGCATCGTATCTGAATTTCACTGTAACTCTGTGATACCTTTGGTTGAAACCCCGATCCAGTTCAAGTATCTGGTCAGCTTCTTGGAGATGTAGGTTTTCCCCCGTGCCGGCAGTCCCACCATCACTATCATGGTCGGGGAGTTGGTGAACTGGGGCACCGAAGCTGAAACCAACAGACAAAGAGTGAAAACTCCGGCTCCACATCAGGAAACTGCAGCTGTGTGAATTAGTGAAACCTGCAGGTTCTTCTCATGTGTTCATGTGTGGCCCCGTGATGGACTGGTACCCTGTCTGGGGTCCACCGGGGGCCAAAGCTCATACATGTCAGGAAAAGTCTCACTCTTTATGTTGTGATATCTTACTATTTTTATCCAGTTAAAAATGATTGATGCATGAAAAAGTAGGGTTGGGAATCGAGAACCGGTTCCGTGTGTTTCAACTCCATGGAATTGTTTGGCAGTTTATCCAGCGATTCTCTTATTGATTCCAACCAGCATGAATCTCACGTAATTTACGTAAATTATGCGCGGTCAATTCCAGAAAGCACTTACATGATTAAGTTACGTCGGTTTAGCACGCGCATTGGAGTTGTAAACAACAATGGCGCCCAGGTTCAAACGCTCCAAAGTTTGGCTTCACTTCACAAAGAAAGATGGCAACAAGGCAACTAGTAGTCATTGTAAAGTGGAGATAACAGCGTCGGGAGGGAACACGACTAACATGCACTAACATTTGCGCACACAACATGCGATAACGAGTGTCGTGTTTTTGACGCTTCGGACTGATGGATCTCAACCCAGCAGCAGTAGCCAAGCTAAGATCACCTCTGGTAACTCTGGTTAGTAGCTATCCCACTGCCTATGTGCTTCTTTGTAAATCACGCTATAACATTAATGCTATGCTATTAAACGAATGCCTTCTGCATTACATTTAGAAGATGACCGTGACGAGAGAGAGAGTCTGGCTGGTTCAGAGGCTGGAAGCACTCGCTACTGCTCACTACCTACTCTAGCAGACATGCTAATTTTTCTGCAAAAGAATTGTTAATTCTTCATAGTATTTGCAGATTTGTACTATGCACTGTTCCGTTGTATTTGATAGTATTTATCTTTCTTTATTATTATTTTTGAGTGCTTAGTGAGCTCATATATCCTTTTAAAAAGGAGATTTTCTTTTTCTTTTTATTAGAAAAAATCTGTTAGTAAAATGTTACACATTCTTGTGTATTTGCACAGTTACATATTACAACAGTTAACACGTTATCCAGGCTTTGGGCCTCTTTTGACCTCGCTGTTGAGTTTGTAAGGTTGTGACTTCTAAGTAAAAAAAAATTGATGCTAATAAAACTGTTTGTTCTCCTTTTTCCCCAAATTAGAATCGATAAGAGACTCGACAAAGAATCGAATCGTCAAACAGTATTGATAATGGAATCAGAATCGGAAAAATCTTATAAATTTCCATCCCTATGAAAAAGTTAGGTAGAAAAACCTTATATGAGCTTTATAATAATAATAATTATTATTATTATTATTATTATCATTTAGGAATAATCATTTCAGTCATCTACATCATGAATCAAGTGTAAATGACACACAGCTTGGTCACCTACAGTTTATCATATTTACAGAGCGGGTCGTCCAGTCACTGGAAGGTTGGCAGTTCGATCCCGGCTCCAACAGTCCACATGTCAAAGTGTCCTTGGGCAAAACATTGAACCCTAACTTGCCCCCAGTGGGGGTACCTTGCATGGTAGCAGCTGCCCACTGGTGTGTGAATGTGTGTGAATGGGAGAATGAAAGGCCAAGGTAAACCGCTTTGAGAGCACCTTGATGGTGTGGAGAAAGCGGTATATAAGTGCAGTTCATTTACCATTTTACCATATATCTTTAAGTTTTGGACTGTGATTTTTTACAATTTAATAGCTACAGAAGTTCCACATTCCTGATGAGAAAATGTGATGGGAATTATTCACTATTTTCTGACACTGTAAAAGCAGAATGATGATCTGCCCAGTGAGAGAGCAGTGAGTTGTGTGTCATGGATTCTCAGCTGATTTCAGACCTGCCAGTTCCTCTTAAATCACAGACGTCGTCTCCTCGCGGTGCTGTACTTGACACTGAGACTCCAGCTCTGTCACAGCATGTCACACGTCGGCTCACTTTGTTTCTAACACGTCGCCTGTCAGTCAAAATGCCAGCAGCCATGCTTTTCTTTTCTGCTGTTCAACTGTTGCAGTTAAATGATTAATGAATCTAAAAACCTCGTTGATTGTTGTTTTGCTTAACAGTTGGTATTTAAATATCATTTTGTATCGTTAAGTATCATATTTGGTTATCATAGTTAATCTAGTAAAAATAAAGCATCAACACATGACTTCATGGAGACCATTAGAGGTGAATCTCTTCCAGGTTCTTCATGTGAAAAAAAAAAAAAAATTCCCAGACATGCTGTTAATCCAGTATGACAGCTTTCAACGAAGATCACAGGCTACACAAGTATCAACACGTCACTCGTTACCACGAGTTAACACAAGAGCAAACAACACAGTGCCTGTGTGAGTGTGTGTGAGTGTGTGTGAGTGTGTGTGAGTGTGTACTTACATCCTCTACGTCTGCTCAGCCTGCTCTTCATCCATGGCACCCAGGTCTTCTCCAGGGGATTTTGTGTGAGCTTTGCTTGGGTTTGTGACATTGTTTCAGTGTCTCTGTGTGTGTTTCCACTGTCACTGTGACTGTGTGTGTGAAGAGAAAAAAATAAAGGGAGCTTCCCGGGTAAGAGTTCAGAATTTGAACTCTCTCACACCATGTCACTGGGGGAGGAGTCTGGCTTGAGGGCCAGTCAACAAACCTGTTTCGTTTGTAGCAGAGGATGAGCATCTCTGATTGGTTGTTTCTTAGTCACGCTGACTCTTATGGTCCTCCGACAAGCATCAAGGTGCAGCTGTAAACCTTGAGGGCTTGTAGAAAGTAGTGAAGTGTTATGAAGCTCTATTGTAATTTAGTTATAACCAACAGGTGGTTTTAACACAGTGATGTGCAAACATTGAATACCACGGTAAGAATATGGCACTTTTTCAGGCAATCAGACTCTTTTATTTCTCAGGAAGCGGTTGATAATATGAATATTTCCAAAAATCTCTGACTAGTCATTGAAGCATAAACCTGAGTCATGGCTCCCAGTCTCTGAGCTGCTTCATGACTGAAGACATGATCTGAAGTTTACGGTCACTCCAGTGGTTAATGTTAACTTTATGCACTGCCTGGCCAAAAAAAAAAAAAGTCTCCACCTGGATTTAACTAAGCAAATAGGTACGAGCCTCCTATTGGATAATAACTGCATGGGTGATTATCTTTCAGCTAAAATAAACAACCATGTCAAAGTCACATCCGTGGTCGTGGAAAAGATGTTAGTCTGTTTGAGAAGGGTCAGATCATTGGCATCAAGCAGAGAAAACATCTAAGGAGATTGCAGAAACTACCAAAATTGGGTTAAGAACTGTCCACCGCATTATTAAAAACTGGAAGGATAGTGGGGACCCATCGTCTTCGAGGAGGAAATGTGGCCGGAAAAAAATCCTCAATGATCGTGATCGACTTAAACGTTTGGTGAGATCAAATCAAAGAAAAACAGCAGTAGAACTCAGGGCTGTTTAATAGTGAAAGTAAGAACATTTCCACACCACAATGCAGAGGGAACTCAAGGGATTGGGACTGAACAGCTGTGTAGCCTTAAGAAAACCACTAATCAGTGAGGCTAACCGGAAAAAAAGGCTTCAATTTACTAGGGAGCATAAAGATTGGACTCTGGATCAATGGAAGAAGGTCATGTGGTCTGATGAGTCCAGATTGACCCTGTTCCAGAGTGATGGGAGCATCAGGGTAAGAAGAGAGGCAGATGAAGTGATGCACCCATCATGCCTAGTGTCTACTGTACCAGCCTGTGGGGGCAGTGTTCTGATCTGGGGTTGCTGCAGTTGGTCAGGTCCAGGTTCAGCAACAGTATGAGCTCAAAGAATGAGGTCAGCTGACTACCTGAATATACTGAATGACCAGGTTATTCCATCAATGGATCTGTTCTTCCCTGATGGCACGGCCATATTCCAAGATGACAATGCCAGGATTCATGGGGCTCAAATTGTGAAAGACTGGTTCAGGGAGCATGAAACATCATTTTCACACATGGACTGGCACCACAGAGTCCAGACCTGAACCCCATTGAGAATCTTTGGGATGTGCTGCAGAAGGCTTTGCACAGCGGTCAGACTCTACCATCATCAATGAAGATCTTTGTGAAAAATTAATGCAACACTGGATGGAAATAAATCTTGGTGACATTGCAGAAGCTTATCGAAACAATCCCACAGCGAATGCATGCTGTAATCAAAGCTAAATGCGGTCCAACAAAATATTAGTGTATGACCTTTTTCTTTTTGGTGGTGATTTTTTTATTTTTATTTTTTGGCCAGGCAGTGACGCATTATATCCAGATACACAGGCAAGGCAGGTTTATTTATGGAGCACAATTCATCCACAAAGACACTCAAAGTTCTTTACAAAGGAATTAAGATCAAAAGAAGCAAGACAAATATAAGCTACAAATAAGATTTAGACACAAAAGGGGATAAAACAAAGATCAAGATAGTTTAGGAAATATTGGTGTTCACTAATTTAACCAGGAACAGAAAAAAAACTGAATAAAGAAGTTTTTAATTTTAAATCTAGTTCAAGAATCGCAGTTCCAGTTAGTCATCAGTTTTGAATTCACTCAAGAATTAACGGGTGTGGCAGAAGATGAATTTGATAAAGGCTTGAGATAAACAGCAGACTTCTCAGTTCAACTTTTTCAGCGTCCAGAGTTGAAGCTCATTTATTATAAACAGGAAGTTTATTCCATCTGGATGCAACAACAGCAGCTACGTGCATTTCCTCCTGTTTGGGTCAAACTATCAAATGTTCCCAGAGCTCTTCTTGGTTTCTGTTCTACAAGGAGAGCCCAGACTGTTGATGGATTAGTAAGCTAGAACAGCTCTTTAAAGTCTCTTAACTGGAAACCAGAGTAAAGACTTGAGAGCAGGAGACGTTCTCAGTTTGCCAGGTTCTGGTTTGTTCTGGATGAGCTGAAGCTGACCGACCAGACAGAAGAGTGTTTTAGCAGCGATGTCTGCTAGAGATAAAGACATACATTCAGATTTATGACTCTTGATATTTGTTTGGGATCATAAAAAGCTGACGTAACCTTGATGTGGCTGGTGAAGCTCAGGTCTGAGTCAGTTAAAACACAGATATTTCCAACATGAGTTTTTGTCTGTTTACATCTGGAATCAAACTGGGAAACAATTTTTATTCCTCTAGTTTGTTTTTCTTCTTTGCTGGATAGAGATACTTCTGTCTTTATTCAGCTGAAGGAAGTTTAATTGCATCCAGCTCTTGACTTGCTTCAAAGTCCTGATATAGTGAATCTAATGGAACCAAGAAAGAAGCTCATGAGGAAGGATTTCACGGTATCACAGGCAGAACTGAGATCAAGCAGCACCAGAGCTGTTTCACCTGAATGAATCAGTCCTCAGGTAAATTCATTTAAGGCTTTTATCTGTGCAGTGTTTCCCACACGTGGCGGACCGCCATGAATACATTTTGGCCACCACAAATACATTTTTCAGGTTTTGACTCGCTCTCGCCTCCAGACTGTTGGGTGACGCATTGGGTGGGGGTATGCATTGTGACGCCGCCTATAAATTTATGAGTCGCAGAAGAAGAACTTGCAGTGGGCCTATAAATCGAGAAGACGCAGAAGAAGTCGTGGTGGAAGAGGCGTGATTCAAGTGACGAAGATACGGTCGTTATAAAGTGGTAAAATAAGACCAAAGGTGGTCCGAAAAGCTCTAACTCATCATGTTATACCAGCCTGTGTCTCTATCAAATGTAGATGCTCAACATGTGCAGAGACATGTTATCCTGTGCTAATGTTCATTAGCTAACAGGCTCTGCTCTCGACTCTGCTTATGTTCAAATGGACAGCAGGCTTTGGAATATTTCTTAAGGAAGCTCAGGAGGATCAGTTGTCTGGACTAAAAATGCAAACTTTGCAGACAATAGTGACAAAATGTCTCTATCTGTACTATATACAGTGGTACCTCTACTTATGAACGTCTCTTCATATGGAATTTTCAGGTTACGTCACGTCTCAATGGGTAAATATTGCCTCTTATTACGAAAGAACTTTCAGGATATGAAAGGCAAAAATACAGAACGCGCTTCTACTCGCAGCTCCCAGAGTTTACCGAACGTAAACATACCTGTAGCTGCTCTGCCATCAGCTATCAGCTAGCATCTTCCTGGCTATCAGCTAGCATCTTCCTGGCATCCCATTGACATTTTAGGAAAATTCCATGAAGTTTCGGATTTTGTTGAAAAGAATCACCCAGAAAAAGTGTTCACTAGTCGGGCTATCGCTCATTATGATGATGTTTGCCTTGCACATTTTCAAACGATTGTTAAAAGCCAGAGGGATTCAGGGGAGGCGCGGGAGAAAAAATAAACTTGAAAAGATAGAAAAAGAGTGTAAACATCGAGGGCAAAATGGATCGATTTTTAGTATCTCAAGTGAAAGTGAGAGAGGGCACAGAGTCTGGGGCGATCAGAAAACGGAGGAACTATGACCCTGATTATTTAAAGTTTGGGTTTTTGTGTATTGGTCCTGACGAACGATGCTCCGCTGCCACAGCATGTTATCTGCAAAGAGCTGCTAGCTAACGACAGCACGCGACCATGTAAACTCCAGCGTCGTATTGAAACCAAGCACCAAAGTTTAACGACCAAGCCGCGGGAGTTTTTTGATCGGAAACGTAATGAATTGCGGTCACAGAAAAAAGTCATCGAGGCGTTTGGCACTGTGACTACCAAGGCAACCGAAGCATCGTACCGGTAAGCTTTAGTTTTAAGGGGGTTGAACCGAGGACGCGCGTGGTTTCTTGGAAAAGTGGCATCTGAAGGAAGGAAGGCGAGTCTCCCGCAGATCATCAGCCTCTCTGGACTTTAACTTAATCCGGATCCTAACCTGCTTCACACCCGAACCCAAACCCAGCCATGAGGACTAACGTGTGGATCTACCAGGCTCTGATCTGTCTCGTGGTAACTATTGTGTTCACAGGTAAGTTGATGCTCTGAGCTTTACTGATTAAAGTCGCTTCACTTCAAACAAAAATGTGGAGAAAAAAAAGTGAGAAACTTTCACTTCACAGTTGTAAAATTAGATTTTTGATAGTCAAAGCTTGGCATGTCGTATAAATTCTTTTATGTATGCTTTAAATGCGTTTTTAATTCCAGGTTTTTGACCATGAAACATCCTGGACTGTTAAAATGTTGAATGAAAAATGCCTTTTTGGCTTAAGATGTTAGACTTCAGAATATTTATTTAAAGATTAAATGGAGCCCAAAAGATTTCACTTTCAGGATTAGGTCTAAAAACAAACAGATAACATTTGAGTGTGCTGTTTCTCATAAATAAAGAAAAAAATCAGGTTCCATCTCCACTTAGAGGGCGCGCGCCGGTGCCATGTCGGTGCCAGGACGCACAGCTTTATAAAAAAGCCATGGCAACTTTTCTGATGTAACAACATCTTTTCTGTACCATCAGTCGACCCTCCTGCATCTGCTGAGCGCAGCGGAGAGGATGCCTGACGTGCCGTGACTTGGCGGCGCGGTTTACTGCGCGCGCACACACACTCGGGCACTTAAACGCATCCAAACGAGCGCGTGCAGAAATATGTTAAAATATGTGTTGAAAACATACAGATGTTAAAAGGGGGGGGGGGGGGCGTCATGCTTTTGAGTTCTCTCAGGGGAGGCTCACTATCCTGACCTAATAGATCCTTGACCAAATAGATCCTTGACCAAATAGATCCTGACCAAATAGATCCTGACCAAATAGATCCTGACCAAATAGATCCTTGACCAAATAGATCCTTGACCAAATAGATCCTGACCAAATAGATCCTTGACCAAATAGATCCTTGACCAAATAGATCCCTGACCAAATAGATCCTTGACCAAATAGATCCCTGACCTAATAGATCCCTGACCAAATAGATCCCTGACCAAATAGATCCTTGACCAAATAGATCCCTGACCAAATAGATCCCTAACCAAATAGATCCTTGACCAAATAGATCCTTGACCAAATAGATCCCTGACCAAATAGATCCTTGACCAAATAGATCCCTGACCAAATAGATCCTTGACCAAATAGATCCTTGACCAAATAGATCCCTGACCAAATAGATCCTTGACCAAATAGATCCCTGACCTAATAGATCCCTGACCAAATAGATCCCTGACCAAATAGATCCTTGACCAAATAGATCCCTGACCAAATAGATCCCTAACCAAATAGATCCTTGACCAAATAGATCCCTGACCTGTGGGAAACACTGCTGTTCTTCTCACTGCCGTCATGTTTCCTAAGACTGACTGAAATCTGGCCATTGAATTTGAGAACTTGTTCAGCTGAAGAACTAGAACTTTCTGATTTACTTTTCCAATAATGGGAGGGTGAGACTTTGGCCTGTAATTATTTAATACAGAAGGATCAACTAAACTACTGGACTAAAACTACACCAGAGAGTAAAACGTCTTTCAGAACAAAGAAAAAGAAAATCTAGTTGTCTTGATTCAAACATTATGATCTGGATTAGAGTTTATACCAGTGCAGTAATCTAACATACTAATCCATTATCCAGATCTGAACATCTTTGATTTAACCCTTCAAAAGATTATTTAAGGGTGAAGACTTTCAAAATGTCCCTAAAAGATACCAACACTGGAGTATCGATGATGCACTTTTCCATAATTTATTCAGATCATGAATCTACTGACTTGCATGTTGCATTTTTATTCGTATGTCCCAGTTGTGCAGGTAATAAATAAAAACAAATGAATGGATCTGGTTGGTGTTGTTCATGCTTTATGCTACACGCACACACACACACACACACAGAGGAAGGAGCCACCTGCTCGGGTCGGTGCAGTATATGTCCATGTTTATTTATTAGTTTACAGTCTGGGATACGTTTTTCAGATACAGAACAGCGAACAATGCAACAGGCAGGTACACGAGCACATCTCAGCGTTGCGGTAAATATCCTCCTCAGTCCTGTCACATCCTTCATCACACATTCTGCCAGACTGAGCTCGTCCGGCGCGGTCCGAGCCGCCGTGGACGGCGTCTGGGACGCAGCCCTCCTGTCACTGGAAGGAAATGAAATAAACTCTTTGCATCAATAAGACTGATTCCAGTTCAGGTTCATCTGGAGCTCAGCTGAGTCCCAGCCGGTCTGGGAAGGTGTAGGAGTGCTGACATTTATGACTCTTTGATAATTAGTATTATAATCTGCGATTCTAAGCACTATAAAGAACATGGATGAAGGTTGTTCTCTATGATTCTAGTCTTTTCTAAGCAATTCTGAGCTACTACAGGTAAGTGACACGAGAGGGAAACCTAAGGAGACGGTTCTGGGTTGGGGGGGTTAAGGGTCGTGTGCTGCGGGACAGAGGTACCACAGTACAAAATCAAACAATGCAATAGATAAAAAAAAGAAAAAAAATGCACTTTGATTATCTTATAAAAGAAGCAGTAGAAATAAAAATGACAATCTTAAGGTTTTATTTACATCAAGAGAATGAAAACAGCAGATTCTGTCACGTCAAATCTTTTCTCTGGATCTCTGCACATTTTTAAAAAATCTTTCAGCTTCTCCATCCTCTGTCCGTCGGAGGGTCCGTTTTGCTACGAGGACCTGCCCTCCACACGGTTTCCATAGTCCTGCACTGTCTGTAAGCATCAGTACAGATCCTGTATGTGTGTGCATAGGAAGATCTCTGCTCACGCTGGACCACGACCCTCAACTGAAGACACGAGGCTTTCTGACGCACTGACTTCGGTACATCAGTGGCCACAGACATGGTGCGAATAAATTAATTAAAACTTTGATCCTATTTCATTCTATAAACATCGCTCTACAAAAACTCAGAGGCACATCCAATGTTCAGGCCACGGCACCGCTCTGATACGGGCGCCGTGTGAAATCAAGCCTCGTCGTGGGTTATCACGCTGTTTTTATTTTATTTTTTTCTTGTTTGGTGAAATGAAGCACTGAAACGTTGCTTTGGAAGGTCGATAATTTCATGCTGTTATTTGCTTTAAGGGATAATATCACAACTTGAGAGCTCACCACGCGGCAACTTAGAAAACACATTCAAGTGAAGAAAAAAAAACGTCTTCACCAATTTAAAAATGCACACTCAGCATCCGGTAAAAAGTAAAATAGAAACAGGTAAGTGGGCCACTAGAACGTCCTGGTCCTACACTGACGTCTCATGGATGACTGACGGACAGAAAGCGAGAAGAGAAGAGAAGAGAGGAGGCTCTTATGGCATCACTGAAGGCCAGACGTGGACATTCGCCATGAGAGCGCTCGGAACAACATTCATGCTTTGAACGAACAGCGTAAACAACAACTGAAGGCTTCGGACGGGCCTTAAGGCTGGCACGGATCCTGGGACTCTGAACATCTTTGACCGCATGCGCACAAACCAGTAGAAAATGGCGTCTGAAAACCAGCTCGTTAGTAAAAGATAACTGATGACAGTGACACTTACATGAGACGTTAACGTGATAACGAAACTAAGTGAGGGTTAAATGTTCGCACAAGAATAAAATAAACGTGGTGGACACTTTTTGTAACACGACTACTTCCTCTACTGGACTCAGCTGCATCAACTGTTCGAAATCCTGAGCTTTTTTTTTTTGTAAACATCTTTGCGACTACAGTTTGGCTTCAAATTAACGGTTTGATAAATGAAGCACACGGGAAGGTTTTATCGATCGTTGGTGGACGTTCTCGGCCGCCGAAACCCGATCTGCTGAAACAGAAGATGAGCGGACGTCTTCGGGACCAACTGGGACCGAGAAATTTCCTCCTATTTGAGCATTTACTCGCCGCATTATTTTTTTCTACAAAGAGAACCGATGGCAGTATCCAATCAGAAAGCAGAGATCACGACCCTTCAAAGTCAGAATGCAATGGCCAGAAATCTCCTTTCAGTTATTCTCAAATGGATAGAAACACTTATAAAAAGTTCGGTGCTGATGCTAAAAGCTCTCCCACCGGCTTAGTAGAGTCGCACTGACTGACACTGACTAAAATTCAAGTAATCCAGTTTTATGAAAGATTAGATTCTTCTGGACTCATCCTGATCCAGTTCAGGGTCTTAGATAACAATCACACATTTGCTAAACTACTTTACAATTTCAGATGAACCAACAGAGCTTTTGGGCTTCTTCCTGAGGTTTTTGACTGATGGAAGGTGGAATGCAGTTTCTCTGTATTTTCCTCTCTTTTCACAGTCACCAACAAGAAATTATAATTGGCCTCAAATGTGAAAAAAAAAAAAACAAAAACTGTAAAATGTTATCAGCACGACCTGTTATATAATTCAAAGCGAACAGCTGATGCAGCTGGTTCCAGTTCTCCACCTCCGTCGGTCTTTCTTCCTTCCATCAGAGCGAAGTGGCATCAGATCAGTGTGTCTGCTTGTGTGTGTGTGTGTGTGTGTGTTCTTGCTCTCTAACAGGCTTTCAGACAGGCAGTGGTGTCAGGAGTGGTCTGTCCCATCGTGTTTTGTTGCAGGCATGCATGTGTTTGGATTCGTCTGCAGTGTGTGTGTGTGTGTGAGTGTGAGTGTGTCTAGCTGGGCCGGTTGAGGATGCTAGACATGGATGGAGCGATGGGGGGAGGGGGGACTGCCCCGACCGGGGAGGCCGGGTCAGAGCCCTCGTTGCCGTGGGGAGCAGGTCCTCGGCCGCTGTACTGGCCGATGAAGGAGCCGTCCTCGTTGAACTGGATGTCCACGCTGTCCCCGTATTCAGCCAGAGAGTCGTCGCTGCCTAACTTACTTTCATCACACAGAGACGGCTGGCTGTCGGAGCGCTTCTCATCCCCATCACTGAAACACGACACACATCCAAAAACAGTCAGCCTCTGATGTCAAATTTAACATTAAATATCAATATGACATAATATATTAATATTAGAGCTGGGCAACGATTAAAGTTTTTAATCGCGATTAATCGCATGATTTCCCTGATTAATCACGATGATATTAACATTGTATACGGAAAATCTAATAATGACTTCAAAAGTAGTGTAAAGGTCACTTTTATTTAAATGTTCTGCTGCCATATTAATAAAGTGTTATAACTTTGTGTTTCAAACACTTTTAAATCAGCACTTGTCAAAACATATTTAGTGTAAATCTCATCTTAAAAAATGTAAAATAAAATATAGCTTTTGCACTGCCAGGGCATTAATGTCATCTGTTTTTTCAAAAAATAAAAAAAAAGTCTACAAAAAAATTGAGCCAAATCAGATCATTTAAAACAGGTAATTTCTGAGGTAACAGCAGAAACTTTTAACAGGGAGTTAAACTTGTTATAACCTTGTTTCTGTTGAATGAAATGAAAATGTCCATGTGAAAGTTCTGTAACTTTACCAATCTGTGTATAATTCGTTCTTTCCGTTTTCAATTGTCAATCAAAAATTAAAAAAAATTGAAAAGTGACGTTTATTTTGTTTTTCGTTTTTTAATCTAAAAAAAATTCCTTGTTTTTTATATTTCAATTTAAGACTTGGATCAAAAAAACGAAATGAAAACACGGGCCACAGGAGTGAATTTGTTTTTATTCAATTGTCCGGTTTACGTGACCCATAAATGTCTCTGTGCAGCAGTTCAGGTAGCATGGCGGTGCTGGAATCACATACTATAATATTTTCAATATTGTGGAAATCTGAATGAAAACTCAGCTCATATATAGATGGACCAAAGCCTCTCCAGCTCTGCGTCTGACATCAGTCTTTTTCTCCTCAGATCCTGATGAGCACAGAATCTTCTGATGCTCATTTCCATCATTGCAGGACACCCATCTGCTGTTGAATAAATCCTTGATCAAACTACCGTATTGACCCAAATATAGGACAATATTTTGAATCTAGAAGTCATATTCTCAAAAATGGGGGTTGTTTAATCATCGAGGACTAGACCTTCTGTTGTATTACACAGCTGTGCCACTAGATGGAGCCGCACTGAAGTAACCAGTAAGATTTTTGGATTTTTACATGGATTTTTACAAGTCATTTCTCCATGTCCGTTTTAGCTTTTCCGCATATTTACCTGCCAATTATCTTCTGGTTCCGCAGCAGCCAGTAACAGACTTTTCAAAACAAAAGCATTTGAGCAACATGCGTTAATGCGTGCTAAAATAAATGTTCATTAATAAATTCATTAATAAATTCATGAGTTAATGCGATAATAAGACGTTGACTTGCCCAGCCCTAATTAATATAATATATTATATTAATATAATACATTATATTCAGGAAATCATAAAATGCAAAGAAACATAAAACAAAAGAAAAAATCCAACAAAGCATTACTGTATTCAATAATCAAAAGTGCAAGAATCAAAAACATGGGTGACAGTAATAAATTACAATATTTCTCATTACAGTGATAACAAAAGAAAAAAAAAAGCCAACAGCAAGCTGGTGTCTCAGAGCCTACATTGTTGGTGACCATGGCCATGCCTTTTTCCCAGCGTACCATCCTCTGATGATTAGTCCCTAAAACAGTAACACACCAAATCATCTCAGACTGGTTTCTTGACTCTGATGTAAGAGGTCCCTGTTCTCAGATGTTCTTTGTCATGAGATCTCAGTCCAATAGAGCAGCTTTTGGGATGAGCTGGTTCAGGAGATTTGCATCATGGATGTGTAGCTGACAAACCTGCAGTGACTGTGTGACCCTTTTTCCATCACCTTTCTTGAATCTATGCTGTGAAGAATTACATCTGGAATTTTTCCATGGGGATGAACACAGTATTTATCTAATCCTAATACCGTCCTGAAAGCAAAATAGGTTTCAGCCAAATACCGAGGCGCACAAACTGGCCGGTGAGCGCATGTTCAGTCTCTGCTACTGCTCAACGTTGAGCCTAGAAGCTACTCCACTGAGTAGCTTCTAGTCTTTGATGCAAAACAGTGATATCACGATATTTTTGTCGTAAATGGTTTCATTTTTGTCAGTTTAAGAGAAAGATTGTATCCTGAAGTGAAATATTCTGAAATACATCATTTAACTGCATTTAATACTATAATTTTTAATGATGGAACCATCTCTGTAGAATAAGATGAAACTGCTTTTACAGCAGCAGAGTTTACACACAATTACTCGAAATACAAGTAACTGAATCAGAAAAAGGAGCCCTCCTCTTCCTGGAGTTTTATTACGTATTTTTGTGAGCTTGATTATATAAAATGTTGTGAACAAGATTTGCTGAAAAATCTCATCATGAAACAGGGAACGGTCTGGATCAGGAGTGAAAAAGAATATCTCAGCCTTCAAATCGTGGAAGTTTTACAGTTTTGAATTTACAAACATTAAATTCAAGGTAAACTGTAAAGATCATTCCCCCTTGCAGTTTTTTTTTAATCTCATGTTTGAAGCAGCATCACAACACAAAAGCACATAAAAGATGCAAGGTGAGTCAAAGAGAAGGCTGACTCCCTTACCTCTCCAGGGATCTGCAGGCAGAGCATTAAAGGAGGAAACACAGGTGAGATGAAAAGGAATCTATTTTAACACGTCTGCAATTGAATGAAAAAAACAGCTAAAGAGATTCCTGGAAGATAAAATAGGAGGATAAATATTTCAAATATCAGTATGATCTGATAAAAACGGCTTCTTATCAGAAAGGAAATAAAAACCTTTGTATTTTTTGCCGTGATGATGCTATAGTTTACTTTCCTCCGTTAACCAGTTCTCTAACTTGCTTTTATTAATTTTCCTTCTTAATATACGCTATCCATTAGTTTATTATCTATAATCGTTATGTTGACGTTATATAGAGATATCTGCAAAATTAAAACTATTTCTGTTTCCAGTTTCTGCCAGCTTGCTGTCATCCCATCCCCCCCTCCAGGGTCAGCTTTCGACTTTTTGTTCTTCTCTTTTTTATTATCGTGTGAAACACAGCAAACGTTAAAGCACAGATATCAGGAGGGAGAAACTAAAATTCTCTCTAATCTGAGCAAATCCTGACAGCTGCGCTGAGTGATCCTTGAATCATGACAACCGCTGCAGAAAAGACGACACAACAGCCTCATCTCATAAACTGGGTCTGGATCGGCCGTCTAAAACTCCATCAGCTTAAAGCAAAATACAGCAAGGTTCAGTAAGACAAACCCCTCCATATCTGTGACATGTAGGTTTTAGATGAATAATTCCAGCATCTTCTGGGCTGTCAGATGACCAACCTGTATTCCCCAAAGGTCTCATCTTTCAGCCGAGCTTCAGAGTCCACTTCTTTCTCTTCTTTGTCCTTCACTGTAGAAAAAAAAAGCCCCAAAATCAACAACAAGTAAAATCCCAGATCACAGCCTGCTGTGCCAGTGTGTGTGCACGTGAGTCTACCTGCGTATTTGCCGCCCTTTCTGCGTTTGATGAGGCAGAGGATGAGCAGGATCAGCACGAGCAGCACGATCGCGCTGATGAGTCCTATCAACCAGCCCTGGGTGGCGAACCCCCCAGGCATCTCCGACGGCACTGGGAGATAAAAGGATCTCATCAGTAATGCTGGGAAAAATCTGTGTACCAGTGGTTTCACTGCAGGAGCTGCTGGACTCCTTCACCTGCTTCACCGTACGAGAACCAGGCATCTGGTTGCTCCACATCAGAGACACGTCTCCGTTTACCCTTATTTACTTTAACATGGATTTAATATGTAAGGGGTTTTACTAGGGAACATGTTCTTCAGCTATTATCTGAGCATTTACTTGGAAAAAACCCAAGAACTGAACGTTTCCATACAGATACCTGGTCCCATGGTCCAGTACGTATTTTCCCACATGGTGATATTTCCGTGCATGATCTTCAGGAAGTACTCGGTCCCTGGCTGGAGGCCTGCCAGGGAATAGAAACCCTGCGTGGAGTTGATGACCTCGGACATCTCCCAGCAGTCCCCACCTGCACACGGAAACACAGATGACAGGAATGTGATTGTTGGGAAGTTTTTGTCTGTCATGTTCATCTTCTCCCAGCTGCCACTGGGGCTGCTCGTTTTCTGACTGTAATGGTCTGGGGCAGCCATGACAGCCATTTTGGGTTTTTCTTTGTTATGTGTTAAGGTGTCAATCCCTGTATTTTGGGTTGCCTGTTTTCTGTTTTACTTTGAAGGTCTGTCTTGTCTGCATGGTATTCTGCTTTGCTTCCTCCCTCTTGTTATCCTGATCGTGCACACCTGCCTCTCTTTGTCCCTCTGTCTATTTAAGTCTTGTCATCTCCCCTGTCTGTGCTGGTCTGTCGTTTCACGTTCCAAGAGGTCTCCTTTTCATGCACCGTAAGTGTTTTTTTTTTTTGGTTTTTGACCCCTTGATGTTTGTTTGGACTACTTTTGTGGATTTTTTTGGTTTCCTTGGAGTTTTGGTTTTGCTTTAAAAAATAAATACTTTTATTTTGAAACTCCTGCGCCTGGGTCCTCCATTTTGCCTCAATCCTGACACTAACGTGGAACGGGTGTAAGTAGGAAGTGAATCCTTGAATCCCACCTTGACTGAACCTCCTTTGGCTGCAACGACTAAGTAGGAAGTAAGAATGAGCTGAGTAGGAACTTTCAGTAGATCCAACCTTCACAACGAGGAGGACGTTTTGACCATTCTTCGTTACAGAAAGCTTGTTTCTAGGAGGTCTGGGTCCTTCCACTGCATCTCTATCAGGTCAAGGTCTGGGATCTCACTGGGCCACTCCAAAAGGTGGATTTGGTTTTGCTGAAAGCCATTCTGTGGTTGATTTACTTTAATGCTGATTTGTTCCTAATAACCCAGCTTCTACTGAGAGTCAGGAGGCAGACCGCCACCACGACATCATCCTGCAGGACATGCAGGTAAACCTGGGAATTCATCCTCTCTAAGTGGTCCAAGCCGTCGGGCAGTGAAGACTTCCCAGATCATGATGCTCCCTCCACCGTACTTCACTGCTGGTGTGGTATTTATATCTGTTGGTAAGCTTTGTCCTTGTTGCGCCAGACCAGGTGCTGAAGACTTCTTCTTGAACCATTCAAATTTAGTTTCACCAGTTCATTTCCCAGCAGCTTTACAGAGCGCCAAGGTGCCTTGACGAAAGAAAATCCACACATGAAGCAAAGTTTTTATCTTTTTTTTTTCTTCTTTGGAGTTTTTCATGGACATCCTCCTTTTAGCTGTTTCTCAGAGTTCTTCTGTACCTCCGCATGGTGACTTACAAGACATCTTGGCTTGAGCCTGTCTCTATTTAGCCTATGGACAGTTTTCCTGAGTGTGCATTGATAGTGTTTTATTACTTCTTTTCTGTATAATTTTTCAGCCTCATGCCTATAAACTAGCTTTGATTGTACATCTTCTTGCAAGGCTTGAATCACATTAGCAAATGCTGCTGATGAACCATAAAACAGAATGTTTGAGTGTCTTTTAACAACTGAAGAAGCTCTAAACCACATCTCCAAACTCATTTCATTCACTGACTCCTGGTGTTTAAATTAATGAAGCTGAAAATCAGATGCTTTATTTGTGGTGAATTAATGTAGAAAACCAGTTGATTCCAAGTGGTTCACATCTTTTATTGCTAATGTAATTCAGGAGATTTGTGCATCCAAAGTGAAAGTTTTATAGCTTGTATCTGATTTCATCTGTGTTTTATGTTACCAAAGACATAATGAGGAGTCAGAAATAAAAATAAACTAAACTGCTGTTTTTTTTTTATTTCAACCAGCACATAAATGACCTTCAACCCCTGCAGCATTCAACTTATTTTTCATAATGACAAACAACTAAAGTGAGTTTTCATGCTTTCAGTTTAAACCTTAACTAACAGGTCAAAGTCCAACTCTTGCTGACATCTGATCCGCCACCTGTCACATGCTGTCATCATGCTCACCTGATCAAAACATACAAAAAGCATGAAGATGTGACTAAAACGCATATGAGGAGGGTGTTAATACCATCTCTGTGACAGCTGAGTGAAACGAGTGACAGATACACTCTTTTTTTTTTTTGTTTCGATAGTGTTTTGATATGAGCTACTGAGAATGCAAGTACACGTCTGGAGGACCAGAGATCAGCCAGTGGACTCAGGGACAGTAGATAATGAGTTTGAGTCCAGCTTGTAGTATGAATAAAAAGTGTGAGGTTAATGTCGGTAAGTACTGAAACCTTAAACCAAAGTGAGCGAGTCATGTTTGACTGACTTGTAAATACTTAATCTAGACACTTTTTCATCTAAGATAAGACACTTCCTCACAGATGCAACGTAATGGCTGAACAAAGAGCAAGTGAGGGCAAACAGACGTTGGACTGAAGCTCAAATATTTATTTAAGGGAAGAAGGCTACACTGTGAAAAGTAATAAAAAAAAACCTGAGATGGAAATTATTACAAATCAAATAGTCAAAATATTTACAAAAAATTAAAATAAGTTTGAATTATAATTTTTCTAAAAGTGAATACGCTTATTTATAAGCTTAAAACAGTCAGTGACAAATTAAAATAATTTATTTTTGACTGTAATTAAAATGTTCAATTAAAGGGAAAGGCTACACTGTAAAAAGTGAGACAATGTTAAAATATCAAAATATTGACAAATATTTAAAGATGAATACGTTTAAACATGAATTTTTTTAAAAAGTGAAGTGAATTATAATTTAATAAAAATGTAATAATCAATTTATTATTACAGCAGTGCATTTTCGACTTGGTTAAATTAAATAAAGTGCTACAGAAATATTATTCGACAGATTGCAGTTATATATGTTGTATTTATAAATGTACATGTCCATACTAATAGTTACATGTGATTTCATGTGCAAACATTGGAGAGGGAGAAAAATATGGCATGATAGTGGTGCCAATAAAAGAAATAAATGAATTAAAGATCTCCTAAAGACATAAATGGCTGAATCCCAAGTGAACTAATTAAAAGTAACCATGAATTAGAGTGTAATTATACATCTGTTTTTCAGGCTGCCAGTTAGTGTACAATACTACAGTTTAGTTGGTTTTCAACAGCTTCACACTGGACAAAAATAGATGAAACAGCATCTTAATAACAGAAAAGGTGTCGGGTGTTGAAAATACAGAACGTGGCCTTTTGTTCGGGTTGGGTTTTATTTTTCTTCTTTTGTTGCTGTTTTTTCCTGTTGTTGTTGTGTTTTGTGTAAATCTTAAAACCTAAATAAAATTAAAAAAAAAAGAAAAAAAAAGAAAATACAGAACATTTAGTAAGTACAATATATTTTCCTTGATAAAATGAAGAGCAATTTACATCCCCACTGTGTTGCTATTGGTCATTTTTGTGAACTAATTTACTGCAGGATACGGAGACCTCCGTCACCTGGACAGATCAGCTAGGAACGCTGGAAAAAAACACGAATGAAATTACAAGAAATGAACACAAACTTCTGGGTGAAAATGACTGTGTGGGTGAAATGATCCATTCATGGAGCAAAATATTTGAATCTAGTTTCCAGTTTAGATCTTTTAGGCATTCAAGGGTTGGAAACATGTGAAGAGCTGAACTTTAGATCAAATTACTTAAAAACAGATTTACTACAGCACAAGTGAAACAAATGAAAGATGCTAAAAATTAGGAAATATATCTTAATTCTAGGTCCCTGAAAAATGAAGACAGAGGAATGTGGAAATATAATTAAAAAAGATATAATATAAGTCAATTAAAAAACGAAATTTTGTTATAAAAAAATACAAATAATAATTAAAAAAAAAACACCAATAAAAATATCTTGCTGAATGGACAGATATTTCACTAGTGTTGGGCAATTTTCACCTTGAATTTACTGCTTATTTCTAATCAACATGGAAATTACTTAATTCTAGCAGAGTAAGTTTACCTGGTTACTTCAAACAAGATTTTTATAGTGAAAGAGAAGAATTAAAGCTGGAACTAAACAGTAAATTACTAAATTTAAGATTTACTGGCTCATTGAAGGATAAGACATATTTATGATAAATGTAAGTGAACACCATGAACTCATTGTATTTAAAACAAGATAAACACCCACATATCTGCAGATCGGAGACTTTAAGGCCCCAGCGTGATACAGCTGTCATATTTTGGACGGTGGTCTGTGACAGCGACTGTTGCTTAATACTTCTGAACTGTAACTAAAGAGTTTATACTTTACTTATTAATAGTGTAAATGATAATTGGATAATTTCATCTTTGACTTGCTAACTACTTTTGCTTACTTTCCAACACAGAGTTGCTGCTACCGTTCACCTGGTGGAGCGGCCCACCGGTCAACAAAACCTCCAACTGCGCCAACAAACCAAAACAGGATCCCTCCCTCCTCCCTGGAGGAGACCCTGGAGAACGTGTAATGTTTGGGGAAACGCTGCGATGGACTGACGGACGGGCGACAGCGCTGACAGAGGTGGAGAAGTTTCTCTGTACAGAGGTTCAGCAGGTGACAGCGAAGCTGTGCGTGGACTCCAGTCAGCAAGATCAGGTTTGTCTTGACTTTACGACAATAATACAATCTAAAACCTCATGTTTTGACCACTCTAAAAAAATGTTTATTTTCTGTTATTTTGTCAGACTTTTAAAATAGATGAAATATTACAAGAAATATTCATAATAAAATGCTACACATAACTTTTAAACAGTTAAAGTATCAGTTTCATTTATCACTTGTAAAAGGTTTTTCCTACTCTTTAACCCTCCTATTATGTTGCGGGTCAAATTGACCCGTTTTGAAAATTAAACTTTTTTTTTTTTTTTTTTTAAGTATTTTTTCAGGATAAAACTTCTTCTGCTTGGCTTAATTAGTCTAATCAACATATAAAATAAAAATTGTTCATGTAACATATTTGCAACCCCCCTCTCCACGTTTATGTTACATAGATTATGTTCGGGTCAATTTGACCCAGCAGCCAAAATGGAGACTAAAAGGGGTTATAAGGATCTAATATAATAGTTTTTTTTTTTTCTTTGCAACTGTGACCCCCATTTCTCCCCAGTTTCACACCCTCTCCTTTGGGTCGTGCTTGACATGACATGTGGTCTCAGAAGGCAGAATATAACCTGTGACAATTTTTTCACAAGCTGCAACTTGAGTCAGGGACTTCTAAAGAGAAAGCTCACGATGGTTGGAGCGGTCCAAAAGAACCAGTGTGAACTCTCTGCTGAGCTGCTGGCATAGTGCGAATTACAGGGGGGTTTGGGGGTGTTTGACCCCCCAATTACAACTTCGACCCCCCTAAAGAAGGGACAAATTGTCATTTTTGTCATCTCTAGAAAATGTTGACCCCCCCAATTGTCATTGTATAATTCGCACTCTGGCTGCTGGTAACCAAGAACAAGACCCCTGAGTCCTCCATGTCTGCCTTCACAGACACCACAGCCCAAGAGCCTTACTCCCCCAAAAAGGAGGGAAATGTCAAAATGTCATGAGCACTTTGCATAAAAAGTCTGAAATCAGCTCAAGAGAAGATCAGAAACCAAGTATGATCCCTACGATGCCACCAAAGTGAGGGGTGGATCATTTAGACCAAGTCATGGGGTCTAAAAGCACCAAACGAATGACTGAAAGCTGACCGCTGGTCATCTTTTATAACATGACTGATAGATCAGCCTACAACGCATTTGTCATTTGGAAGGAGATCTTTCCAGAGTAGAACCCATCAAAGCTCTGCAAGGAGCACATCTTCTGTCTAAGCTTCTGTCTCAGCAGACCTCCATGACCCTGCACAGGAATAAGTGGGTTGGTTGGATAATGGATGGATGGATTTTGGTTTTACACATTGCGTAGTATTTATTGTCACAACGTGATGACATGTCACTTGTGTGCAGTGGAGACTCACAGACACACATATGAACACACCATGTTCATTTTGTTAATCTGTTAGTTTGATTTTTCTTATTTTTATTACTTTCTGGTTCAAAAACAATTCTTCAGTTTTCTTCATTGTAAATTCATTGTAATTCAGTAGATTTTGATTTTAATTCAGCTGGTCAATTTATTTGATCCGGAAGATAAGGTTTTCTTGTGCTAATTTATCAACATCACCCCAAAAAGAAAAGTTGAAAATATAGAATAATTACAAAAAAAGTCAATGTTAGATTGAACTATTGTATTTTATAGATTGGTCTTTCCAATGCACATCTAAAAATGTTTTAACATTAATTAAAAAAAGAAAACGAGTGAATAATTACCATTAAACCATGATCTGTGAGAGGTAAAGAACAACAATGCACTAAATATTGATTTAAATAGTTAGTGATGGAGTTAATAATGAGATATAAACAGTGTTTATTTGGGAGTTTTTAGTTTTTAGATACTTTTGGATGATCAAACATTTCCTGGGTCAAATTGACCCGGGAACATAATTGCTGTTCCTCCAAAACGAACATAACAGGAGGGTTAAAGCAGAGGTTCTCAAACCTTTAATACTGTGTACCACCTGAAAAACTCTTCAGCTCTCTGAGTACCACTATGATGACCAACTTTAAAATATAGCCATATATGCCTTCTCAATTAGCTTTAAATTCACAGGAAAGATGTTTATTCCCTATTGTAGTTATTGTTACCTGAATTTTGTCTGAAATGTATTTATAATGCATTGTATGTTTCCGATTTAATATATATAAAAAAAGGGGAAATGTGGAAAACCTTGACGTTCCCCCACGTACCACCAGAGAGTGCTCACGTACCACCAGTGGTACGTGTACCACAGTTTGCGCACCACTGCTTTAAAGCATCGTCTGGCAGCAGCGATCTTCTCTGCCTGCTATCGTGCAGCTGTGTACCGACCAGGCAAAAGAATATCTTCATTTCCACCGCCTATACGGAAACTCAAAATATGAACATTTGTGCTGCTTTAAAGTAAAAACTAGAAAAGCACTTGGAGAGCGCAGACCTCCGCCAAGCGCAACAATTCTCCATATAGCGATTTACAGATTGTGATAAAATCTGCGTTCTGGATCAGATCCAGATCAGCCTCCCTGAATCAAATTTCATGAGTTTTGGTCAATAATTAACGGAGATATTGAGAAACAAAATTTTTGGCTCCATTGACCGCAATGTTATTGAAAATTTGAAAGTGATCCAGAATCCAGGATTTCTTCAGGATCCCACCCAAAATGAAATCAGTTCTTCCTTTTCACATTTCTGACAACTCCTGAAAATTTCATCAAAATCCATCCATAACTTTTTGAGTTATCTTGAACACAGACAGACAGACAGATAAACGCCGGCAAAAACATAACCTCCTTGGCAGTGGTAACATGAAAGGTTTTAAAATAGCAGCCTGTATGTTTGAATGACGTCTTCTGATTGTCTCTGACTAATGAAACTGTTGTGGTTGTTTCTGTACCAAAGCAGGTTTTGATTCGAGCAGTTAAAGCAAGTTGAATCACTAATATCAGGTTTTATCTTGTTTCCTCGCTGGCGTGAGAAGTCACTACTCCCATCAATAAAGGTTGAAAATATGTTTGAATCCACAAAATGTTGTTCAAGTTGTTGTCACACACACAGACACACACAGTTCTTACCACACTTCCTGATGCTGTAGTTGACGTGGAAGCCGTGGTTCCTCTCTCGTTTACCAGGCACCCAACTCAAGTTGAACGACGTGTTGCTGGGAATGATGGTGACGTTTGATGGAGGCACTGGAAGGAGATAGAATAGAGATTTTGATAGAAGAGAAGATGAAGTTCATCCTTTTCTTTGTGTATTTTGTGTATTTTCTTGTCGTTTCTAGTCACTCGGTGTTAATTGTAACTTTGCTTGGCCTAACCCTGTGAGATTAATCTGGTTCAGTGTGTTTTCTTCAACCTCTGATTTCAACGTGAAGTGTTTCATCACATCATCTGACACCCCTGACTAACTGTTATGTATAGATTTAGGTATAACTTATTTCTAACTATATACTCTTAGTGTGTTCTAGTGAGACAGTCAATCGGCAGTTAGACGATACACTGACTACGACAGAGGTGCAAAGTGGATTTATTCTCCAAGTCGTATACAATTCAGATAGGTCATTACTCACATCACAAAATGGAGGATGATCAGAAATGACAATTTGCCAATAGGAAACAGTCGTCTTTAGACATCACATGAACAACATGAAGACCTTGAGATAAGTTCTTTAGACGTCTACGTGTCAAAACTGAGCAACTTGATGGAGCCAGAATGATAATCAGAAACGATGGCCCAGAATTTAGAGCAAAAGTCACTGAATTATGAATCAGCATTATACAATAAGGCCCCAAAATGCAGTTTTAATATAACACTAACATTTAATTAAGTTAAAGAAAAAAAAACAGGGGAAGCTGGAGATGTAGTCAGTGACCCTCAGACTGGTGGAGAATGTAGGAGCACGCAGTCTCACCTCCCTCCAGGAGGGTGGCCCCCCTCCGTGTGACCGGAGGTCCATTTCCAGCAGCCGTGCAGGCTCTCACGTTGAAGATATAATAGCTGCTGGGGTCCAACTTGTCCAACCTGACGTGATTCACACTGGAGTCGCCGATGGTCTCCATCTCCAGGTCGCCGTATTGACCCTCCACTTCTGAAGGATGAAACACAAACCAGAGGAGATGTCAGCAGTGGTGGAATAAACACGTACAGCTACAGATGATTTGACTTCCTTGGGAGGTGCATTTTAAATGGAAGGAGTGTTTAATTCCTTACATTTATGTGAGGAAGGTAATTTCATTGAGTCAATCTGATTGCATCACTGCAGCTGAAGAACAATGTAGGTTCTACTTTGTGGAATTTAAATAAAGCCTCACCTTGCTGGTACTGCACCATATATCCAACCAGGATGCCGTTCGTTTCAAGTGGAGGCGTCCATTTAAGGATGAGGGACCTGTCTGTAGGGCTTTCAAACGTCAGTGATGCAGGAGGCCCAGGAGCTGCAGAGGCATATGCACACAGTTACGATGCAGCAAAATTATTTCACATGTCACTGAAGCTGTAACCTTAGAGCCAGAGGTAAAAAGACGCACATCACACTGAGTGTGTTTATACGCTCAAAGTATCCTGTCAGTCAGTCAGAAAACCCGTTATGTAGTGAGGTCCCCATTAACTGCAAAAAATAAGGGATCACTGTACTGCGTATGTGCTGTCTGAAGCATACAGCCACCTCTTTTCTTTTTATTTCCCTCTAACTCACCGCCCTCTGGGGTGCTGAATCTGTGAGGCGTGGAGTAAGGACCCTCCCCTTTCTTGTTGAAGGCGCTGACCAACAGCTCATACTGAGAGAACAGACGCAGGTCAGTCACTTCCGTTGACGCCTTCTTGCCTTTAACCTCCACTACCCAGCTGTCCTTGTGTCTGTGTTTTTCTTGGTCCAGTCTGTCTTTGTCGTCCACATGGTGACGACTGTCAAGATACCGCCTTCTCCTCTGACTGTGAGGACCCAGCCTCTTGATGTAGATCTGGCATGAGGGCAGAAAAAAAGAGAGTAAATGTGATGTACTGATGCCATATTTGCAATTGGAGGAAACTTTCCAAAGACATCTGCTTCTGACTCATTTTGCTAGCTTGATTAAATTTTGGCACTCAAGTGACCGAAATGTAACCGAAAGAATCCAGTCATTTCTTTAAAATAAAAGATTTTTCAAAATAAAAGCGCGTTCAGACTCATATAATAAATAAAACTTAAACAGCAATTTCTTTTCTTGTGCGGCCCGGTACTAATTGATCCACGGACCGGTACCAGGCCGTGGCCCGGGGGTTGGAGACGACTGATTTAACATGAACTTTACAACACGGTAAAGTAACATGGTATTGAACCTGAGTTTAAACTGTCAGGACAGAGAGCAGGTATTCACTGCTCGACACTCAAATATTCCAGACATGACTTGGACTTTCAAAGACACGACTTGAATGACTTGAAATGACTCTGGTTAGTCGTCCGTCGCCCATAATTCCTTTGAAACACATTTCTACATCAGCAAAGATGGGTGTGTTTCTATGTGGTCGTTAAACAGCTCAGACAAGGACATTAAACTGTTTTATTAGTGGTGCAAATTGTTCTGATATTTCATATTTCTATACATCATCTTTGCAAACAACAGGATAAAGTAAACTTTAGGTTTTGAAATGAGTTTGTTTGGTAGGACATTTTAATCCAAAGCACACCAGTAACCTGATCACACACTTTCCGAGGGTGTTTTCTCCAGAACTGTTCTGGTTTTTCCATGTGAAACGAGCACCAAACCTCCATCTCCCTCAAACCTTTGATCCACCAGTAACGTCGCATCACTGGTGGGAAAGTGGGATGATGTCATTCCTCATGTGGAAGAGTACAGTAATCTCGTCAGCCCGCCAGCCTCGGTGCTGGAACTGTCTCAAACATCTGTCATTTTCTGGTGCTCATCAATAACAGGACTCAGATCCCTGGTGGGAACCGTGCTGCTAGAGGACATCTAATCACTAAAACAAGCGTGGTTCGGTACTTCCAGCTCAAAGTTAGACTCCTCTTCCTCTTGTAGGAGCTTCCTGAACTGTGGTCCTCAGAGGAAGTTTTATTCACTTCTGTTGATTCTGTAATCCTCCAACGGAAATTATATAATATATAAAAAGAAGCTGGTTAAAGGGTTTAACTGCTATGAATTTACTATCAGATGTGCCTACATTAGAAAAAAATAAACAAAACAACTTAAACTTGGCATAAAAAGTGTATAGTTAAAGAGATAAAAACACTTGGATGGTTTCCTGCTGAGTTCAGCTCATGAGTTGCCGTAGGTTACTGGTACCTTGTATCCCAGCAGCTGACCTCGGATCTTCTGAACGTGCTTCCAGCTCACTCTGACCGTGCTGTTCATCACATCGGTTGAGACTCCATCAGGGGCGTCTTCTGGCCCTGAGACGGGAGAGAGCGATGATGTTGCAGGAAGAATATCAGTAAAAAGTAAAGAGAATGAACATTTCTGAGGAGAGGCTGCCTGGCTCCAGCAGATACACAGCCGCTATGTCCCATCACCCCCAAGGAGCATCATGTAACATCATGAGACCGTGAGATATGAGACTTAAGTCTCCAGATGTCGTCAGTATAATCAATAATGTCAGGTGCAGAATGTTCTGCTCTCTGTTTCACGTCTAAAGTCAGGTTGTCTCTCTGCCACATCAGCAGCTCTGGAACTGGATGATAACTGCACCGCAACCTCAGTTTTAGCTCATAGATTTTTGATTTCATTGTGGTTAAGTGAGGTTATGGATATTCATTTGCACCTTATTTGTATAGAAACCTTTATGGAAATGTGATTTTTTTTTTTCAGTCACAGCAGCCAGTTTGATTACACAGAAACGCTTCACTTTCCAATATCTCTGCTTTTGTGGCCACAGTGAGTGACCCACGGTTTAGACAACGTACTGTCCTCTCCAGAGTGTCCAGTCTTAGGTTCTGGTTCCGGTCCTTTTCCTTTCGCATTGACAGCCTGGACTTTGATTTCAAATGGCGTATAGGTGCCCGTGTTGTTCACCAGAAAAGGTGGAGATGCTACAGTTTCATCTTTCCACTGCAAGTCTTTCCCCTGAGCCTCCCGCCAGAAAACCTTGTACTGGAAGCCTGGGCCATTCTGCAAGCGTTTTTCCGTCTCCTGCAATGACATGTAAAAGAAATGAGAATTAAAAAAACTAAAGAAGTAAATAAACAGACTTAGATTACACTGGACATGCATTAGATAATAACGACACAGAAATACACTGCAAAATGAAGTACGCACATGCCATGTGATGATCAGAGTCCCTGGATCTGTGGAGTTACTTTGCACACCGGTGGGATTTATATCAGGAGCTGTAAGATAAGAAGAGGGACAGACCCTTATAAATGGACAACGTTTGACTAATACAATAAATTTGAAGTAAGGTTGTAGCCGTTATTTAGCCGTAAAGAAGACGTTGAAAATCCGTCTGTGTTTAGCCATTCTTTTTCCTTCTTTGAAAAAAACACTACACCACTCCCACTGATTTGGAAGATTTGTTTGAAGGGACAAAGTGCAGAAGAATGTTGACCTGCTGAACCTGTTAATATTATTTTAGCAAGAAAAAGATCAAAACTGATGGTGTAATAAGTGGAGATCCTGTCTACTTCTACTGAAAATAACTGGAGGAGACTACTATCACAGAAAGCCCCAGAAGAATGTGAGTTATACCCCATTGCACACCCATTACCCTGTGGTTACTTGGGTAGCCCCTATAAAACGTGGGCAGTATATCCTATGTGCTCTATGCATCACAAGCCGTTTGCTTCAAACCTAAATACTCTGATAGTATTTTTTGATTGTGTGCATAGTTTGTGAGGATGTGTTCTCAATGCAGATATCTGCAGTAAATCAGTCTTGGACTGTGGTGCCAGATTATTGTTACTAGCACTTTTCACCAAGCCAACTTGGATTGTTGTCAGGTCAGAGAGGCAGCAAAGGTGGTGTTGAGAGAGTAGGCAAAAGCTGGGCTACTAACCCAATAGAGGAAATGACTACATATACTTTGAGAAACTCATAGCAGAGCAGATTAAAGCCTCTCAACTTTGATCTTCATCACTTTGCAAATTGACCAAAACTATCAACTGAAGATGCCATCACCCCCCCCCCCCCCCCCCCACACACACACACACACTGAACTGTTCCTCCTGGAGAAGCCAGAGGGCTATCCCACCAAGCAAAGTTAAGTTGAAAAGACGTTGAAAAGATGACTTTGTTAGGCAAACAAACAACGTCTTGATTTGGTTGAAAAGTGAAAGATGAAAAGTCGTCACATCCAAGACGTCGAAAAGACGTCTACATGAAGACATCCATTGACATCTAAATTTGGTTGAAAAGTGAAAGGTGATAAAAGCTACTCAAAGGGATAAAAGTTGTCATTTTTAAGATGTTACAGTTGAAGCTGGAAGTTTACATAAACTGTGCAAAAACACTTTTCATTTTTTGTCTCACTGTCTGAAGTCATATCAGACTAAACCTCTCCTGTTTCAGGTCAGTCAGGATTACCTAAATTATTTAATTTCTTTAAATGCCACATTAATGAGAGAGAGGATTTCAAAGAGAATTTTATATTATTTTCTTCAAGGTCAAAAGTTTACATACACAAAAAGTACTAAGTCTTTAAACAACGTAGGGAAGCCCAGATAATGAGGTCATGGCTTTGGAAGCTCCTGATAGGTTAAATGACAACATATGAGTTAATGACAGCACACCTGGGGATGTAATTAAGGCCACACATCAAACACTCTGCTTCCTTGTTTGAAATCATGAGAGAGTCAAAAAAAATTGGCCAGGAAGCTAAAACTTGGGCACAATGGGTCTTCCAAATGGACAATGACCCTCAGCACACTGCCAAAATGGTTAAAAAGTGGCTTGAGGATAACAAAGTCAATGTCTTGGAGTGGTCATCAAAAAACCCTGATCTGAATCCCATCGAAAATTTGTGGGCAGATCTGAAAAGGCCTGTGTGAGCAAGGATACCGACAAACCTGACTCAGTTCCACCAGTTCTGTCAGGAGGACCGGACCAGAACTCCATCACTTTCAGAAGCTTGTGGACGGTTCCCCAAAACGTTTGACCCAAGTCAAGCAGTTCAAAGGAAATGCTACTCGATACAAAGGAAATGTATGTAAACTTTTGATCTGGAAGAAAATAATATTAAATTCTCTAAGAAATTCTCTCTCTTATTATTGTGGCATTTAACAAAATTAAATAATTTAGGTAATCCTGACTGACCTGAAACAGGAGAGGTTTAGTCTTATTTGACTTCAGACAGCGAGACAAAAACTGAAAAGTGTGTTTTTGCACAGTGTATGTAAACTTCTGGCTTCAACTGTAACATCTTAAAAATGACAACTTTTATCCATTTGAGTAGCTTTAATCACCTTTCAGTTTTCAACCAAATTCAGATATCGATGGACGTCTTTGTTTAGACGTCTTTTCAATGTCTCTGGAGTGACGAATTTTCACCTTTAACTTTTCAACCAAATTAAAACGTGGTTTAGACACCTGACAAAGTCGTCTTTTCAAGATCTTTTCAAGATCTTTTCAACGTAACTTTGCTTGGTGGGTAGATTTAAGTTAACTGCCGTGGCAAGAAGAAAAACATCAGCAATGATCACAATGCTTATCAGTCTGGAAAGGGCTGTGAGGTCATTTCAACAATGCGTGGAGTCCATCATTCTTGTGCGAGAAAGATAATTCCTAAATGGAAAACATTCAGGTTGTGAGGAGTGGAGGTCCCAGTGATCACCTTAACGTACAGACAAACTGTTAAAAACCCAAGAGCTGCATCCAGTTAGCATGGTAAATATGTTCATGACAGTATAATTAAAAGAAACTGCATGGTTTTTCTGATTGAAGGGGTTGACAGAAAAACGCCATTACAGTTGGGCAGCCATAACTAGGACTCTACCAACAAATACTGTGGTGACAGTGAACATGAGTTTACCACACAACACCTTAAAGCACATCATTTACCAGCAGGTGGTGTGCTGAGGTCATCTGAGGGTTCACTGGGCAGGCTTTGATCGACTTCGTTGACAGCGATAACCCGGAAGCGGTAGGTGCAGAAGGGTCGGAGGATCAGCTCTACGTGGTTGAAATCCCCGGTTACGTTTTCCCAGAACTTCCACTCCGGCTTCCCCTTCTCTGCGTGAGGCTCCTCCTGGGCCTCCACAAGGAAATCTGGAAAAACAGGATTTTGTTGGTAACTCGGTGGCTGTAGGCAGATGGTATTCTTCTAGCAACGGACATAATTTAGTTATCTTCATAGCTGTATCTAACAACATGGACCGCCTGTAAGGGGAAACAAACCAGAATGGCTGGATGAGCTTACTACCCATTGTAGGCAAGACCAACAATTCAGTACTACCTCAGCCATGGTTCTAAGTCAAATAGTCAGGTACAAAACTGGGACATGACAATAATCCAGATCACAGACTGATTAAAGAGGATCCTTCTTGTCTACGAAGAGTAAACAGGTCAATATTTTTCTCCACTGACCAGATGTGAGCTCGTCACAGACAGTCTCCTTCAGTATAACAATGACACACAGATGTTTTGAATGTGAGCTGAGCTGTGATGTTATCAAGAACGCTGCTGTTCCAGCTGAAGAAAGAGCAACCTCCCTCAACTCAAAATGAAACGTCTGTGTTTAACAGTTAAAGCTGCCGAAGGACACTAATGAACAAAAAACATGTGGCAGCAATATTCGAGGGCGTCTTCAAATCAGCTGATTCAAGGCGTGGCCACATATTAAACGTGTTTTTGCGTGTCGAGTACCTGTGATGCGTCGGTTGTGTGACGGTCCTGGGATCCAGCTGAGAGTGACGCTGAAGTCCTCAACATCAGACACAGACAGTGAAACAGGAGGACTTGGTGGAGCTAAGGGCCCAACAGAAAGCTGTTAACGCTGACTGTCAAAAAGCCTGCATGCAGTCTAAAGAAAGTACACAGGGTGACGTACCTAAGACAGTGATGGAGCCCGTGGCAAACACACGGTCTATTTTAACGTCGACCTTCGCAGGAATATTCTCCACTGTCATCTAGTTGGACATTTGTCACTTTTAATGTGTTGTTCCCAAAGACGGTGTACCTGAAAACACAAACACACAGAGACATTAAATGAGGCTCCCCATCTTTATCTACGCCCACAACGTCACATTATGCAGCTGTTGCTTTTACATTTGTATTGATGATAAATTTTCCGCCGGCCATAGAGAAGCAAACGTCAGGCATAATGAAGCTGAATCCATTTGTAACATCCTCCCGTCGTAAGAACCACAAGAGGCACTTCAATGCCCCCTCACACATCAGGAGGAAGATCATGTCTGTTCCACTGTCTAAGGAGATCTACCAGAAGTACAACGTGAGGTCTATGCCCACCCAGGGACGCCACTGTTGTTTTTAAGTTTGGGTTTATCTTACTCATAAGCATATACTCTAATTGTGCTCTTTTATTTGTGCTCTGGTGAAGCAGTCAATCGGCTGTTAACAACAATGCCTTGGACTACGACTGAGGTGCAAAAGCGGATTTATTCTCTAAGTTGTATACAATTCAGAGAGGTCATTAACTCACATCACAGAATGCAGGTTGGTTCAGAACGACAAATTGTCAGTGGGAATCAGCCGTCTTTAAACATCACATGAAAACATCAGGACCTTGGATAAGTTCTCTAGACGCCTACGTGTCAAAACTTAGCAGACTTGATGGAGCCAGAACAATAACAACCTTTGGCCTTTGACAGACAGGAATCGGGACCAGAAGTCATGGACTCATGACACAGCAATTTAGGCCTCAAAATGCAATTTTTAATATTACATATATATTATTACAAGGAGCTTGAGGCTCCTTTGACCTCCCTCATCCTCAGACGGGGGTTGTCTGCGCACGATAGGGTCAGTTGGACACCTGAGGCAGAAGAGGCCTTCCAGAAGCTGAAGCGGGCCCTGTAGACTGCACCTGCCCTGGGCCTGCCAGACCCAATGAGCCCTTTCACACAAACTGTGGATGAGAGGCTAAACCTTGTGTTAGAATTTAGAAAAAAAGCTTAAATGTTTAAAGAACAATTTAGTTGGGGTCTCAGATTCTTACAACTCAATGTTCTGTGTTCTGTGTTTTTAAAAACTCTTGCTGCAGGATAAGCACATCTTTGTTGAGTTACGATCCCTACTCCTGGAGCAAGACAACAAGTACACACAGATAACTATAAACTGTGATGTGTGAAAGCTCCCATACCCACCATCTCGTCCATAAAGTTAGAAGAAAAATTCCCAGGGGATTCAAAACCCTGCCGTTTTTACTGTAAAGAGAGATGAACTGCAAACCCCCGTGGTGTGAAGAAGAGTGTACCACTTGGCCGATAATATTGTGCATGGTATTAATGAAGCTTGTATTACTTTTCCTTGGTGCAGCAGATAAAAGAACACAATTCTTTTTTATACAAAAAGCCACACCTCTCAGCGGAGGCAGTAGAGTTGAGACTCCGACTTACCCCCGAAAACCAGCTGCTATTAAAGAAGGCTGTAAAACAGGGGCTCTTTCTGACTGTAGTTCTGTGTTATATATGCTAAATTATGTCAAAGAATATTTATAAAGACCTTAAGAAATTGTCTTTTTGCAACATCAATTAACTTTTTGACCAAAAAATAAATGAATTTATATCTCCTTTATCAACTTCTGATTTATTTTAAAGCCACATGGAAACAGATTTTACCCATGAACACATGAAAGCAGCATTTGTCTGTCCATGCCTTTGTTGCATCAGACTCCTCAATTGGTTCCTCTTGAGAGTTCTTTTTATTTGATGCATTTTCTTTTCTTTTAGGGATCAAGCTTAAGTAAGTACCACTGAATGCTTCTAACAGTTATAAGTCACAAGAGGCCTGTAGAAAGATAAATGAACTACATTCAGGAAACTTCTTTGGTAGGTATAGGGTAACCAGGAATGACTAATCTCTAAACAGTCTTTCCCTAAGTCAATCCCCATCTTCTCAAAGTCGGGCTAACGAGGAAATAACAACCCTGGAACCAGGGGAATAAGACTCCTTCAGACAAACTGTCCTTCAAAATTATGATGTGCAGCCTACAGTCCTGTGAAAAAAAGAGCTCTCCTTCAGTTTCTTCAGTCTGATCTATAACTGAGGAGTTATAGATCAGAACATGGACCATATCAGGTCTGAAAATTATGAAAATAGGATTTTAGATGAACAGGAACACATGAAATACTACGCTGCAACATTATTTAATGAGCAAAAACTAAGGCACGTGAAGAACCTAGCAGACCTTCGATGCTTCTACAGGAATTAAGACAGTCGAGGCCTGCTAATCAAGGGCACTTGATCATTAGTAAAGTGAGTTAGTCTATCGAGGTTTTGCCATCTTGCTGGTCTGGTTGCATTCAGGTGTTTTTGGTAACACTGTACCAAGGGGGAAAGACATCAGCAATGATCTTACAGAAGAAATTGGCAAGGGCTGTAATTCCCTTGAATATTATAAGGGCAAACTGTTTGTTTGGTCAAACCATTGTTAAATGTTGAGGTTCATGACAGTACAATTAAGAAAAGACTGAATGAGCATGCCTCATTTCCTCTATCTATCTGTATGATAGCACAGAATATGGTTGCTGTGATGGTTGAGGATCTTCTGCATTTGCACGATGCAGGCACCTTGCAGGGCCCTATTCACTGACTCAACCATGAACTCTCTGAATGCTGAAGTATTCTCAAATGAGAGGCTATCCATCTGACAGCTAAGGCTAACTGACAGCTAAAAGTGGGTCATGCAAATTATCCCAAACACGACAGTAAAGCTACAATAAAACAGAAAAGAAAAGAATGAAGGCCTTGCAAAGTCAAGACCTCAGCTGAAATGATATGCTGTGGTGAGGTCCTAAATGAGCCTCTGCAAGCATTAATGAACTGAAGCAACACTGCACAATAGAGTGGGCTAGGGCTGCCCCATCTACAGAGGCTATAGTCCTCCTGAAGCAGTTCCAGGTTCAACTCCTGGCCTGTGCAACTCTTTGTTGTATGTCTGCCCTGATTTCCTGTCTCTCACTGTGGAATAAAGGCCTCTAGAGCCACAAAAATAACAACAATAATAAAAAGAGTGGGCTAGAATTACTGCATGTTAGAGGTCTTCGGAACAACCCAAAAACCCGAGGTTCCGACCTGACCTGAATTGGGTGTCGGGTCCTTTCAAAAGACGTGACGTGAAGACTTAATACTTCTATGCCATGAAGGATTAAGGCAGTTCAGAAGGCAAAAGGGGTCCAACCCGGTACTAGCAAGGTGGACCTGATAAAGTGGCCGGTGAGTGTCTCCCTTTCACCCTGCCTCATCCTTAGAAAGAAGCCTGGGGGTCAGTTTGCCTCAGTAGGTCTGAGGTAGAGGTCTTCTGCCTCCTTCGGAACAACCCAACAACCCGAAAACCTGAGGTTCCGACCTGACCCAAATCGGGTCTGGGGTCCATTCACAAGACATGACTCCGGGTTCGGGTCGGAATCGGTCTCAGGTCTGGTCGGTGCTCTCTGACAGGTAAAGATATTGGCGGTGGCAGCTAATATCAGGAATAATTATTCATTGCATCCAAAACTAAAGAAATGTTGATAGATTTTAGACATAACAAGCAAATATCTGGGCACTGTGTTTGACAACCAGCTTAAATATGTCAACACTGAAGCACTGGTCAAACGTGGACAGGAGAGGATTCATCTTCGTATGTTGAATTCTTTTTCTGTCAGTCCAGTGATTCTCTCTTTATCAGTCCTTCATTGAAAGCCTTTTAACTTATTCTTTTATCTGTTGGTTCAACAACCTGTCACTCAGGGACAGAAATAGTCTCAACAGTGTGGTGAAAATCTGTTCCAAGTTTAATGTACTCAAGCAGAGAGACCTAGGTTTCCTGTGGGAACACCAGATTTTGAGGAAGACTCATATTCTGGGTACCTCTGGGCATGTTTTAGCAAAATAATTTTCACTGCTGCCTTCATGACGTCATTTATGCCCAACCTGTTTGTAAGTGTAATCGCTTTTCCAAGTCTTTTATCCCCTCTGCTGTCTGGTTGTTAAATTTATCTTTATGAACCTGTTTGGTTTGTACTGTGCATCTGGGTACTTTGTACCTTCTAGGAATTATATCATCCGGTGTTTGTATAGGCTATTTTTAATTAATGTATTTATTGGTATTAGCACTTTTTTTTAAAAAATTGTAGATTTTGCAGCTGACAACTTTCTCTCTGTGTTTCTATTGTATATGTTATGTGTGTGTTGGGGTGTGAGTAGCCAAATCGAATTGCTCTTCAAGGGATAAATAAAGTTGACTTGAATTAACATGGGATATTTGTCATGAAACAATCGTGTTGCCGTAGCGTGTTATTACCGGTTTGCCCGGCAGCTGTAAAGCACAACAGATCGCCAACATGATAACGCTAGAAGAGAGAACATATTCACGACATGTCCTGGCCGGTGTAGGCTATTAGCGTTAGCAGTTGCTACAAATAGCATATGTATCCTCAAAGAAAATAACAACGTGGATTTATTGTTGTTTACATCACGTAGCCTATGGAGCAACTGAACCGGGTAGAAAAAGAAGTTTTATTCAACGCTGGACAACTTTAACATGAGCAACTATGGGCTGTATTGTCTCAGTTCTATTCGGGTAACTCGGTTCGGTTTGTGGTCGGAAATTAAAGACTCGGGTCAGGTCGGTTTAGGGTCGAATTTTTACAGGTTCATTCGGGTTTGGGTCCATGAAAGTGGACCCGTGAAGACCTCTACTGCATGTATGTATAGTATTTTTGCATCCTCATTTGTTTTTCCTGAGTGACAGGCATAATTAGTTTTTCTATAATGTCTTCTGCATGTGTATTTACTTGTCATCTGGCGATGACTCCTGGATTTGGGATCCATCCTTCTTCCAGATGACTTCATACTTATGCAGCCGTGGATCTTTGTAGAAATGACAATCCAGGAGAGCACTATTTCCTCTGCGGACTTCAATCTTCTGAGGAGGTTTAAGTATCACAGTTCGATCTGACAGAAACAGAAACATATGGGACAGCAGTTCTCATTCCATCAATCTAGTCATGAATTGCTTTATGTGGAGGACTGGAAGGTTTTATCGCCTGTTATCCTCCTTGAGAAATATTTTAAAATTCTTGGTACACAAATGTATGTTTGACTCACTGAAGACTTCCAGGTTAGCAGTGATGGAGATGTTGGTGTTTTTAATGGAGCAGGTGTACATCCCACTGTCCTCAAGGGTGACGTTCAGCAGTTCGATCGTCCCAGTGGTCAACAGGGAAACACGAGGATCTGACAGCAGAGGAACCATGTCCTCACGCTCCCTATAAACACAAACACACACACAAACAAACAAACACACACAAAGTTAGAAAACATACTGATCTTTCTACATGGAGGACCTGCAGTGCTGCAGGTGTCCCCTTCAGTTCTCCAAGGTTTATTATAATATTGCACAAAACTATACTATATAATCAAGATTCCAAGAATCTCCTCAAATCTCTGGGTGCAAGGCTAAAAATCAGTCGTGGCTACATGTGATCCCTGTGACCTCAGTTGATGCCGGATTAAAAACAAGCATGATTCTGCAATGACAGTCATTGCACATGCTCAGGTAAACTGGAATGAGCAGTTTGCACATCTGGGAAGGAAACGTCAATGCTGAATTCTATATAAAGGTTTTAGAAAAACAGATGTTTGCATCACGACGTCTCTTTCATGGAACGTCTTGCATCTCTCAGCGAGTATATGCCAAACCACAGATGGAGTCTCTCATAAAAGCATGTCTTTGAAGTGGAAGAGCCTGGCTGCTGACCAGGCCTGCCTCAATCCAGACTTTTCACCAAAGTGAAAGTATTCAAGAGATTATGAAAGAAAAAAATACGCTAAAGAAGACCCAGGAGTGTTGAGCAGCTCAAATCTTATATTTGCAGAGAGTGCAGTGACATAACTGTCCTCATATTCCTCACTTCTCAGGTTTGCAGTTAGGTTCAGAAGCATTTGGACATTGACAGTCTGTTGTGTCTTACTCACCATGTAATGTGTGGTCGAGGGGAGCCAAAAGATTCACAGTGCAACTTGATGTCCTTGCCCTCAACGGCACTGTACACAACCCCATCAGAAGACAGGATCTGGGGAGGAAGTTCTGAGAGACACAGAGGGAGATACCATCATCAAGAGGTCTTTTATGCCAAATACAAAAGTCTGGGAAGTACCAGACAGAAAGTCCCATCGTAAAGGGATGGGCCGACATTTGAATGAGACGTATAACAGAAAAGATATTCTAATAATAAATTCAGTGCATACCAACAACATGCAGGAATGTATTCAAGAGGTTGGAGCCATGTTTGTTCGTGGCTTCACACTGATAAACAGCTGTGTCATAAAACTCCACGTCCCTCAGTATCAATGCACTGCTTGTTACGCTCCGGCGCGGGTCATCATCTAAACCTACACAGGAAGATGAGAAAACAGAGGAAGAAGAAAAAGGAAAAACAAGTCAACAGGTCTGTACTTACAGGTGGGATAGCGGGTGTAGCAAGGGTGGAAGATTGCATTCTTTTGCGTCGCTACCCGCTACCCGCTACCCGCTACCCGCAACCTTAAGCCCGCGATGTAAAGATGCCGAGTTTGCAGAAAGGGCAAAAGACACGCCCATTGCCACACCTACAGAGTGAGTAAGGGTGTCGGCATAATGGGTAGCGGCTTTAGCGAGAGAAAGATTGCATTAGTGGTTAGCGGAGGTTCCTATACCCGCAATTTGCATGTAGCGGTTAGTGGGTAGCAGGTAAGCGGAAGTGTACGATCTGGGCCCAAATCTGTTTTATTCTTCTTGTCTGTTATCTAGGTATCAAATAATATATTTATCCAAAGCATTTGGATTTTGGAGGTATAAGTACAGGTTCAATGGCTGTCATTCCAAGTAATGCTAATAAACAAATGTTAATCAAGCATATGTGATATAAATATAGATATAGATTTTTTTTCTGTTAAAAATGCAACATATAAGTAACTCTAAAATTGCAATATAAAAGACAATGTTTATGTTCATTTTTGTTTAGAAGATGCAAGTGGTGTTTAGTCGTTCTATAATCTTAGTGTTCTTGAGTTTGTTTTGTATGTGTGGGTGTTGTTATGACAATGACAATATATTACTAAAGCACAGTTTCTCTAAATGAAACACAGTGAACATTTGAATGAAACACATTTGGGGGGAAAATCTGTCCTTTGTCATTAATTTTAGAGCCAAGATTAATTTCTAATTGAGCACAAAGATGGTGAATGGCAGAGCCCTTGTGGTGAAAGCTGAAAGAAATGAGTGTATATTAAATTCTTACAGTAATTAATGTTTATGCAACACATCAAGCTTATGAATGAAAAGGTTTTTTTGAAGAGGTATTGACTCTTGGGATTGTAGCATTTTGTAACAAAATAGGAATTGTTGCAATAAATTTACTTTAGATTCAACTGGAGAGGACCTCAGATGTTAAAGGAAAAAAGACTAAGTTGATACCTGGAGAAGGACAAACCTTTCAAGCCCTGATCTCAGAGGTCCAGTGCAGTGCTGATATATTAAACAGGTTTTATGTGATTGCTATCACTCAAGGCTGAAACTATCAGATCTTCAAAGTGTGATTGAAAAAATAATTGCTTCATGTATGACCTTGTTATAAATTTTATGAATTTATGAAGCACTCATAGTTCCTGCTTCCAGACAGAATATTATGGCTCAGACTTCAGTTCAGTCTTGTCCTGCCTCACCTTCTATGGGTTCTCCATTGAGCCTCCAGGAGATGGTGGGAGACGGGTCGCCCTCAGCCAGACAGTCAAGCTTCACAGTCTCCCCTGGAGCATATTGCTGATTTTCAGGCCTCCTGAGCCAGTAAGGAGCCGCTTTAAAACAAATAAACATAATAAATAAATATAACCCACTTCCAGTAATTTTTTTTTAATTAGCAAAGAAAATACAAACAAGAACCAATCATTTTTACAAACCAACGGCAAATGATCATCAATACAATCATATAAATAGAGAGTACACTTTTGTTCAAATCTAAGGTTTTATGTATTAGACATAAAAAGAAAAAACTATTCCTCAAACTGTTCTTAAGATGAGCACAATGAATTACAACATACAATATATCACACAATGTCAGGATTTCTCAAATAGAAAAGCAGCGCATGAATAAATAAGCCCACCCTTTCTACGTCTTCTCTAATTAAGATGGTAAGAAGCAGCCAGGTGCTACTAATTAAATGCATATCATTAAGTTATCATCAGCATCAGTTAACACCTGAATGCTGTGAGTATGACCCACATGTGGGTATTTTTGCCATCCCTCTGTTCTGGTTTGGGAGGTAGTACCAGAGGAAAATTGAAGGGGAGAAGAGTTCAGTGTATCAGTGCATGCTGCCATCTTGGACCATGTGGTTCAGGATGCAGGGAAATCATTCACTATTTAGTCGATGCACAATACAATCCCTGGCCTTTTAATCCAAATTCACAACGTCCTTGGTGTCCTTGATGCATTCATCAGTGTGTACCACTGAGAAACAGCTGCACAGAAGAAAAAAAAGGCAACTTTGAATACTCCATGGATGCATCATGTGGTGCTCATTAGAGATGCGCGGATGACGTATATTTTAACCCGCAACCGCTTCTTAAAATCTCTATCCGCCCGCTATCCATTTGCAGGAACGTTTTTTCACCAATTTTCAAAACCGAACCGACCCGCCATCCTTTTTAATAATATGTAAAATATTTTTTCTTATTATTATTATTTGAGTGCTTCAACCGCAACCCGCCCGAATTTAATTAAAGTATTATTTTTTGACGAGTCATCCGCCCGATATGCGGATTATCCGCTCCGCCCGCGGGTGCGCGGTTCATCCGCGCATCTCTAGTGCTCATCCATAATGATGACCATAGTAACACCTCAGCTAAGATGATGATCCAGCTGAGGCTGGATTGGCTCACTGCTGAAAAGAGAAAAGAAAAACTATACTCACTGGCCACTTTATTAGGTCCACCTTTCCAGCTGCTCATTAACGCAAATTTCTAATCAGCCAATCACATGGCAACAAATCAATGCATTTAAGCATGTATACATGATTAAGATGATCTGCTGCAGTTCAAACCAGCATCAGAACGGAGAAGAAAGGTGATTTAAGTGACTTTGAAGATGTCCTGGTTGTTGGTCTGAGTGTTTTAGAAACTGCTGATCTACTGGGATTTTCACCACAACCATCTCTAGGGTTTACAGAGAACGGTCCAGAAAAGAGAAAATATCCAGTGAGTGTCAGAGTCAGAGGAGGATGACCAGACTGGCTGGAGCTGATAGAAAGACAACTGTAACTCAGATAACCACTGGTTACAACCGAGGTCTGCAGAAGAGCATCTCTGAACGGACAACACGTCCAACCTTGAGGTGGATGGACTACAGCAGCAGAAGACCACAGCAGGTGTCACTGCTGTCAGCTAAGAACAGGAAACTGAGGCTACAATTCACACAGACTCACCAGAACTGGACCATAGAAGACTGAAAAACGTTGTCTGGTCTGATGAGTCTGGATTTCTGCTGCAACATTCAGATGGTCAGAATTTGGAGGAACCAACATGAAAGCATGGATCCATCCTGCCTGGTATCAACGGTTCAGGCTGCTGGTGGTGTAATGGTGTGATGGTGGGGGGGATATTTTCGTGGCACACGTTTGAGCCCATTAGTACCAACTGAGCATCGTGTCAACACCACAGCCTACCTGAGTATTGTTGCTGACCATCTCCATCCCTTTATGACCACAGTGGACCATCATTCTGATGGATACTTCCAGCAGGATGATGCACCATGTCATTAAGCCTGAATTATCTCAGACTAGTATTATGAACATGACAACGAGTTCACTGGACTCAAATGTCCTCCACAGTCTCCAGATCTCAGTCCAGTAGAGCAGCTTTGAGATGTGGTGGAACGAGAGATTCTCATCATGGATGTGCAGCCGATAAATCTGCAGTCATGTCAATATGGACCAAACTCTAAGGAATGTTTCCAGAACCTTGTTGAATCTGTGCCACAAAGTATTAAGGCAATTCTAAAGGCAAAAGGAGTCCCACCTGGCACTAGCAAGGTGGACCTAAAAAAGTGGCCGCTGAGTGTCTCCCTTTCACCCTGCCTCATCCTCAGACAGAAGCCTGGGGGTCAGTTTGCCTCAGTAGGTCTGAGGTAGAGGTCTTCTACCTCCTTCAGAACAACCCGAAAACCCGAAAACCCGAGGTTCCGACCCGAATCGGATCTCGGATCCATTCACAAGACATGACTCTGGGTTCGGGTTGGAATCAGTACAGTTAATCTCGGGTCCGGTCGGTGCTCTCTTAAAAGCTGGGTCCGCGTTTACCCGAGGGAGGTAAAGATATTGGCGGTGGCAGCTGTCACTCAGCCCCCTCCTTCCATCCAATAGGCTGGGATATGTGAGGTGACAGGTCACGCAAAAGTCAACAAACAAACAGTAGTTTGGTTCAGCCAATGTCAGGACTCGGGGCAGTTAAATGATTATTCATTAACGTGGCGTGTTTGTCATGAAACAATCGTGTTGCCGTAGCGTGTTATTACCGGTTTGCCCAGCAGCTGTAAAGCACAACGGATCGCCAACATGACAACATTGGATGAGAGAATATGTTCACAAGACGTCCTGACCGGTGTAGGCTATTAGTGTTAGCAGTTGCTACAAATAGCATCTGTATCCACAAAGAAAATAACGACGTTGATTTATTGTTGTTTACATCACATAGCCTTTTCAGCAACTGAACCGGGTAGAAGAAGACAACTTTAGGTAAGAAAATCAAGTTTTATTCAACACTAGACAACTTTTAACATGAGCAACTATGGGCTGTATTGTCCCGTTTCTATTTGGGTATCTCAGTTCGGTTCATGGTCGGAAACTAAAGACTCGGGTCGGGTCGGTTCTGGGTCAAAATATTGCGGGTCCATTCGGGTTCGTAACCTGGACTTATAACAATAGCTCGGGTCGGGTCGGTTTTGGGTCGAATCTTCACGGGTCTATTCGGGTTCGGGTCCATGAAAGTGGACCGGTGAAGACCTCTACTCTGAGGTTGCTAGTCTGAGGATGCTTCACGTCAGCTGGAAAGTATTAGAATGGGGAATGAGGTTTTCAACAGTATAGAAATCCCATCAAACACCAGACGTCTTTTTTTAAGGCTAAATAAGGTCGGCCCATCATGGCCAATATTAAGCCCAAAAGAAGATGCTGAAAACCCGTCTCTGTTTTGTTATTGTGTCGTGGTCCCAGATGTAGGCCAAAAACACTTTGAAAATCTGTCTCTGTTTAGCCTTTCTTTTGTCTTCTTTGAAAACAACACAACACAACTCCCACTAATTCAGAAGACATTTGTCTGGAAGGGACAAAATGCAGAAGAATGTCGACGTGCTGAACCTTAGAAGAAGTTCCAGGCTATGTTAACAACAGGGAAGACAAAAGATTAAATGTGTGTTTTTGCACAGTGTATGTAAACATCTGGCTTCAACTGTAACATCTTAACATCTTAAAAATGTAACATCTTAAAAATGACAGCTTTCATCTCTGTGTAGCTTTTATCACCTTTATCACCAAATTCAGATGATTGATTGACGTCATCGCGTACACGTATTCTGAACGTCTCGGAAGTGACGCCTTTTCACCTTTCACTTTTCAACCAAATCAAAACGTGGTTTAGACGCCTGACAAAGGTGCCTTTTCAACATCTTTTCAACGTAACTTTGCTTGGTGGGATGTCTAGTGAGCTGGTGGGCCAGTTGACACATTACCTCATGGGCAAAACCTGTTTCCTTAAAAAATAATAACTGCATCGTCTTTCAGTTTTATTCGCCATCAAACACACCGAGCATTGAATTCCAACACAGGAGTGACCTGTCCACGTGCATGTCCAGTCTTGTGTGCATGTCGTGTTCAGCAGCCTACCTTCCACAGCGACGGTGAATGAGTGGGTGGTGGATCCATGGCTGTTGAAGGCACGACATTCATACTCCCCATCATCATCCTGCGTGATGCTGTCAAAGTAGAGCCAGCGGTCATGATTTTCCAGCTTGCCATTGGTCTTTTTCAGGTCACTATCCTTCTTTTTCCATTCCACCTTGGGAGTGGGTCTGCAGAGACAAAGATAATGATGACAAAGGGAACTATAAACAGAAGTTATGACTGTGTAACATAGTTGATCATGGAGATAATGAAGGAAATGAGGGGGAGATGATAGATCTTAATGTTCTGGAGCTTAATGAATGATGCAGTTTAAGTGGATAATTTAAGTGGGAGAGGGTAATTTGATTATAAAACAGCCACAAAACAAATAAGACGCTTTGCTTAATTATCTACATCATGAAGCAAAGCCAAAACATACTAATAGTTCAAGCTCTCATAATCACTGGCAACTTACAAACTTCATTAAAAAATTAAATAAAAACCTCTCTAACGATGTAACATCTTTATATTGAGTGAGTTCAGTTCCCATTGGGAGACATTAACCCAGGTTATTCTACGTGACCAGTTTACAGATGTAACCTCCAGCAAAACCACTGCAGAAAACTGATGAAGGATCGTTGTGTGTTTTCTTACTCATTCATGCTATTTAATAAACCGAACTTTACCTACTAAATCAGAACAGGTTTATCTAACGTGCTTGCAGAGCTTATCTCTCCACTGCTCCTTCAGCCTGTCTATGATCTGACTACATCTGACTGATCAGGAGACCACATCTTCTGATCAAAGTTCACCTCCATTCAGACCTTTCTGTGTTGCTCATGATGACAGAATAGGTGGAGAGGGAATTCTGATGCCATCGTGCAAAAAAACTAAAATAAATAAACAAGAAATCTCCTGTGAGGGAGACATCTGCATCTGTTTTTACAAAAACATATCGAGATCCTCACAGGCCTTCGGGGATACATTCAAGGGTGACGCTGTGGCCCCTGAGTGTCTGCAGAGAGGTGCGAGGGCTGCTGGGATGGAGGAGTCGAGGTTTTCTCCCATGAACAACATCATTACCTGGGGAGGGAAGGAGAACAGATCACACCAGATCAATACCTGTGACTGTATTTTATTAGACATGAAAGACTTCGATCCAGCACCATCGTTACCAAATCACTGTGTTTGGTAGATATAATTCATACTTTCATTGTAATTCTATAAATTGGGGAGCTATGTATTGATTTCATCAGGATTATATTGTCTTCAGGATGAACTTTCACTTAAAAAAAAAAAAAAAAAGCAAATCAAACTTTACTAAACTGAAGGTCTAGATCTGCAGGGAGTGTTTGATAGAAAACATGCAACATCATCATTTGTGCTTGACTGCCAGGAGTGAGCATCTTTCAGCAAATAGAAATGTTAAAAAGCTCATGATCACTGATTGAAGCTTGCCTAGAAATTTCTATATACATAATATTAAATATAAACATTGTCATTTCATTTCTTTCTCATGTTTGTCAAGGAACTTTCTTTGTATTGCAAACACCCTGATGTGTGTTTTACATGTCCATTGGTAAAAAAAGTTGGGAATTTAAAAAAGAAGAAAGTCGCGGTGGATCTTCTTCATCCTGTTATTTCCAGCTTCTTCTTAGTTTGTTTTATGTCAAATACAACGTTGGATCAAAGTGTCACGACATTGATGAGATATGAGTCTTTCACTGAATTTTAACATTTAACAATACCAGAGCTGTTTAAATCTGGTATCTACATCCATCCTTGTGGACCGCCCTCAGTGGTTTGTGGCTCATTCTTACAGCAGGATAACAGCATAAATGCAAATGTGCCCCAAATATCTTGGCATTCCTCACAGAAAGAGCCAGTGTTTCCAGCAGGCTTTTTTCCCCTTTCTTTTCTTTTTTTTCTTCTTCTGGGATCCAGAACAAAGTTTTCTGTCAAGGTTCAAACTCATGCATGATGCACAGAACTGTTCTTGCTTCTCCTTTTTCTTTATTAATGCAGAAGTAGTGGACAACAGAACTTTGGCGTCAGTGCTTCAGGTCAATCTCTGAGGTCGTAGGAGCTACACTTTAGACTCTTCATTGTCCTGAACATTTATATTTTTCTACTAAAAATTGGCATCAGAGCAAAAGGACAACAGATTCCATTTTTAACTTTTGTGCCCTTCAGTCACCTTCATTATTACCAGGGCTGTAGTGATACACTAATCTCGCGATGCAATATGATACACAATATTTGGCTCACGATACGATATATATCGATGTTCATCCTACAATACATTTACATCATTTTCTGAAAGATTTTAAAGGGACAAAGTGATTTTGGTGACATCTTGTGAGTGTTCTAATGACTTTGTTTGAACTAAAAGCATCAGTTACACATTATATGGCTGACAGGCAGCTTGCAAATGCTGGACAAAATGAATAAAAGATTTGTTGACAAAAATAGTTTCATTTTTTTAAACAGTGCAAATTGTTACTTGCAAGCTTTTAAAGGTGGGACACGGGGGTTTTGAAAGAAGCTTAGAATATCTATACCCGTGGCGGAAAAATCGATATTCTCTGGGGAAATAAAATATCGATATATATCGCAGAATCGATAAAATCGCTCAGCTCTTATTATTACCATTTAATTTTTACTTCCAGCCCGATGAAAATAGAGTTAGATAGATGCTCTAACTGTTTTTAGTTTATGTAAAAGAGGATTAAAACACCAACTGTAGAGCAACCTACTGAGACATGGAACCACTTGATTAAATGGCTGACGTAGAGATAGTTTAGTGTCTGGGCATGCATGTGAATGCACTCACTTGGCATGACAGTGAGCCGAATGGCAGTCTCAGGGAGGATCGTCCTGGCGGCTACATACTGGGCGTTGCAGATGTAATCCTCTCTGCTGTCGGACTGATGGAGATTTGAAAAGTACAAGTTTCCATTCAGGCCAATCATCACTCTGTCACTCTGCGTAATGTGGACCATCTCTGAAGAAGAAGACACAAAGATTTCAGAAAGTTCAAAGAATAATGCTGGTGGACAGAATGATGTTATGAAAATGAAAATAACTCTGAACAGATATATTAGAATTAAACATGCTATTTAACAGCAAAAAACTGTCTTCCATACACAGGAGTACTGACTGTCAAGTATGGCTTCAACAAAAGTGACTACACTGTTTCATCAAGACAGAATATGTGTCCTACTGACAAACAGAGGACGAGGAAACAAGGACAAGGAGAGATTAAGAAATGTGGAGTCTAGACACATCAGCTGAAAACACCGCATTCATTAGTTTGAGTGGAAATTGTCTGCAATGCAGCTTGGTGATGTAAGTCCCTCTGACAGGCCTCTGAGCTGCAATGACGGACTCAAAGAAATCTGTATGCATGCAGCTGCTGAGCTTTTCTTACTTAGAGCCAGACTGTAACAGTCAACAAGGAAAAAAAGTGCCTTTTACTGATAGACTAGACAAAAGCATGAAACCAAGCAGTAGGATGGTCTCACTTCGGTCCATCCAGTGTATGAGTGGAGGAGTGGAGCTCTCTGGAGGGTTGCAGGAGAGGATGAGGCTCTGTCCCTCAAAGGCTTTCTCATGCACTTTGTGTTGCTTTACAAGAACCGGTTGAGCTGAAAAACATAGAAACAAAAGAAGAAAAACAAAAATGACAATTGCTTCTGATTTACATGAGTATGTATAAATATATTTGTGTCGCTGTTATGCATTTGAAGCACACTGAAACGGTTGCTGTTGGAGCAAAAGTCTGCAGGGAGTCTGCAATGAATCATAGCTGCTTGGCAAGGACAATTTATTTATTTATTTATTGTTTGTATAGCGAGGCAGTCAAAAGTACTTTGCATAAAACACCCCCCCCCCCCCCCCAAAAAAAAAGGAAAAAAAAATGTATATATTAAGAAAGCAATCAGGAAAATGCATCTGACTGGGCTGCCAGGTAGCTCACTTGGTTGGAAAATGAAATAATAAGGGAATATTTGCCAGTCACTCAGAAAAACACACAGGGGGCATTAGAAGGTAAAAAAAAAGACTCTTACTTGTAGAAGAAAGCCCCCTAACTTTCAGTTCTAAGGTTTTTGGTATTGGGCCAATAATAAGGTAAATAAAACCTCAGATCAACAGCAACATGAGACATATTACAAAGAGTCGTTATTTGTGTGACATAAAGTACAGCCATGATCAACATCTTGTAGAATCACCTTAAATAGAAATGTTTTAAAGTTATATTTCCCCTCAGATAATTGTGCAGCAAATTTTACTGTTTTTCTTCACAACCTTGTTTCAGGTCATTGAAGCTTGAAGGCATTTGTTAATGCACAGCTCCCTCAAGGTCCAACGTCAGCAACACAATCAGATCTGGGCTTGGACTGGGTAACACCTTTACTGTTTTTCAGCTATTTTGTTGTAAATCTACTGGTGTGTTTGATACCTTTGATGTAGCTGTGGGACAGATGGCCTGACATTCATCTTGAGAATACTTTAATATTCAGAGGAGTCCATGGTCAACAAATGACTGCAAGACACTAAAGTTCTGTGGCTGCAAAACAAGACCAAACCAATAACCCCTCCTCTGTGCTTCACTTTTGGTGTGAGATTTTTGTGCTGATACTGTATTTGTATGGCGTCATTTCAGAGCCAAATATATTACAAATCGAAACATAAAATCTGAGAATCAAAACCCAGAATCTGAAACCAAAAAAATCAAAGTCTGTAACTGAGAGAGCCATCACCTTCCTCGGTTACACTGGATGGAGCACTGGATGAGACGCATGTGCTTTGTGGACTTTGACTGTGTCCTTTGGGATATCACGTGCAGGGTGCTCTGGGAGTACGGTATACTGCGGTAATTTCTTCAGCAATCACACTGAGAAGGACCTACACTCGAATCGAACTTAGCAGCCGGGAACAGCACTGGACTGGCTGGAACTCAACTCCTTTCTGGAGAGGATAACGCCAATGAGTACTGACAGAGAGGAGGTGATGGCAGCGCTGCGAAAGATGCCAGAAGTGGGGTAAACGAGCCGGGATTAGAGCCAGACTAACTGCTACACACAATAAACCAGCGGTTACAAGCGTTTTTCTCACCAACACTCGCTCCCTGGTCAACAAGATGGACGAAATGAAACTAACATTAACATTAACATTAACAACTGGATAGACCCATGTGCCATGGTAGTAACGGAGACCTGGTTGCACAAAAACATCTTGAACCAAGCTGTGGGGCTAGCTAGCTACACAATCTTCCGGGCAGACCGCGCACTAGACTCTGGTAAGACGAGACGAGGGGGTGTGTGTGTCTACGTGAACAACAGCTGGCGCACAGACACTGCCTTTCAGACCTGGAGTTTTATTGTTACAGTGCTGACCTTTTTACCTTCCCAGAGAAGTCACTCAGGTGTTACTAGCTGCTGTGTACATCCACCCACGAGCTAGTGCTAATGTAGCTGTGAGTAGACTGCACAACAGCATCAGCAGGCACCAGAACAAACACCCAGAGGGCTTTTTCATCTGTGTGGGGACTTCAACCACACTCATTTAAAGACCATGCTCACCAGACTCTACAAGAATGTGAACCCTTAAACCAGAAAGGGCAGAACACTAGAGCAGGTCTACACCAGTATTCCTGGAGCCTACAAAGTTACGCCCTTCCCCTCACCTCGGACACTAAGACCATCTTTCCCATCTGCAGGTTGAAGCCACAATACAAGACCATGCAGCGCTGGACTGAGGAGGCCACACTGTCTTTGCAGGACTATATGGGAGCTCTCTGAGGACACTGAGCTCCATGCCTCCTTTGTACTATTGTACATCAGGTTCTGCATGGACAATGTCATAACAAGGAAACAGGTGAAAATATTCCCCAACCAAAAACCCTGGTTCAACGACCACATCAGAGCACTACGCCAGGCCAGGGACTCAGCACTGAGGTCAAGAGATGGAGAGGCCAACAGGAGGGCTAGAGCAGACCTGGATAGAGGCATCAAGGCTACTAAAACAAAATAAAGGAAGCAGAACAGAGGCCAAATTCAGGGAAAACAACCCCTGCTCCATGTGGAAAGGCATCCAGAACATCATAGACTATAGACAATACCACTCCATCCCCTCCCCCAACGACACTTCTCTTCCGGATCAACTTAACACATGTTTCTCGTGCTTTGAAGAGGACAGCAGACAAGCAGAGGACACACAGGTGACACTTTCAGAGCACGACCGGCTCCCCACCATCCAACAGCACCAGGTACTGCAGGTGTGAAGCATCAACACCAGCAATGCAGCAGGACCAGATGGAGTACCAGGGACGGTGCTGAAGTCATGTGCCCATCAGCTTGCTGCTGTATTCACCAACGTCTTTAATCTCTCTCTACAAGAAGCCACAGTACCCACCTGCCTGAAAACCATCACTATAATCCTGTGCTCAAATCCTCTGCCATCACAGGGTTGAATGATTACTGGCCTGTGGCCCTGACACCAGTAATCATGAAATGTATGGAGAGACTGGTGTTGCAGCATGTCAAGGCCCACATCCCACCTGGCTTTGACCAACACCAGGTAACCTACCAGTCCAACAGCTCCACAGATGACACTTGCCCTCCACTCCATCCTCAACCACATTGAGAGCCACCAGGACCTATGTCAGGATGCTGTTTGTTGACTTCAGCTCGGCATTTAATTCCATCAGCCCCAGCCGACTGGTCAACAAACTCCAGACACTGCAGCTAGGAACCTCCCACTGTATGTGGATCAAGGACTTCCTGACTAGCAGACCCCAGTATATCAGGATGGGCACCTCCATGTCCTCCACCATTATCCTCAACACCGGTGTTCCCCAGGGCAATGTCCTGTACACACTGTACACACACGACTGCACTGCCACCCACAGTTCCAACACCTCATCAAATTTGCTGATGACACGACCATTGTTGGACTGATACAGGGAGAAGGTCCAAGCACTCAACCCATCTCAACCTTAACACCAAAAAGACAAAGGAAGTCATCATCGACTTCAGGAAAACAAGGACCACACCGCACTCAGGCCTGAGTATCAATGGGGAAGAAATAGAGCGGGGCAGAAGCTTCAAGTTTTCGGCCAGCATATCAAATCAAATCAAATCAAATAAAATCCTTTATTGTCACTGTTCACATTGTTACCAACATTAACTGTGAAAATCAGTTTAGCAGCTCCACATGGCAGCAGGAGAGAAAAACAAGAAAAAACACAATAAACAATATGAAAACAATATAAAATATAAAATATAAAATAAGTATTTACAAGGTATATAAAAAAAGAGATGGCTATGATAAATAAAATGGGTATGATAAATACGGGTATCAGTGTTGTTATTTACAGCAGGTATAAATAAAATGGGTATGATAAATACGGGTATCTTTTATTATTTACAGCAGGTAGGTGTCTTTGGGGGGGAAGGGATATTGCACTTAGTGGTGAGTGTGACCATTGTCAGTCTTAGAGTGGGGGGTGGGGGGTGATGGCTTTGACGGCCTGGGGAAGAAGCTGTTAATCAGTCTTGTAGTTCTGGTTTTGAGAGAGCGGAATCTCTTTCCAGAGGGAGGGGCAGAATAGGGCATAACCGGGTGTGAGGGATCTGTGCTGATGTTTCTGGCCTTCTTTTTCAGTCGGCCAGTGTAAATGTCTCTGAGGGGGGGAAGTGTGGTCCCAATGATTGTCTCCGCCGTCCTCGCCACCCGCTGCAGGTCCTTCCTGTCCTTGGCAGTGCAGCTGGTGAACCACACTGTACAGCAGTAGGTCAGGATGGACTCGATGGATGCCCTGTAAAAATTAACCAGCAGGGGGCGGGGGAGATGAGCCTGCTTCAGCTTCCTGAGGAAGTAAAGACGCTGATGGGCTTTCCTCACCTGGTACGTTGTGTGGACAGCCCAGGTGAGGTCGGCCGATATATGAACTCCAAGGAACTTGAAGCTCTCCACCCTCTCAACCTCCTCTCCTTTAATGGAAAGGGTGGGGAGCACCGTCTTTTTGGATTTCCTGAAATCCAAAATGATTTCCTTGGTTTTGGCTGTGTTGAGGACCAGGTTGTTGTCGGCGCACCAGTCAGTCAAGTGTTCGACCTCCTCCCTGTAGGCTGACTCATTGTTATTCTTAATCAGTCCTACAATGGTATCTCAAAGGACCTGGGCTGGGGAGGAACGCTGAGGAGGAACAAACTCTCTCCACCTCTGCTCAAAAACATCTACCCCTGCACAATAGAGAGTGTCCTGACCTCTGAACGCACGGTGTGGTATGCCAGCTGTGCTGCACCTGAGAAGAAACAACTGCAGCGGGTCATGAAAACTGCTCAGTGGATCATCGGCTCCCCGCTCCCACGCCTAGAGGAGATCCACTCCAATCATCTCCTCCGAAGGGCCAGAAAGATCCAAGATGACCCCGCTCGCTCAGGGCACTCTTTATTGTCTGCCAAAGGGTGCTGCCAAAAGGGATTTCATTGTATTCTGTACAATGACAATAAAGCTTCTTACTTACTCCTAAAGTGGTGGAGATAAACAACTCCAAATCTGAGACTATGGTTCCCAGTTGGAAAAAAATGCAAATGCCCTTGTTGTGAAGGAGTTCAAGTAACTCATTTAAGTAACCCATGTTCTTGTTCATGAGTGAGGGAAGAATGGAGTTCTGGTTGACAGGCTGGCTGGTGCAGCATCTGCACTGATGCAGACTTTCTTCTAGAGATGAAGAGATGAACACCTGAAATCCCCATCGTCGACAGGGTGACTGGACTCTCCACTGGAGGATGAGGAGTTCCCAGGAGAGCCACTGCTCCTCCACAACAAGAGCAGCCAATTGAAGTTCAGATCTCTGGTTAGGATACATTCTGGATGCCTCCCCGGGGTTCTGGGCATGTCCAAGTGGGAGAAGGCTTCCCAGGGAGTCCTGGGACATGCTGGAGAGATTATATCACTCGGCTGGCCAGGAAACTCCTGGAGGAGTTGGAGGAGGTGGCTGGGAAGAGGTCTGGTGCTCTGCTTTGACTACTATCAACATGACCTGAACCCAGATACTGTAAGTGGAGGATGGATGGATGGATGGATGGATGGATGGATGGATGGATGGATGCTGGACTTGTTTCTGCCAAACTGCTACTGTACGGGATGATCAGAGATCTGCGATTTGGTTTCATCTGTCCAAAGGTATTCTTGGAAAAATTAAGGGTGTACATAGTTCCTTATATATATATGTGTGTTTCTGTACTTTGTCTTAGTTTCTTCTTACAGTAGGTTGAATAATTGTATGGGGGAATATATGTTCATTATTCATCTGAGGTTGTATTTATCAAATCTTAAGAGCTGGTAAGGACCAGATGAATTTATTCTGTTACTAAAAACAAAAAAAGACTAAAATAATGACTTGAGCAGTTAACTGCAGGGTAATGTGGTGAAGCTGAAGGGAAATGGGCCAAAAAACAAAAAGGGTTAGAAAAAACTTCATAGTGGATTTGTTGTAATTGAATATTTATCTGATCAACTGAAGTAAAACATCTATGAACAAGGTAAAAGCAGAAAGGTTTCAGAACAACAATAATTAATTTTTTTTTTTTTTTTATCATGCTCCCTTTTATTTGTAAAAGCTCTACTGCATTTTAGAACAATATTAGCTTTTAATATCAGTCTTTGACTCTGGAATAAGTTAACTGCAACTGTTGCTTCCAGGAAAGAAAGAAAAAGCTATGGATCAAAGCTCGATCTGCTGTTTGTGTGAACACATATGTTCTGAAAATAATCAGATGGATAAATTGACAAAGTGAATTTTTTTTTTTAATCACTGGACGTGCACTGAAAAGACACTGTTCTGAGAGATATTTGTTGAATAAATCACACTGACAGCGTATATTTGAAGGACAAGGCTGTAATGCTTCCCGTTTCCTTTTCCCATCAGTGATCTAAGCTGTCAGACCTCATCGGAGACTGAGCACGGTCAGGTGAGATGCTCACTTCCCAGCACTGCCTCATGCAGCTTCCTGATAGAGTGACGTCTCTGTTTCTTGGAAATGGTTGCCACGGCAACAAGGTCCAGCTAACTAATTCACTGAAGTGTGTGTAAGAGCTGAAGAGAGGGGGTGTGACACCTTCTGCAGCATGAATCAGCAAACGTGAAGGCTACGTTTCATTTCATGTGTGATCAACTGAATATGTCAGAGCATGACTCACGCTCAACTATGACTTTTATGGTTTGTGTCACAGCGGTTCCCAGATCGTTGGAGGCGTAGCACTGGTAGTCCCCAGCGTAGGATTCCAGCGGCACCCCATCTTGGCTACGTAGTGTTCCAGAACCCTTCCATCTCCGGCCCAAACGTTTCCCCATCCTTTATCCAGCGGAAACTACACAGAGGAGGGGAGAAAAAAAACATTTTAAAGACGAAGCAACAACAAGTGGGTCACATAACTAAACTATTATAGTATGCCACAAAACATTCAGACAACTATAGTGACCATGTTTGGGATAAACAACAGTTCATTTTAGATTTTAATTAGGGCTGGGCAAGTAATACGTTATCGCATTAACTCATTAATTTATTAACGCAGACATCTATTTTATCGCGCGTTAACGCATGTTGCTCACATGCTTTTGTTTTGAAAAGTCTGTTACTGGCTGCTGCAGAACCGGAAGAGAGTTGGTGGAAAAACATGCGGGAAAACTAAAACAGACATGGAGAGCGGTAAAGTTACTGAACTTTCACATGGACATTTTCATTTTAAAGTTCTCCCAGACGGAGGATTTGACAGAAACAAGGTTATTTGTAACAACTGACAAGTTGAACTCCCCGTTAAAAGTTTCTGCTGTTACCTCAGAAATTACCTGTTTTAATGTTCTGATTGTGGCTCAGGATTTTGTTGGTAGACTTTTTTTTAATTTTTCATAAAAACAGGATGACATTAATGCCCTGGCAGCGGCAATAAGCTTTATTTTATTTTACATTTTTAAGATGAGATTTACACTAAATATGTGTTACTGACAAGTGCTGATGTTAAAAGTGTTTGAACAACAAATGTTATGGCACTTTAGTTCATATGGCAGCAGAACATTTAAATAAAAGTGACTTTTACACTACTTTTAAATTCATTATTTTGATTTTGCTTATACAATGTGATTAATCATGATTAATCAGGGAAATCATGCAATTAATCGCAATTAAACATTTTAATCGTTGTCAAAGCCTTAATTTTAATAAAATTTTTATGCACTTCATTTTTATTTTAGCTTTGATTTTAGCTTTGAAAAACATCCATCCATCCATTATCTATGCCAGTTTAATCCTCTCTCTGCTAGAGTCTATCCCAGCTCTCTTTAGGTGAAAGGCAGGGGTTCACCCTAGACAGGTCGCCAGTCCATCGCAGTGCATAATAACAAGCAATTTAAAAATTTTAGGTGGGAGTCAATGAGCTTGAAATGTAGATTATCAGTCGAAAAGAAAGAGAGATAGAGATGGTGTTTTTAAGGTTTTAAAACATAAAAGTGTGAGACAATGGAAGGCATTTAGAAAAAAAGATCCTTTATTTTACTGAATTTGTTTCTGCCACTACAACAAAAGAATAATAATAAAGTGAATGTTAATGAATAGCCTGCATTTTGAAATGAATTTTCTTTTGTCCTTTGATCACAGAACAAATTATAAAAAAAAAAAGAAATCTGGGAAAACCAGCATTATTCACACTTCTGTTGAAACATGGTTCACATGTTTAATTATCCTAAAACCATGCCCAAACTACATATTCTCCCATGTTTACTCCTCAGACTCAGACTGAATGTGTATTTAAACACAAACATTGCAAAAGCTGTCAAAAAAAAAAAGAAAAAGAAAAAAAAAAGGAAAAAGGTGGTGTTTCACACATCTGGAAGATTTTCACTCTAATCAGATAATGAACAGTAGCTCACCAGGAACTGGAACAACACCTTCTCCTTTCAGCCCATTAGCCAAGCTGATAAATATCAATCACTCCTCAACAGAAATTACTTCAATGACTTTTTTGGGGGGAAAAAAAGGAAAGCGAGAAAGACAAAAAAGAAAAAGCTTACAGCCTTCTCAAAAAGTCGCCATCAGGTAGAGTCCTTTAAAGAGCTGTAGGGCCTGGTTGGGATTCAGACCTGTTCTCCCTCATGGCTTCCTCTGAACCAGCGTTGATAATTATTTCATCTAAAGCACTGACATGTCTTTAAGACCCAGAGCTGCTCAAGGATGTTTTTCCCTTAATCAACACCAACACATTGGATCAGATAAATCTATGCTTATCGACAGGTTATGTACTGCAGCTATTTAAGATTGGTATAGTCAAACTCTTTTTTATAAAAGCAGCTCGACCAGATGTTCTAAACTATAAACTGATGTCAGGCCTCCTCTTTAATATCTAGGGCCCGATCTTCCACCGCTATTTAGGGATAGCGGATAGCGGGTAGTGGGAGGGGCGTTCCCCCGCAAAGAACGCAATCTTCCACCTTCCTAAACCCACTATCCCACCTGCGCTACCCGCTACATTATGTATACGAGTGGTTACAGGTGTTCCACCTGTTAAACCAATCAGTGCGTCAGTAGCCATTGCCTTTAAGAGCAGGTTGCGCTACCCAGAAACCGCTACTCGCAAACCGCTATGGAGCGTCTTTTCATCCAGATCGGAGCAGCTCTCATGCGCAGCTTGTCTGGGACTCTGCTGTAGAGCTTCCTCCTCTTCCTCCTCCTCCTCGGCACTGATATATACATAATATATATTAATAATAAATATTTTTACACAGACAATTCCTATAGGCTAGCTGAAAGTCCCAGATAGTGTGCTCCCAGTAAAAACGCTCTGGTCGTATATTGGTTAACTGGCGAGCAAGCCGTTTAAGACGATCTCTGTTATTTTCTCAGGGGTTCAACTGAGGCCAGATCACGCTTTTTATACAAGAGTTAATTCGAGAGGTGGAGCTGTTTGTGCACGTCCACATGTGACCAGGTGGACGCACATCTATGCCATTTGGATATGCTCTTGTACGCGCCGACATGCAGGTTGCGGGTAGCTGGTGGTCTGACCACCCACAACCCTAAACCCGCAATTGCAAGATACTAAGTTTGCGGAAAGGGCAAAAGACACGCCCACTGCCACACCTACAAATGTGAGTAGGGGAGTCGGAATAATGGGTAGAGGCCTTTAGCGAATGGAAGATTGCATTAGCCGTTAGCTTGAGGTTCCTAAACCCACAATTTGCGGGTAGCGGCTAGTGGGTAGCAGGAAGTGTACGATCGGGGCCCTAAAATCATTTATATAACCGTTTACTCAGAAGTGGTTCACTTCAGCAGTTTCAGTCAGGTTTGGGAGCATGTTGTAAGAAGAGAGAGGTGAGAAAAACGAGTGATCTTCTGAGACAGAGGACTGATTTATGCTGTATGTCAGTGCTGGAACTGATACGACTGAAATTCAAGCATGTTAAACGTAACACATGGCTAATTTAAGTTACACTTTAAAACAGATTCTAGTTTGCTTGTTGTAATGAGCAATTAACACAGACTAAACTTGATTATCGGTTTCCACAAGGATTTTTTTGATAAGATCAATACTTTTTTCTTTCTACACGCTCCCAGCTGTATTAGTCTATTGAGTCTTAAGGAAGTGTAGTTAAAAATGATTACATGCATCTCTTACAGACATAAAGACCTGCAGAAACCTGTAATTTCTAAACTTAGCTAAAGGAACTCAGATGTTGTTGTATTTTCTATAAACTGGTTAAACAGCCCAGGAACTCACCATCTGACCATGAAGTTACTGCAGATGGACTGGAACTGCATTAGAAATCATTATTACTATTTTTTTTTAAATAATTCTCTCCTATTTATTTGTTTCTCTTTTTTACGGTTATTTTTGAGTTTTAATTCTTCTATTCTTATTTTTAATGTGAATGGCCTTTCATTCCATTTCTGGTAATCTTATCAACCTTATATTGCTAAAATCAGGAGGATTCGAGATCAAAGTGAACTGAAGACTTAGGCCCCGATCGCACACTTCCCGCTAGCCGCTACCCAGGAGCCACTACCCGCTACCGTACAAGAGCGCGTCCAAATAGCATCAATGTGCGTTCACCTGGTCACATGTGGACGTTACACAAACGGCTCTACCTCTTGGAATTAACTCTTGTATAAAAAGCGTGATTTGGCCTCAGCTGAACCCCTGAGAAAATAGGCAGAGATAGTCTTAAACGGCTTGCTCGCCAGTTAAACCATAGACGACCAGAGCGTGTTTATTGGGAGGACACCAACTATCTGGGACTTTCAGGTAGCCGATAGTAATTGTCTGTGTAAAAATATTTATATGTATATATCAGTGCAGAGGAGGAGGAGGAGGAAGAGGAGGAAGCTCTACAGCAGAGTCCCAGATGAGCTGCATACGAGAGCTGCTCTGATCTGGATGAAAAGACGCTCCATAGCGGTTTGTGGGTAGCGCAACCTGCTCCTAAAGGCAATGGCTGCTGACGCACTGATTGGTTTAACAGGTGGAACGCCCTAACCACTCCTATGAATAATGTAGCGGGTAGCGGAGGTAAGATAGCGGGTTTAGGAAGGTGGAGGATTGCGTTCTTTGCAGGGGGAACGCCCCTCCCGCTACCTGCTATCCCTAAATAGCGGCTTTAGGAGATCTGGTGGAAGATCAGGCCCTTAATGTGGTTCTGAGAGTTTCCCTGAAATGGGAGGCAGGTTCCCTTTTGGAACCAGCTCCCACTTTGGCTTCAGAAAAGTAGACACCCTCGCCTACCTCTCTGCCTCTAGGATTTAGCTGGAAACTTTCCTTCATGACAAAGCTCATGGTGATGGCTGGCTCAGCTGGCCCTGAGCCATCCTTTCAGTTGTAGCTGCTATAGGCCAAGACTCCCGTGGGACCTCCCATGATGCACTTTCACAAATATGTTGCTTTGAGTTTTTTGTACGGATTCTTTGACATCTTCTGTCTGCATGTTTTTATCCCTCCATGTTCTATACAATACTTTTATCCAGTTCAGGACCACAGGGGTGGGATCCTGCCCCACCTGTCATCGGGTGAGAAGTGGGGTTCACCCTGGAAAGAACACCAGTGCATCACATGGTTTCTCTTTTTGTTTGAACTAGGACACAACTGCTTGGTAACAACCAACATCTTTTCCCACTTTCATATTGAATTGTTTTATAATTTTTTCCATTGTTTCAACAGTTGTTGTTCTTTTTGAATCCATGATTTCCTTACAAACAAAAGGTTGCAAAAGCTTGATCAAGTCTGAAAGGTCTCTGAATAATAATTATTAATAATTGCATAATGTTTTGATGTGAGAAAAAATGTAATTTAATATAGAAAACTGCCTATTCCTCAAGGTATGTTAAGTGTCAGTAAGAATAATATAATAATAAAATTAAAATAAATAGTTTTTTTTTTTTCTACAAACTAGAACGGCTGAATAATTGGTGGTTTGGTGTTTCTGCTGGTGCTTGTAGAAAGTGACACATAAATCTGGTCTACATACATTGGTGTTGGGTTTCCAGAAGCCTCACAGGGTATAAGGATGTCCTCTCGAGAAAAGGCTGTGAACGATGTTGGCGACTCTGTCAGCACCGGAGGCTTCAACACTGAAAACACAAGCGCCATCATAATGAAATCCTCTGGGAATAACAAGTGAGTTCAGGCAAACCAATGACAGTAAACGCTGGCACAGAAGAAATATGTTTGATTATATTCAGTGCAATAGATTTATTAATAAACTAGAAAATGCATTTCTTGTAAAAAATGACATATGTAACAGCAAAAAAGCAAAAACTTCTTCGCAAAGTCTGTGAACAGTGGACTCACTGCTCTTTATCTGAAGAAGGAAAAAAACAACTGTCACCTGGATTTAACAAAGCAAACAAGTATGCAACTGGCATGACTAACAGGCATTTGGTCTGGTGACCTGAGTGAGCACCATGAGGTGTATGAGAAGGTGCAAGACCATGTGAAGATTTAAAAAGAAATGATAGGATTTTAAAATGGATACGATGGCATACAGGAAACCAGTGGAGTGACAGGCAGCGATGTGCTCTGAGAAGAGAGATGTTGTGTCCATTGTTTTGGGCCATTCAGTCACTATACAAATGAAATTTAGTCCACATTACCAGTAGTTGGTCTCATTTCAGGTAGGAGTTGGACTCCACCAGGGCTGTCCTCAGTCACTGACACTGACTGTTCCTAACTTTTATGAACACAGTGTCTGGACAGTTTAGGATGGAGGAGTTCTGGTTCAGAGGTCCGTTTGGCCGATGATGTCGTCCCGTTGGTGTCATTGAGCGGGACTTTTCAACTCTCATCACAGAAGTTCACAACTGAGTTTGCAGTGACGGGAATGAAAATTGGCCCCAAGTCTCAGAGCACGATTCTCTGCCTAAACAGGGTGGAGCGCCCCCTACGGGTTGGAAGTGAGGCCTGCAGAGATGTTTTGGTCGTGTCCGACCAGGAGAAGACCCGCGGGCAAACCCAGGGTATGACTTGATGTCCTCCCAGAGGACCTAGTTGGATGGATGGATGGAAGCTGGACCACCTTAATCATTGCAGTATTTTTCCACTGGGAGGCACTTATTTTATTAGTTAAATCCAGGTGCTACGTTCTTTTAATTTGGACAAGAAATGTAGATAAAATGCCAAGATAAATTCAAGTTATTGGCAGTAACATGCCGCCAGGTGATTACAAGAGAAAAAGCCAATTCACTGTGTAATCTAGCAGATATTGCCCCCCACCCCCACTAAACTTCCTGCCATAGTAATATTGTGTACCAATTTTTCCTAAATGTTGTAGATTAATAAAGGTTTCACCACAACCTACAGTCTGCTCTTTATTCTGGATAAAAAAAAAGAGGTTAAAACTGGATATTTTCATCTGTCAGAGTTTAGATTTTGGAGCAAACTTGTATGTCTGGATGAGTGCAGACGGGAAATGTTCTTATTTAATCACTTACTTCCCCATTAAACCAACTGGTTTTCCAGTCTGCACTTTAGGACCTCAAGCATCGACGCAGAATCACTAAAACAATCTTGAATACCTCATTTATACGTTTGTGTTTAAGTCCTGCAGACGTTAGCGGTCAAAAGCCATTCATACACATTTATTACAAGAAGAGACGTCACTTACTGTTCTGGATTTTATCTGTTTGTCCACATGAAAGCAGTAACAAGAGAGCAGGAGGGAAACAGATCAGAAAGAGTTAAGAGACTGAATGACTCACACCGACAAACACTTTTAATCTACCATTCAAGACATGCACACATCATAGTAAATATCACATTTTTAGTAAATTAACTGCAGTTCATACTTAACTGCAATTAGGAATTGAATATAAGGAGCAGTTTAATCAGTTTACTCTCCTTTGATATTTTCTTTTTCAAACAGTTTACAGTTTTTGATATTTTTTGCCTCCAGTGCATTTCAGTGTTTTTTTTCTCTGCACCCTATTTTCTTTTTCATCAAATTTTTCATCAAGAATACAGTTGAAGAGCAAAAAAAAAAAAAAAAAAAAAAGACAAAAGACCTCTTGAATGCTGTTCACATCAAGAACTTTAACTAGAACCACTCGTATAAAGTTTTAAATATTGTATTTATTAGTATTAAATACTGTTTTAGTTTAACTGTAACAGTGGCGGTGACAGGAAACAGTACTAGGATTACTTTAAAGTGTTTCCAAGACGGATAAAGTGTCACAGCCTGAGTGGGCGTGGCTAAACCAGCTGCTCTCAATCCCTGGCAATCATGGCCGCAGTACTTAAGACCCAGTCTCTCAACAAACCCTGCCAGGTTGTCTTGTGGTTGTTCCAAGCATTCAAGCTGTCCTTCAAGCCTTGTTCCTGTTTTTTGGCCTTATTGAACCTTGCTCTGTTTTTTCCTGGACCTTGATTTCACGGACTCCTTCTGGATTTTGACCTTCGCGTCCCAGTGTCTACGAGCCCTGCCTGCCCCTTGTCTGATTTTCTGAATCTTGGAAATTAAACCTTCCTTTAAGTGGCTTTTGGTTCTGCATTTGAGTCCTTTTCTTGTGGCTGACATGAAGAAATGCAAACATTTATTTGACATTTATTGTGCTTCAAACCACATATGCTGCTGATGTTTGCTGATGCTAAAGCTCCTTTCCTGACCATTTTAAACAATCTGACCGCTGTCATCATCACTGGGACGTCGATGTTTTCATCTCACTTATACGTCCAGGATTTATCTGGACCTGAAGGGTCTCCCTCCCTCCCTCTTTTCTGCTCCGCTTCCCTCTTCAGGCCACACTTAAACCACAGGATCGTTTACAGCGTGTCCAGTTGAATCTGGTTACTCCACCTCACCCGCCTCTCCCCTCTGGGAGCATAATGACCTTTGACCTTCACCTCCAGGAACAGAGGTCGTTCTAACGTGATTGAGTTGATAAAAAAATGTTTGGTTTGCAGCTTATGTGAATGTGTTTCAATGTGACCTTTTCCAGGATTTAACACAAAGATACTTTTAGACAAAGTCTTTTTGAATGAAATGTGTTATTCAGATAAACTTTTCTAATAACATGAAAAATGGTCATTTAAGTTCACCTTTAAGTCAAAGCTTGAAACACATCTTTATCAAATATCTTACAGTTAAATCACTGCTTTTTATGCGCTTATTGATTTATATATTGTGTTTTTAACACTTTCATTCCTTTTCTCTTATGGCTTTGTTGTTTTTCCCTCCAATTTTAAATTAGAGTGTGTATGTAATCTTAAATGATATTTGGTTTTGATACAGTTATGAACTCTGTCTTGGAGTCTTGTTCTGATTTTAGGGTCAAATGTATGGTTTGTAAAGTGCTGTACAAGCAAAGCTGAGCTGAGCTGATAAAAAAAACGTCCTGACTCCTCCCACTTCCGTATTCCATTAAATCTGAGGAAAGTTGATTAGACTGGTTTGTTACAGAAACACAGAATGAAGTGACGTCGTGAAAGCAGGGTGGTACTCACAGTGTTTGGGGATGTGGAGAGCTCCATGAGCGAATGGAGGCGGGGAGAAGACCAAGGACAAAGGGAGCAGGAGGATCAGGGGGAGGACGGGAGAGTTCACCCCCCTACAGCCCATCCACCAACACTGTGACACACACATCTCTCAACGTCCCATCAAAAGTGATGCAAGACACCCACACACTCATCAACGCATGAAAACACACACACACTCCTTCCCAATTAATGCGCCGAACCAGACACACACTCCAGGGAGAGCCTCTGGAGGGGGGGGGGGACCAGTTAATGCCAGTTAAAGGCTTTCACAGTCCGAAGTGAGCCTCGTCTCTGTCTGTCAGGTCCACGGCCTCTTCTTCATCAGACACGTGTGAATGAGAAAACGAAAGAAAAGGGTGGGAGGAGATAACAGGGAGAAGTGACAGAGAAAACAAAGGAGGGATGAGTGGGGAAAAAGAGAGAGCAGAAGGGATAAAGACAGAGGGAAGAGAGAGAGCAGACAGTTCATTAATTTCAACAAACAGAACAAGATAAACAGTAATTATTTTCCAGGATGGAAACCTGATTTTGTTTTCTTTTATTTTGAAAAAAGAGAAAAAACACAATTAAGTCCGCAGCATCTACTATCTGTGTGGGGCTGTGTGATACTGAAAACTATCTTTAATATTTAATACATACATACGTGCACACACACACACATAGAATATATGTGTGTGTGTGTGTGTGTGTGTATGTGCATGTGCATGAGAGGGGAAGCGGTAAGGTCATCTTAATAAAGTCAAGATCAGATCAAAGCGGCAGCTACAAATGACATTACAATGAGAGATGGAGTGTGTGTGGGTGTGTGTGTGTGTGTGTGTGTGTGTTCCTGTCACGCTGAATCGCCTTCATCAGAACATCTTTACTATTGTTCCTGCCTGACAGCTGGATGCTGTCCTGTGATAGCAGGACCGTCAGGGGTGGAAACACTCACTAATTTCACCTTTTGTTCCTCAATTTTACTGCTTTGTCTGCAGGCCAAAACTTAAAATCCCACATTTGATCATTTTCTTGTTTTTAGTGAGGGCGGGGACGACACTCAGACTGACCCACCGACAGTCCTGCTGCCAGCAATTTATCTTTACAGTATTTCACTTTTAGAGAAGAAAAAAAACCTACCTAAATGTCACACAACAAATACAATATACTGTTGTAATGTACTTTAAATGTATCTACATTCGAATCTCTCTTTATTTAATTAAATGTTTTGAACAGAAAAACACATTTTTGTCGTGATGCTTTGAAACCTGCTGAAAGGAAAGTGGTTTCAAAGTAATGCAGATTTGGTGCATGAATAATTTAAAACAGTAAAAATGATGCAGCAGCACAATAACTATGCAGGAATGGATGAAAACAGTCACTGCAAAATTTGAATATTCAAAGATAGCATCCAGTAAAATATCACATAATATCACAGAATATAGGAAGATAAGCTCTGGAACACTTCATGAGGGTATATGTATATGCAGATTATCTTGTCCACTGTCAAACTGTTCACACAACGGTTTTAAAAAAAACATGGCGGGGGGCATGAGAAAGTTGTGAGAGATATATTAATAAAAACATCTTTGGACTCATGGTTAACCTTTAATATAGTTAATGTAGTAGAACACAGTAAATGTCTGATCATTTTAAAGTAGACGCTGTCACACTGAAAACAACATCCCAGAGAGATGTCTGCATCTCACAGTTCAGTCATGGACCGTGAAGCTGCTGCAGTTTTGTGGTGGGAGAACCATATTTATGACACGTTTTTGGCCAGACGGGGCTGGACGGGTCCCACCACGTCAGTCTTGCGGGGCCCTCTGATTCCACTGCCAAGGCCCATCTGAGAGACTTCCCTTAAATCACACACATGGCTGAGGGGGAGGAAGTGACAGCTGGCTAATGTACACCCCCTGCAGCATCTAATAATTATGCAACCTGTCCCCTGCACACGTCGCTGTCTCCGTGCATGTGTCTGTGTGGGGGCTCTCACCATGACTTACTGGTTTCTGTAGAGCCCCTTTAAAAGCCCTTTGTCCCAAATCAAAGACTGATCTAAATGCCATTACTTGTCTGAAAATCAGATCAGCGCACGAATATACATGCACAAGCATTCCCACAAATATATACACAGTCAGAGGAAAATTACGTGACCCCTCCTCCTCCACTGCCACCTCCTCTGTTTCAGGCCCCATTGTTGTCAGAGTCTCATCCATCTGGTCTTTTGTTGCCATTTATGACTTCACACACACACATGCACACGCATGGTCAGTTCATGTTCACTTGAACAAATCAAGAAACACACCTGGCCCCCTGCCCTTGAGGCCGTTGTCACTTGCCTGGCTTAATTCCAAAATATATGATCGGCACAGAACAGCGGGGTATGATATGTGCATTAATGAAAGAGAAAACAGCCAGCGGCGGGGTTTCTCCAGACATAACCAGGGAAAATATTAAAGATCTGGAGGAAATGAACGTCCCAACATGGCCTGTTTCTGGTCGTAATATTTCACACGTATGGTCACTAGTTTAACTCTTTCAAAAATAGTGAGAAATCATGTGACATTTATGGTCGCTGCTGTCACCTCCACAAATGGTGGCTTGGCCTAAAAATGACCTCATAAAAGCTGGAACTGTTTCAGCCAGCCAGGGCACCTCCGAATCTTTTAAAAACGTATCCTGTGCGAGTGGCAGGGATACCATATTCCCAGATCAGAAAAGACTCGTATCTGGATGAATGTCGGTATCACAGAAGCAAACAGGGCTGTAGAATATCACAAACCTGGATCATAATATTGTGATATATTATGATCCAGGTTTATATTATGATCATTATTATGATCTTATCATAATATTGAGACTGAAACGGTCGGCACTGCTGACGCTACAATGACAAATGTAATATACAGCGGTGGCGTTAAGGGGGAGTTAGACTGATTCATGAATTACGTGATTCATGAATTACGTATGTACTAAATTAAAGAAGGCTGATTACATGGTCTGTCAATAGTAGCTCTCATATCATAATGTTCACAGTTACGTGTATTGTTTGGGTTCTATTAAAAATTGTGTAAAGGAAATGATAAATGAGATGAAAGAAAGTCATTTTGTTAAAGTTTTGATGATGGAATAATCTTTTCAGGGTTTTTTTTTGTTAAAACAACAAATTATCTCTGGTTCAGACTTTTTACATGCACAAGCTGTTGTTTTTTTTTTTTTTTTGTCTTATGATAGTAAAGCGAAATTGAAGCTTTGGACATTTGACAAGACAAAGCAAAGTACACAAAGAGAGTACTTTGCCATCAGTGACATCCGTCATGATGAATCACCACCAGCCACATGATCATGTCTCTACTTATGAGTGGAGGCAGATGGCTGCCCCTGAGTCTGGTTCTGGAGGCTTTTTAGCCTCGTTAATCAGGTTTTTCTAGAGCTTGATCAGGCTGGGAGATGAGTGTTGGGTTCCTGAGCTTGGCTATTATTTTACAAACTGGCATTCCACAAATTCAATTCAATCACTTTATTTAACCCCAAGGGACAGTTAAAAGCTACAGAGAGGAGCATAATTTCAAACTCAATTAGAATTAATTGGATTACAAATTAGAATGGATTGGAAAGGACTGGAATGGAGTAGAATGGATTGGAATGGACTAGAAAGTATTGGAATGGACTCAAATGGGTTAGAATGGAGTCGAATGGACTGGAATGGAATTGGAATGGACTGGAATGGACTACAATGGATTGGAATGGATTAGAATGGATTGGAATACATTAGAATGGACTAGAATGGATTGGATTGGAATGGAGTGGAATGGACTTAAACATTTAAAGGAATAAATGTTATTCTGCATGAATTACAGTGAATTGGACTTAATTAGAATACAGTTTTTGTTAGAGCACATTTTGTTTTTCCTTCCCACTGTTAATGTGGTGACAGCTGTAAATCCTAAAGATGCTCTCAGGTCAGAATATTTTTGACTAATCTTTAAAAATATCCAAAATATCCTCAATATAGCATGTTAACTCACAGAATCAATTTTTTTCATTGTTGTAAGTTATAATTGATTAAATGTTTGTTTTACCCAGTTAAAAAAAATGTGCAGGTCCACTTTGGAAATATCAAGTAGGAATATAATATTTCTCATTTCTATAATATAATTCTATTCTATAATATTTCTATAGTTACACAGAGGAAACACATGTAGGAAAACTCAAGTGTTTTTTTTTTATGATTTCACATGACACTGGGATGTCTCAATAGTATAGATTTTTAACTTTAATATTAACTTTAATTTAATTTCTCACAATGATATATTTTGAAGTATTTGTGATTTAGGAATCTAGGATTTACAGCCATTTTAAGGAAAGTACCTTCAATTTTCAGCAACTTAAAAATGCTTGTCACAACTTGACATAATTGTAAATAAACCACAATTTTTAATAGTTGGAAGGAAGTTAGCTCATCACCAAAGTCTGAGAGCCTTTGCCAGGCCTTCACTGGAGCCGCCCTCAGTTGCTGCTCATTTGTAGTTTCAGTTCTGCCTTCACTAAAATGAAAATCTTGCTTTATTTGGTGGAGATCAGGTATTGGCCATTAAAGAATATTCTGTTTATTTTCCTTCAAAAAGCCTTGAGTTTTATTTGTGGTATGTCCAGGGCAGTGACGTGCGGTGAGATTCATGGCTGGTGAGGCACTGACTTCATGCAGCCAATGTGTCGCAAGAAGAATCCCTGTGCTCACTAGTGCCCCCTAACGTGAGGCAGGAGAAGTGCGTGCCTCACCCCGTGCCTCTTCTCAGCCGTTTTATGATCGTTCCGGCACAAGAAACACATTACACACATATAGTTGCTGTTCATTATATAAATCAGCTAAACTATGGAAACTTATTTCATATAGCAAACGTGTTTGAACATTTTAATAGTGACATACAAAGAGACGGCGATCTGGTCTCACTACATAGCATGGCAGCACAGTTAGCCAAGTCATTGCGCAATCCATGGTGAGGCCAGCGGGGTGCACCGCCTCACTGCCCTCATCTTCTCAGTATTTGAATGGTATACATAAAAAAAAAAAAAAAAAAAAAATATATATATATATATATATATATATATATATATATATTTTTTTTTTTTTTTCATTCTTTCTTTCCATGATGGCAGGTGAGGCACGGCCTCCCCTGCCTCACCTGACCGCACGTCACTGGTCCAGGGTCATTACCCTGATGAAGGTGTGTTGGTACTTCGTACTATTCTTTTCCCAGCATTTTGATACATGTTTATCTTAGTTTCATCTTTTCAAAGAGTCTGATGACAGAACCCACACACTGATTACACTGTTAAAGTCTCATCTGGCTTTCCTCTTCCTGCACGCCACCAGTGTATTACACCTTGTTGTAAACTCTCTGTATTACATGAAGGGGTCTCTTGATTGTAAATTTTGACTGCTGCTGTTGTGAAGGGGTTCCTCTTTACCAGGGAAATGATTGATCACCCACATCAGCTGTCTTTCATGGTCATCTATGCCTTTTGATGTTGTTGAGCTCCTTTCTGCTTTTTTACCTTAAAAGAATGTACCATCTGTAAACGTGGCCACAACTATGATTTTTGCTATTTCTCTTGTAGATTTATTTTGTTTTTGAGCCTAAGCATGTCCTTCATTTGTACTGATACCTACGTTCACTTCAGATTGGGAGCTTCAGTCAAACAGCTGCTTCAATACCTCATATAAACTCCAGACCTTATATCTGCTTCATTTTCCTTGAAGTAAAGAGGAAATGGACCTCAACTGTCCAAATACTTTTAAATCCATGAAAATGGAAAGTAGTTTGCTTAAAGTGGCTGTAAGTTTTTAGTGGTTTGGGTACCTTTAGAAGGTGGAGGTTCTATTGCTTCTTCAGCGTTGTCTAAAATTAACTTTTGTTTGGTTTCTTACTGGGTCATTCTCTCAATATCTCTTCTGTCGTGACTTTCTTGAGCATCTTAGTTGCTTCTGCCGTGATGTCTGCTACAGCTATGAACTTGTTTCAATAAGAAAATTCCCATTGTCTCCCAATTCTTCTGTAACGAACTGCACACCAGGTAAAGGAAGGAAAGCTGACGACCATCACAGAGAGGAAGGAATAAATACTGAATTAAAAAATAGAGATTAATGACGTAGATGTTGAGACAGTCCCTCTAAAATATATATTTACACATGTGTGACAACATGAAGCCCTGTGATGGACTGGCGAACCTGTCCAGGGGGGACACCTGCCTTTCCGCCCTAAAAGAGCTGGGATAGACTCCATCAGATCCCCGTGACCCTACATAGGCCTAAACAGGTATGGATGATGGATGGATGGATGGATGGATGGATGGATGGATGGATGGATGGCAACATGAAAGATGAGCCAAATTGTCAAATAAAAAAGAAAATAGAACAAGAAAGAATCAGCTGAATTTGCCAGGTGGGATGTGAGATGAGAGCATCTCATTGTTGTCTTTGGTTTTTGATGTCTTTTTGATGTCCTGTGATGTCTGATAAAGGTGGTGTGTTTGTGTGTGTGGTGTGTGTGTGGGGGGGGGGGGGTGGTTCTGATGGTGCTGTACCAGAGGAGCCAACAAACAGTTCATATGATGTGTATCTCCTTAAATCTGAGATGTAACTGCTGACAAAGTCTCAAAACCTTGAACACTGACAAAAAGCCAAATGGGGTTTGGACGTGTTGTGTGTCACATAAAAGATTGTATAGCATTTACAAGCAACACAGCTGGTGTTTCCAAGACGTTAGGCAGACATAATGTGTCTGTTTGTGTAGTGCTGTTGTAAAAAAAACCCAAGGGGCTTTAGAGAGCAGAGGCCTGGACCACTGGGGAGCCTGAGTGGAAATGTGGAACAAGGGGAGGCAGGGTGGGTGGAGGTGGGACAGGGAGGCCTGAGGGAGAGTGAAATCAGGGCTGAGATCAGAGAATGAAGGGTAGGGGGTGCAGGTGGATGGATCTGATGCAGTGGACCAAGAAATTAATTCATTGCTAGATTCCAATCTGCAGGAAAGAAATGTGAAATGTGGAAAGAGAGATTAGGCAAATAATCTCGCCTCTTCCTTATTAGAAGAGCGGAACAAGGAGGAGAATTTTCCTTAAATATGCACAAGAAACTCACAAGACAAACACATAAAAAAGAAAAAAAACTATTCTGAATTTATCTTCCCCATTGGTGGCATTGACCTAAATTAAACTGAATTCATTATTAAATACTAGTGCTGTCAAAGTTAACGTGTTAATAACGCAAATTCTGTTTAACGCCACTATTTTTTTTAAGGCCAAATTAACGCACACACGTTTCTGTAAATATGACCCTCGGCCAGTACGTGTATTTACAGTCAAATGTGTGGGACAGACATGGCGACAGAAAAGGGTCTTATGAACGGCAAGTTTAGCTTTAAGGTGCTGCCAGATGGGCCTGTTGACCAGAAAAAGGTTATTAGTATTTACTGTCGCTGTGAATTGAGTTAACACTGCAGGACGCTGTAAAGTTAATTTCACATCAGATATTTGCTTGTTTTTTTTCTCTTTAAACTTTAATGGCCTCATGAAAACGGCACCGATTTCATCCAGGTTGGTATCATTTTGTAGATATAAGTATGCCAGACATTTCACAAGTGTCATCAACCCTCCAAGTTCAGTGATTGTGGCTAGGAGTTTAGGGACCGTCAGCAAATTACTGCGGTCAAGCAGCAGCCCGACAAAATACACTAAGAAGCTGATGAATTAAGCCCCAAAAAAAGTACGGCAGCATTGGTGGACTTCTGGTTTTCAAACAAAAGGCTTAAAAAAATAAATAAAGCAGATTCCCGTGTCCCTGTATAGGACAAAATGGGTATAGATGATGGATGGATGGATGGATGGATAACCAGAACATTAAAAAAATGCGATTTAATGTGCGATTAAAAAATTTAATTGACTGACAGCCCTATTAAATAGATACCTCAGATTAAAGGCTGCACAGAAACCCACTAACTCTGGATCAGAAGACAAATTTAATTTCCCAAGTCAAATGATCCCCATATGAAAGATCTGAAATCACTTTCAATAATCAAAAAATGAATTTTCAAATATTTTTTATTTTCTTTTGTGTGAAGCCTTAACTCAGTTAGTCTTGTCAGATGCTGTTGTGCCAGAGGCAACATGGATTCATTTTAGATTTAAAAAATGTGAAAATGAGAAGAGTTGGACAAAAATAAAGTCACACAGAATGTTACAGGCAAACTATTTATCTAGACACACCATGGATTTGACTCTAATTCCAACCAGCCACTTTCCCGGATATATAATTGCTTCATTTTTTTTCCCCGTTCCACCATGTGAAAAAGTACCGTCAGTTGCTCATTTGTTTTGTAACCCAACCAGAGATACAGAAAAATAACAAATCTCCAGAGTTATGTAAGCTTTCCTCGCATCCAGATGAAGGCTGATACGACACTAACACTAGAATGTGGCTGCATCTGGTCTGAGGCCACCAGCATGTTTCCATTTGAAACTGTTTGACATTCGTGATGATCACCACTAGCATCCACGCTACAGCAGCAGCTCTGACCCTCAAAAACTGTTGGGTCACAACATCAGCTTCCTTGATTTTCCAAGTATATATCCTGTGATCATCACTGGAAGACAACACGTATCTTAGTATGTGCAGATGGAACAGCAGACTTTGCTGTCCTTGCTATCAGCTGTTATGTTGCTCAAGTTTGTATTTAAGAAAACTGCAACCCCTCACATAAGTTGGTAGAGAGCCATTATGAATTATTATCAGAACAATCTGAAAGGAAGGATATTTCCAGTGGAGTTTTCAGCCTTTTTTCACACATGACCAGTGCACTTGTGACAACACAGTGGTGGTATGATGTGGAGGTAGATCTTTTCCAACACACAGCAGAAACGAAAGCAGTGATACGGCTTGGTTTTGTTTTTTGAAACAGCGTTTTTGAACAAATACAGACCAGCGTAGGACTGAGCCTGAGTATCATCACACTGGTATTGCCTGCAGCGAAGTCCAGCTGCAGCTGCAGGAGATTAGCAGTGAGCCCACAGAAGCTTGTAGAGCCTGAGCTTAGAGTGAGCCTCCTTAACCTGCATGTGCTCGTGTGTGTGTGTGTCGACACCTTTTGTTACAACTGGCAGAAACACATACATGTAATACTGTGTATAAAGGAGGAAACTTGAAGCTTCCTGATTTTAAGAAGTACCTCTGCCTTTCACCCAAAGAGAGCTGGGATGGGCTCCAGCAGATCCCCGTGACCCTACGTATGATTAAACCGGTATGGATAATGGATGGATGGATGAATTTCACTGGTGATTGGTCCAAGGTGTACCCTGGACGTTGCCTGAACAGAGCTGGGACAGGCTCCTCTGCAGCCCTGAACAGGATTAAAGTAGGGTCAAAATAAATGGATGCTTACTGAAATATCCCCCACCGAATTCGAATTGGATCAAATCTGAACCAAATGTGTGACTCGGTAGGATATCTGTGGTGGTACTCTACCCTAAAACACGTAAGTGTGCACACAAAGTGCTGACAGTGCAGCCTGCAGCAGAGACGTGGGGGTGGGGAAACCTACTGGCGATTCAGTCTAAATTTGTGCAAGCCTGTGTGAGCCTTTGTGGGTCTGTAGATCACGATCACTGATGTCCTTCAAGGGTCTGATGAATATTTAATAGAGAATCCACTTTAATCAGGAAGCACTCAGTTAAAAGTATCTGTTTTTGTGTACAGGAAGCATGCACATCTATGCATTAAATAAAAAAACTGCATTTATTTATACTTTTCATTTGCAAGAGTACAATCAACTGTGTTTATGAATGTTATGGGATTAATATTCAAAACATCCGTCATCTGCAGAGGCAGGCATACTTTAAAAAACATTCTCAACGTGCTTTTTTTTCTTGTTTCATTCATACCAGGTGTGTTTGACCAGCCTTGTAGGCAAACGGGTAGAGGCAGAGCTGCTTTTAGCTAATAAACTCAATGTCCCAGAGTGCACCATACCATTCATGCAAAAGTGAAAGTGAATCAAATCAATAAAGGAAGAGCAAAACCATTCACAGCTCCACTCTAAACATCTGCATCAGTTAGTAAAGGACCTACAGGATAGCCCTACAACTTTGGCTCCGAGCTCTACACGTCCTCTGACTGTGCAGTGAACGATCAAATCTGCACGTGCCCTCACCTCATACCTGAGCATGTTCAAGACTCTACTGAGCGCTATCACATTAGCACTAGATATTTGTAACATTTGTAGCATTTGTGGTGAAAATGTCATGCTTGATCATGTTCTTGTATCTGACAGTTGCAACCCGATACCCTGAAATTTACAACTCGATACTCGTCACTATCCACTGTTTGAAAATCTACGTGGTTATGCTGTTGCATTTCTGTGAAACTGATCATTACTCTTTAAATTATATTTCTGGTAAACAGTCAATGTGACAGAGCCTCCGTGTCTCTCAAGCAAACTTCTCAATTTAAAACATTCAACCTTTGCTACCATTATGCCTGACATCCACACAGTAAAAACCCTCGGAAACATGAGAAATATTTGAGCTGCTGGAGACACACAAACACGCCTTAATGACAGCAGCGTCGAGACAGAACCGTTGTCCTTGTGTCTATAATTGATCCTGGTATTAGAGTTAATAATGTGACTGCCTGCAGCTGCTGCTTAGAGCTGATGGATGCAGCTCTGTTTTGTTCTAAAACAGCATTTTAAAGCAAAAGGAGATGTAGACTGAAGTTCACTATGTGGAGGGGACTTCATTTCATTATTTAAGATCATTTAAGATCTTTTCCATGCTTTCCAAGCTCTTTAATCCAGGGGTGTGGTTTGATGATGTGCCAACCTTGAATGCATAGATTAACAAATGGAGTGTCTGCAGCACTGAAACATTAAACCCTTTCATCCATCCTGTTCAAAATCAAGTGCTGCACTTACATTATGTGTCTCTATTCTCTGTGGAAGGTACTGGGAACAAACGGTACGATGTTGTGATTGTTCCCATTTCAAGAGTTGGTTGAAAGACACGGTCACAGCGCCTAACATGTCTGAAAGGGAGAGATCAGCGCACGGAAACATGCCACACTAGACACAACAGTGCTGTGTGTGTATATGACGCGCCGCTGCTACCTGCTGAGTGATGGATGCTGGGGCGGCGTCATGAAGCAGCTCTGAACCTGCTGGATTCAGACTGAAGGAGGACGAGCAGGTAAAAGCTTCATCATCAGGCTTCTCTTTTTCTTTCTCTGTGAGAGAGTTAGGTTTTCAGGGCTTTCTTTTTTCTTCTCTTGGGTTGTCCTGCTTTTCTTGTGTTCCTTTTGTCCTTTTCTGTTAACTTTACTTCCTGTTTTGTTTTGACAGCCTGTTTGGTTTTGTTCTGTTTTACTTCCTGTGTTCATCTCCCTGATTGTTTGGACCTGCATCTTGGTTTGTCCCTTGGTTTATTTGAGTCTTGTGTTTTCTTCTGTTGCTGCTCCATCTGTTCAGTCCTGTCTTTTTAATTCCCTGTGCTGCTGACCTGCTTTTTCTCGGTTCTCCTGAGACTACGGTTACTTCTCCCCATCTCCTGCATTTGGGTCTACACTCTGAAAATCGTGGCACATATAAGTCCCTACATATATCTATACGTCCCCACTCATCTTGTCAGATTTCAGTGCTGCATTTGATACTATTGATTACAACAGTATGTTGGGGGGTTTGTTGGATTGGCATTAAAGGACTGTTTTAAAAGTCATATTTATTAGATGGATTGCAGTTTATTCATATCTTTGGGACAGACTTGTGTTCATATGGATCTGTCGAGGCTGCCGTCAGTCTGATCTCACTTCATGTTGAAACCTGTGGTCCTTTTTTCATCCCTGACAACACATGTTGAACGTGTTGTTTTGCTGGAGATGCTGGAGACAGAAATACTGTCTATTTTTTACCCTGTACAACTTTTCTCTTTCTCTTAGTTTCACTTTCAGTTTTCCGTACAGGCTTCTCAGTTGTCTCTCTTCTTCTTCAGCTACTTCCTGGTCATTGCTCCACTGATCCATAGCTCATTATTAACTCCTCATTATGATGGTGTTATGCATAGAGAAGTTAATGTACCCTGTTACACAGTTATGATGTGACATTTATATGATCTCTATTTGGCTCACAGAGAACATACAGGACATACTAGTCTGTGGCTTTAAAACTGTCCAACAGAGTTTCAGGTGTGTAGTCTGAGGTGAGAACTACCAGATTACAGTATGCATTCACCTAATGGACGAAGGAAATTAGTCTCATTATGTACCTAACATACTGTATGTAACATTTAAACTGCATTAATTCAAGGTTTTTTTTTATTTTCTCTGCTGGAGCAGATAAAACCTGACGCAGTGCTGGCAGCGGGATGTGATTTAAATGTAGCCATCAAAATAATATTGTCTCTGCTTTGTCACTGTCCTACGTCTCTGATGTCTCCGTTTTCATCCTATCAAGGATTCGGTCTCTCATTCAGGTCATTAGAAGAGGCAAATTGGAAAGCTCATCCATCTGCTCCCGCTTTTAAAAAAGAAACTCAGGCTTGATTAATCATCATAACATATATTGAAAATGCCAGATGTACCAAATACCAAATAAAATTTAACAAAAACCCAACAACAATGCCTTGAGCTTGCTGTGCATGAAGCTTCCTCCCTTACGTACGTCACCATTCTGAAATTAGTACCAGATACCTCAGTGATACTCTACTAAATTTCTGTCTCTGGTTTTGTAAACAGTGAAAGTGAAAATAAAATAGTGAAACAGTCAGCTACACATAAATTAAGATCCCTGATTAGACTCATGAACATCCACACAGTTATTCTGTCTAAATCCTTGTAAATTCTCTTATCATCACTTGTCTGTTGATTGATTAAAAAAATAGCTTAAAAACAAGTTTGGGTCCTGCCCTGCCCACAGTTTTAAGGTTTGGATACAGATTTTTTTTTTTCATGTACTGTTCTGTTTGCTGTTTCACGTCTAAACTACAAGCTGGGTTGTGCATTAGAAACAACCTGATCAAGGCTGAGAGCTGAAAACTACATGGATGTGGTTGATCTTTCCCTGCCTTTCACAGACCCGCCACTCCGAAGAGGAGGAAGTGTGTAGGATAGATAATGGATGGATGGATGGAGGGTCACCTGACCCTACGATGAGAAAAACCACCCAAAGTAACTCTTGACAGCCGTCGTTCTTTTCACAGCGCAGAGATGGAGCTGGAATCCAGAGCTACTGTGGACATCACGCCACTAAACAGCTAAGAGACTCAAGAAAGTAAAGATGGAAGAGAAAACGTGCCACTGGTCAAGAGTCCAAACAAGAACAGATCCCAATAAATGTCACCTAACACCCCCCCCCCCAAAAAAAAAAAAAATAAAATAAAATAAAAAAAAGTTCCTTTGTGTCACTTTAAAGATAAAACATAAATGTGTTGCATAAAATTTCCCTTTCTATTAAATACAGGCTGACAAAACCCTCCTCCTTGGTGAAACACATGTCCTACTGTTCCAGATTGACTTTGAAAATGATGCAGAAAAAAACACAAGCTGAGAAACAGACTCTTTTCTTTGGTTTCTTTTCACGCAGACAAAACTCCAAGCACACCTGAATGCATCACTTCAAACCTCATCAGAAATGATCCTATTAGTCTGGCGCATCTGTCTGCATCTGGTGCAAAATGAATAATAGATAAATAAATAGAGGAGGAAGAAGTTGTGTTGTGGGATAATGTGCTGTTTGTTTTACTGTTGTCATGTTTGGCTTCAGTACAGCTTCTCACCAGCAGGGCGGCGCCACAGTTTGCAGTTGTTTCAGATCAAGGCTTTTTGAGGGTTTTGGTCTGATTGCTTGTGTTCACACCGGACAAAACAAACAAAACTATACAGGAAAACGAACTCTGACTCAAGAATATTCAGGTGTAAAGCACTCTGTCTCTTCAGATCTGGTGCAGTTAATAAAAAACGACGCACATGCAGAGTTTGAGGTTGTGAAACCAGAATACAGCGCATTCAGATCTGTGGCCTTGACGGGCATCGATGGGTGGATGGACAGAACTAAACTGAACGAAGCTCAGAGGCTTTTAGGTGGAGCCTGATGTCCATCGACCTCCATCAGAGTGCTATTGATCCACTTTTCTTCTACACGACTATTTCAGAGCAGGAAAAATCCTGTCTCACTCAGAAAGAAATGATAATAACTGAATATAAATGAACATATTCTCCCATAGTTGTTCAGCACCAGAGCTGTGTTATTAAAATATTTTAAAATCCTTACCGTAAAAGATCTTAAGCTAAAGTTTATTGACTCATTTCTTGAATTTTTTCAGCTGTCTTTGAGTTTCTGTATTTTTTCATTTTCTATTTTTGCTGCAGGTCTTTTTCTCCATCGTCAGTCGCTTCTTCTAATGTGGAAGTGATCTCTGCTGCTCTGAGCGACAGCTGACAGTCATTTGCATTTATGAACGCACTTTAAACCAGCTTCTGCCATCAGAGTTTTATTTCCTTCCTGTCCAGTGACCACAACTCCGTCTACCAAGTTGCAGCCCCCCCCAGGTGGATTATTGCGTTTCTTTTTCACCATTGGTCTCTGAGCCCGTCTTTATGTCCTGCTCGTCCCTCTGCAGCGTGTTTTTTATTCTCTGTTGTGTCCTCGCCCCGCCCTGAACCAGCAGGAGGGAATGTTTGAATCCAGAGGAGGAATGATGCTGACTGTGTTATCTAATCAAAGCAAACATGTTCATTTGCATCATGTGCATGTGTGTCTCCATATTTGTATGATTTAATGATCCCTTCCATCATGTTTCGTCATTCCTCCATCACCATGGTAACGCCCCGACTCCAGCAGCACACAGCTTCATTTCCCCCCCATCCATGCTGCCCCTCCTTTTTTTCTCCCATCCCCCACTACATCTCACCACACCTCTCCCTCTCTTTCTCCCCAGTGCCACTCCCTTCCTCTCCTCCTTAACCTCTCTCTCTCTCTCTCTCTCTCTCTCTCTCTCTCTCTCTCTCTCTCTCTCTCTCTCTCTCTCTCTCTCTCTCTCTCTCACATGCACACGTCTTCCATCGGTATTGTTTCATTTCCCGCCAGCTTTTTCTCCTTGACATATATGATTTTCTTTAAAAAAAAAACAAAAAACGACAAACATTTTTCACTGAATGACCAGCTCCTTATGGAACATTAAAAAAAGGTTCAAAATGTTCCTTTTCATTTGTTTAAAATTGAAGACATTTTAAACTAAATTTCAAACCATCAGTCTGAATCTTTGCATAAAGGACAATTCAATTTTAAAAAGGGCCAACATCGAATGTGAGTAAGTTAGAGGAATGAGAAAGGTTCTTCTTCCTCTCTGGGGAAAATCAGACATCTGGTACCTCAATTTAATTTTAATAAATATATTTATATCACAAATGAGTTATACATCTATAAATCACTGTCTTAAAAATTCAGTGAATCATCTCTGAGACATTAGGAAATGTCCAGTGGGAGGTTTTTTGTGCTGATTATAACTTCAGAAATCCAAGAAAACAGAATTTAATCACAATTAAGACACTATCTAAATTATTCAAAATAAACTGCCCAGAAATAAATCAGAAAAGAGGAAAACTATTTCAAGTAAAAGATTATATATTTGATTCACCCACAGTCCAAAACCTCTGCATAATCAATTTACTTTCATTTAAAAAAAAGAAAAGTTTATCTAATCTGAGACCTGTTAATAAAATAAAGAAACAATTCTGTTGAAGGAAACTTGTATCATTTATCCAAAACAGTTTGACACTTATATATGTATCAGCTGATAACTGAAGCTGCTTATGTCCTTTACTGGAAACAAAGACACTTCATGACCTACCGGTAATTACTACAATTACTGCAAATGAGACAAGAATATTATTGAACGTAACTTGAAATGATTTCCTGGTTGGTCCGTTTCTGCCAGTTAGATGGCAGCCAGTCACCAGCTGATGTGATTCAGACAGATGTTACGTTCATCATGTGACTTTATGACACGTGACAGACGGACGGTAATTCAGACACATTAGTTCCCAGAACAGCGGCTGATAAAGCGTCCTCTGTATCTGTGGTCATGAGTCAACTGTTGCTCATCAGGACTGGAAGATGAGCAACATCACAGATCTGCAAAATTATATTCATTTCTCTCTGTACGTGCACATTTTTTGATGTGTAAAAGCCACAGCAGTTACATTTGCTGGAGATCAAGAAATGAAAGCATTAAAACAATGATGAGCGATTAAAGCCAGGCATCACTTTCTCATCCCACCACCCCCCCCCCTCGACAGGAAGTGAATGTTTTATGGAAGGATGAGAAGAAGAGAGGAGTTTATTGTCAGTACATTCCTAAATGTTGCATCACAAAGGCCTCTTTCTGATGGGCAGAATCCAAAAACAAGGAGGAAAGAAAGAAGGAAAGGCCAGAAGAAAAAAAAGAAAGGCCAAAGGAGCAGAGACGGGAGGGCGGGATTAGAGGGAGGGATGAAGATGGATAAGAGATTGAGGGAAGCTGAGAAAAGGCAAGTCAGACTAATCTCATTTCCTCCAACCAGACCTCCATCTGACCAATGACTGTGCAGATAAAACCTTCGGCCTGGCTCCAAACTACACCCACAGCCGCTCTCCTGTAACTTTGAGACATTGATTTTATCGACCTGACAGGCCGAGAAGAAAATCCTGCTTTCACTCTGCAGAGAACAGTTCACAGCTAAATGCCAGCAGGAGCTGATTGGTCTCTGGTCGCTCCGTCGCTGGCTCACAGCCACAACTGCAACACCTTCTTATGGTATTTAACATAGAAAAATCATTTTTGCAGAAACACAAGTGTTTCGCCTGGTTTCCTTTATAGTACAAAACATTAACTTGTAACCCATAAATGTACACATTATGATGTTTTATAAAAAACTGGAGCTTATTGCAATAAAGATGTGTGAAGGCAAGGATAAACATCTATGCAGATGAGATTTGAATGACACATAGTTTGTCTTTATCATATTTCACTGCTTGATATGTGAAAATACCAAAACATACTTCTGTTTTCTCTCAGCATCTATAAGATAATGAGTCTTTAGTGTCTCATCAGGAAAACACTGACAACAACAAGAGACTTTATACAAACAGGAACTTTCTTCATTTCACTTGCAGTTCACGTGGTTAACTCAGCCTTATTCTCAAGGAGCAAAATCTTTTTGGGTTTTTTTTTGCATCAAATAATTTTGTCACGGCTTCTAATATAGTTGAGATAAATTTAAGGTCCCTTTGGTGTTGGTTCCTAATATGACAATATTAGATTCTTACAGCAAATGCAGCAAAGCAACATAGAGGATGGTTGAGAAGGTTATCAATGAACTACAGACAAGGGCCTCAAGAGAAGGGGGGGGGGGGAGCTGGAGGAAACTCACAGGACCCCCAGAGATGAAGACTGCATCAGAGCTGATCTTAGATAGGTTATATTTGTAAGGATATTCTTGATTTTATTTTACTTTCTCTTTATTTTCAGCTGCACTTGTTCTTCTACTTAACTGTGTGGTTTGGTGTAGGAATCAAAACTGCTGCATTAGGATGAGGAAACTCCATTTCCTGTTAGGATTAGGCTCTAAAAGTATTCAGTTTGGGTTTAGTTTGGTTTATATTTAGGGAAAGAGCATGGTCAGGTTTAAAAATTACTGCTTCATAACAATCATCCTGTAATGCAGGAATATACTTTTTCTGTTTTAGAGAGGAGAAAATATAGCAATGATCATTTCCTTTGGTCTTTGACTCCAGAGAGACTGCCTAAAAAAGCAGAATGTGGCTGGAAAATGTAGCAAGAGAAATAGACAGTTTTATCTGCAAAAACAGAAGCAAGTTCAGTTATGGGGTTAAAAGAAGTCTTGGTTTATGTAGGAGAGCTCCAAATGATTAGGCCTGTTGGACAGGAAACTGGAGGAACTGCCAGGATGACTGAGAACCCTTTATATACCCTAACTGAACAGAAAATTTAGTTCATCATTACAGAGAAACTGTAAAAAAGACATTCTAGTGACATTTTTCCATAATCTCAACACATTTAAGCATAAAGGGAAAGTAACTCGTCATATAATTAGACGTTTGTGTTATTACTTTCGATGTGAAACTCTAAATGCAGTCTGAGCTGTGTCCTATGTTGAAATGTAACGTAAGGGTCTGTAATTTCAGTGGATCTGGTTTACACCCGCACAGATGGATGAAAACACTGCAACACTGGGAGAAAAGCTGATGAGACGTTTTTAAAACGTGAACATCTGGATAAACTCGGAAACATGATGAACACTGCAGTAATATTTAGAGGAAGAGGTCAGCCTGCCAGATAAATCCCAGCTGCACGATCAGCTCTAAATGAGATTAACATTAGAACGTTCATTTATGAAATATCATCCTTCACTGAGGAAGCTACTGTTTCAGCATTTATATTCATGTTTTTAATATAACTGGCATTTGATCGTCAACATCATCATGGAAGTGAACCTGTAACGTTCAGCTCATCCTGTTTGACTGCTGTCTCTCCAAAATCTACCCAGACTCCCACAGAATAAATATTAACTAACTAATTAGCTAAATAAAGAGTATAGAAATACAACGTCTAAACAAGTTTATATACCTAAATTAGAATATGATCTCAAAGTACTGTGATACATGTCCATCAGCTAGATATTATATCTGTAAAGGCTCATTCTGCCATTATTTTGATGATATAAGGTATACATTTATTTTTATCAGTTATTATGAAGCCTGATGATACGTGACAGAATAAAAGGGGGGTTTAGGCTTTACTTTGCTATTTCAACCAAGAAGTTATGTGAAGATGTCAAAGTTTAAAATCCAAAATGACTGAACCATCAATAAAATAATCTGCAAATTAATCATTAATTAAAATAATGTATTTAATAGGAAAAATTAACCCTCCCATTTAAATCTAGTCAAATGAAGTGACAGAACGAAATCATTCTTGGCAGAAAACTGAGAGTTTTAACATTAAAGGAAATAAGCTACAAAACAGCCTTGAATAATTTATGCATGTAATTTTGGATAGTGCACGATTTCATTTAATATTAATAAATAGAGACTGCAGATGATGATATTAAAATGGTGTATCGACAAAGTTAGCCTGATGTTCCCGAACTGCAAACGGAAAATCCTGAATCTTATCAGCTTCTTTCTGAGTCAACAGTAACGTGGTGAAAGCAGACAGAAGGGGAAATACACACAGACATGAAAACGTGCACGCATGCACGTGCAGTGCAGCCAGTTTCACCACAGTGCAAAGACGTAACAGTCTCACAATATGTTTAAAAAAATGTTACAATGTTTTACTTTGTGTTACCATGACGCAGCGTTCACATTATATGATGCCAGTTCCTAACCATATATTTACATTTTAATGTCTAAACTGTTTTGTGCTTTACCTTAGTCATGAAGTTTCTTCCATGTCAAAACCAAACAGTATCTTTTAACTTTGTAAACCAGTCTCTCTCTCTCTCTCTCTCTCTCTTTTTTTTTTTTTTTTTAAATAATTCACTCTAATCATGCATTCCTAAAAATATAGACCCAACCATGAATGAACATCTGGAGCTGCATTACACCAAAGTGGAAAAGTGAAAGAACTTTTGAAATGATGGCGGTGGACGGGGCTCAAACCTGGGCTCTTTGCATGACAGAGACACCTCCTCCTGCCCCCCCACAGGTGCTGTAGCACATTTTAAGAGTGGCTAACATGAATTTTGTGAAAAGTTTATATATTTTCAGGCCACTTTTAAATTTTAAGGCAAATACATTCATTCAACACATTTGGAGCGTTGAGCCTGAATGTAATTTTTCAGTTCTTGAGTCTTTATTGTGAAACTGCTGTGATTTTTGCTGTTGGGCAGCGTAGCGGTGAAGTGAAACTGCGTTGTACAGACACACAGATACTTCCTTAGATGTCAGTGGACATCCACCATCATCGCTCACACGCATCATCATCATCATCATATAAAGTAAGACATCATCACATCCTCCAGCCCAGATCCATTATCCACACCCACACCCACAGACACCAGACACAAGCAGCAGGCTGTTTGTCTTTTGTTTTTACCTCTGCAGGTGTTTCCTGTCTTCCTCTTTGTCCTTTATTTTATCCCGTATTCTGCTTTTCCCCCCTCGTCACGCTCTCGTCTCCATCTCTCTTTGTCTCTGTATCGTTCTGGTCCTGTCTCCTGCCTCTTCTTCAGCCTTTTGCACTGAATCTGCAGTGGTACAGAAAACACACCCTTTGGAGCTCTGCCTCTGCTCCCTCACTCCCTCCCCTCCCTGCTCTCTGATTGGCTTCCTCTACGTGGATGACATCAGCCCTTCATATTACAGCCTCACTCTCTCTTCCTCTCTCTATGAAGGCTATTCCCTTGGTACCTGATGCCCCTCCTTTCTTCTTTGCCATCATGCTAACCCTCTGTTTCCACCTTACTCCATCTCCCTCTGTTTCCCATGCTGCTTTTCTTCTATTAGTGTTGTTCAGCTTGTTAGACTGTTAGAACATCAGGGGGGAAATTAGCAATTTTCAAAACCAGAATTAAAGTCTGTTATTTTATGGTCTGTGTATAAAAGCAGTTCATAAACAGAGATTTAAAAAAAAAAAATGTATGTCATGTATGTATCATGTATCTGCCTTGTCAATAGGAGAATGACATTTAAAAAATTTAAGAGAAGGATGTTCTGTTTGTTGGTTTGTTCTCATGGAAACTTTAGTAAAACGTCAAACTCAAACTATAATATATATATATATATATATATATATATATATATATATATATATATATATATATATATATATATATATATATATATATATATAAATCCCCAAAGGGAAGTTAATCGTGCAGTAACTGTCGTGGTTTAAATCTCCTCAGTGATTCATTGTAGATGGTTATTGCTGTGTTCAGGAAGGATCCTGTAGCGTCGTCTGTGTTGCAGCAGATCTGAAGAAGCCTCTGACTGAAGACTCTCTGTTGCTGAGTCACTGTGTTGTGTCGAGGATGTTCAGGGTTGTCCATGATGTTTTTCATTTTATGAAGTATCCTCCTTTGCAGAATCAGCTCCAGAACTGTCCTCAGAACAGAGCCAGCCTTCTTTATGGGTTGGTGCAGTCTTTTAAAGTCACTGGCTCTGATGATGCTCCCCCAACAGATGACTGCAGAAACGATTGAACTCTCTGAACTCTTAACAGGCTTATAGGAGATATGTAACATCCTGCTGCACACACTGAAGGACCTCAGGCTTCCTTCAGAAGTAAAGCCTGTTCTGTCCCTTCTTATAAACTGCATCAGTCCAGTCTGTTGTGAACAGCGAGGTATTTATACTCCTCCACCACCTCCACTTCTTCTCTCATGATGGAAATACTAACTCAATCCTGGCTCTTCTAAAACCCACAATCCTCTCCTTTGTTCTGTTCATATGCAGGATGAGATGATTGTTCCCACACCAAGCCACAAAGAGGTTTACCAGTTCCCTGTGTTCAGTCTCTTGTCCATTACTGATACACCCCACAAGTGCAGAGTCATCTGAGTGTTTCTGCAGATGATCAGATGACCAGATGATCAAACCAGAGTCTGACAAACTGTGTCCTGTTAGTCAGGCAGTCAGTAGTCCAGGTGATTGTGGAGGCATCCACCTGTGTCTTGTGAAGTTTCCCTGGAGTGAGACATACTGCCCAGTGTCAGGAAATTAAGTCTCAGTTGCAGATCATGGGACCACCAACAGGATCGTGACCAGAAAATACATTAAAAAAAAAAAAAAAAGGCCCTCTAGACGCTCCAGTCTTAATCCTATTGAACATATGTAACCCGTCTCATGTACCTATGGTAACTATATAGTAAAATATTGAAATGAAACACCACACAATGGTATATAAGTTGCAATGGCCCAACTTTAGTTTGGATTTTCTCAGTTTAAAAATAAATAACAAAAATATCTTGGGTCCAATACACCCAAGACCCAACTTCAATGATGTTCTTTCATTGAGATTTGTAAAATCACCAGGATAATACCCTTATAATAGAATAAAGGTTAAACCAGTAATAATGTGGGCCCACACACACACACACTCTCTCACACACACACACACACTACAACAGTCTTAAAAAGGCTTGGGTGTGTTGGGGCCTCAAACCAAATGGATGTTTCACTTATTTACAAGCAAAAAATAAATAAAAGGCACGTGCTTTAATTTGAGTATTCACAGCTCCAGACAGCGTTTAAAGGGATAGATGAGGGAACTGAGCGATGGCTCCCGGCAGGATGTGAGCAGACCCGCAGCACAGAGTCCACTGGATCAACTCCATCCACTGGATCAACCACATCACAGGAGCTTCAATCCTCTCTCTTATGCCATCAAAATGTCCTTCTCCTGAATTAGATAACTAATAAGTCCATACACTATTTCGTGTTGAATTAGCAGTAGCTTGTTACAACTGAACTTCAAATGCAAAGCTAACAGAGTATGAGCAAAGATAAAAATTTTAAAAAAAATCTAATTTATTTATAAATTAGATTTCATACCAACGTAACCAAAAGTGCTTTACATAATAAAAACAGTCATTAAAACAACAAGAAAAAGAACAAAAACAATTTAAAACCCATCACAGACCCGGGGTTAAATCAACACCAAGTCATTCTCTCTCTCTCTCTCTCTCGCACCCACACACTCAGTACACATACCCCCCCACCCCTGGTGGCCCCATTATAACTAGACTCTAAAACATCCATCTTGGCACCAATGAACCAGGTGAGGAAAACGAGAGCACCCCCACCCACAAATATAGAGGTCACAGGACCCAGGCTGACCAGGACACACTGCAAACATCAGCCTCAGTCTAGGGCCCCGCCCACTTAGAACACCGACAATCCCCATGGCAACGACCCCGTAAACCAGGCAGGTGTAGCTCCCAACATGGAGGACCCCCATGAGGAGACCACTGGAGTTAAAAAAAGATAAAATTTCAGAGAGACTTAAAACCAATAAAAACAGCTAAAAAATACATAAATGAATGACTATACAATTAAATGAACAGTAGTAGATAAGCATGAAATAAATACAAGTAAAATTAGAGTTAAATAAATTAAAAATAAAAGGTATAAATAGAATTTAACTATAAGCCAAGTTGCAGGGCTGCAGGTCTCTGCAGCCCTGAGGTCCTCAGGTAGGCTGGTCCAGAGTCAGTAGTACCTGAGGTCCTCAGGTAGGCTGGTCCAGAGTCGGGGGCTGTAATGATGAAACAAGGCCTCACCATAGATTTTAGTTCTGACTCTGGGAACAACTAAAAGGCCGGTGCCTGAGGTCCTCAGGTAGGCTGGTCCAGAGTCAGTAGTACCTTAGGTCCTCAGGTAGGCTGGTCCAGAGTCAGTAGTACCTGAGGTCCTCAGGTAGGCTGGTCCAGAGTCAGTAGTACCTGAGGTCCTCAGGTAGGCTGATCCAGAGTCAGTAGTACCTGAGGTCCTCAGGTAGGCTGGTCCAGAGTCAGTAGTACCTGAGGTCCTCAGGTAGGCTGATCCAGAGTCAGTAGTACCTGAGGTCCTCAGGTAGGCTGGTCCAGAGTCAGTAGTACCTGAGGTCCTCAGGTAGGCTGGTCCAGAGTCAGTAGTACCTGAGGTCCTCAGGTAGGCTGGTCCAGAGTCAGTAGTACCTGAGGTCCTCAGGTAGGCTGGTCCAGAGTCAGTAGTACCTGAGGTCCTCAGGTAGGCTGGTCCAGAGTCAGTAGTACCTGAGGTCCTCAGGTAGGCTGGTCCAGAGTCAGTAGTACCTGAGGTCCTCAGGTAGGCTGGTCCAGAGTCAGTAGTACCTGAGGTCCTCAGGTAGGCTGATCCAGAGTCAGTAGTACCTGAGGTCCTCAGGTAGGCTGGTCCAGAGTCGGGGGCTGTAATGATGAAACAAGGCCTCACCATAAGTTTTAGTTCTGACTGTAGGAACAACTAAAAGGCCGGTGCCTGAGGACCTCAGGGTCCGCGAGGGCTTGTACCTTAAAAGGAGGTCAGATAAATATGAAGGCCCAAGACCATTAAGACATTTATAAACTAATAAAAGAACCTTAAAATCAATCCTGAAACCCACAGGGAGCCAATGCAGCAATTTTAAAACTGGCGTAATATGTTCCCGCCCTCTGGTCGTCGTCAGCACTCGTGCGGCTGAATACTGGAGTGATTGTAGGATAGATATACTCTTTTTGGGAAGACAAGAGAGAGCATTACAGTAGTCTATCCTACAATTACTTCAGAATTGTAGGATAGACTACTGTAATGACCGAGACAATACAGCCCATAGTTGCTCGTGTTAAAAGTTGTCTAGCGTTGAATAAAACTTGATTTTCTTACCTAAAGTTGTCTTCTTCTACCTGGTTCAGTTGCTACATAGACTACATGATGTAAACAACAATAAATCCATGTCGTTATTTTCTTTGTGGATACAGATGCTATTTGTAGCAACTGCTAATGCTAATAGCCTACACCGGTCAGGACGTGTCATGAACATATTCTATCATCTAACGTTATCATGTTGGCGATCCGTTGTGGTTTACAGCTGCCGGGCAAACCGCTAATAACACGCTATGCCAACACAATTGTTTTATGAACGAACACACCACCATGATGAATAATCATTTAACTTCCCCGAATCCTGACATTGGCTAAACCAAACTACTGTTTGTTTGTTTACTTTTGCTTGACCTGTTATCTGACATATTGCAGCCTATTTGATGGAAGGGGATGGGGGACAGGGGACAGGGAATGGGGGGGGGGGGGGGGTAATATTATTGAACCTTGAGGAACCCCACAATTGATCTTATGGGTTCTTGAGGAGCATCTGTGAGATAGGAGTGAAACCATTTTAAAACAGTACTGGAGAGGCCCACCAGACTTCTAAGTCTGCTTAATGAAATGTTGTGATCTATTGTATCAAAGGCAGCGCTTAGATCCAGTAGAACCAGGACTGAAAGTTTCTGTGCGTCCTTATTTAATCTTAGGTCATTGACAGTCTTCAATAGGGCCGTCTCTGTGCTGTGGTTTGTCCTAAAACCAGACTGAAACTTCTCAAAGATAATGTTCTTTTTCAGAAAATTATTTAATTAAATAAAAACAACCTTCTCTATCATTTTACTTAAAAATGGTAAGTTAGATACAGGTCGGTAATTGTTGAAAACAGCAGGATCTAAATTACTCTTCTTTAGAAAAGGCTTCACCACTGCTGTTTTAAAGGTAGTGGGGAAAACACCTGTCTGAAGAGAGACTTCACAATATTTAAAAGCTTATACTCAAAGAAGCCATAACATGTTTTTAAAAGTGATGTATGAGTTGGGTCTAAAAGGCAGGTTGTTGGATTTAGTTTGCATCAACCAGGACAAAACGCTCCAGTGTTTCCTCAGGTAAAAGGAAGAGTTCACATGTGGTAAAATCAGCACTTCGCTGAGATGAAGACTGGATCTAATGGTATCAATTTTATTTCTGAAGTGGTCTGCAAAGTCCTCACATGCAGCATCTGATGGTGGCATGGAGGACTTGTTAAAATCTCTGTTCATTAAAAGTTCAATAGTTTTAAAAAGGAGTTTTTGGTTGTTTTTATGTTGGATGGATGGATTCAACTTTAATAAACCCTCAAAGGGGAAACTTCATTGCCACCATGGCCACAACAATACAACATAAAACAAACAATATACATCAATAATATCACTAACTAGGGACAGCAGTAGATCAATACAACAGTAAAATAACCAGAAATGACACCCCCCCCCCCACACACACACACAAAAGGGAGATAAAAGAAAGAAAAATAAATAAAATAAAATAAAAATGCATTAAAAAATACAAATCCATTTAAAAAAATTTAAAAGTGCAACGTGCAAGACAATATAGCAGCAAGTTAAATAGCAAAGAATATAGCTGCAATTTAAAGTGCACTGTACCAGCAAACATGGCAGCAAGTTATGACAGCCTAAAAGAGTGGCTGCAGTTTAAAGTGCAATGTGTAGTACAAGAACTAGTGTAACAACAAGACATGACATCAGCAGTCCAAATTAAAAACTCTGGCTGCTGCAGGAACAAAGGACTTCCTAAGTCTCTCTGTGGAGCATGTTCTGTGATGAGGTTTGAGAAACGGGCGATTCTTGCCTGTTTGACTGAGTTATTGTTAAGTGTTAAGTTTTGAGTTGTATGCGTAAAATTTTGTAATGGATTGTCAGTTTTGTTTTTCTCCATTTCCTCTCTGCTCTCCTGCACTTTCTTTTCAACTCCTTTACTTCTTCATTCATCCATGGTGGTGTGGGTTTGGTTCTAAAAGGAGCTGCAGCATCGATAGCTGATTTCAATTTGATGTTAAAATTATCAACAATAAAATCACTTGGTGCAGGTAAAATCTGAGCAGGAATTTGATTTAAAATGGCAATAAAATTTGCAGCCACTTCAGAAATAATGTACAGTGATCCCTTATTTTTCGCAGCTAATTGGGACTCGCCCCTCCTGCGAAAATCAAAATACGAGAACTAGGGCCGGAGCCCCCAGAGCCTAAATAATGTGTTTAAAATATGTTTAAACACCGCAAAAAAGTAGCGAGGCACTGCAGCGAAACAAGACAAAGGCTAAACTGTGGTCTTTCTGCCCAACATCATGTGATTCTTGGGTGATGAGTCTCGGCCAATCAGCACTCAGATTCTAGAGTTCTGGGCCGTCTGCGTTTCTCGTGTTGCTTACAGGAGGCAGCTGCAGCCTCTTGTCTGCTGTGGGGTGGATTTTTGCAGAATTTCCAAGATTTTTCTCTTGATTTTTTTATTATATTATATATTTCTGAAAAATCCGCGAATAACTAAAATCGCAGCACTTAGAGCGCGAAATGGCAAGGGATCACTGTATTGTTTCCTCACCGTTCTCACCTGGGCCTCCTGCTGGCTAAAACTGGTGATGTTAAAAAACACACAGTAGTGATCAGACACAGCCAGGTCAACAACAGACATACCAGTAAACAGGTCAGAGGTTATGAACAGATCTAGGGTGTGTCCTCTGTTGTGAGTTGACATGTTGTTTAAAATTTATACTATTTAAAAGGTTTGAAAACTCGCTGGAATACGGATCATTAGTGTGTCCATGTGTAAGTTGAAATCACCAGTTATCAGAATTCTATCCTATTTAAGATAAATTGTTGATAACAACTTAGAAAAATTGTTGAATAAAACAGAGGTGGTCTGTTTGGTTTGTTGGTCTGTAGATAAAAACCACTAGCTTATATGCTAATGGATATTCGCAATTAGCAATACGCTCAATTCTACATCATAACACTGACTCAAAGCTTTTACTAGTGATGTTATGAGATGTTCCCTGATGTTACGAGGCTTCAAGGCTTGTGTCAGTAATGGAGGGGGCGTTTCCACGAAGCGTGTGAGGTTTGCTTTATTTAGAGGAGGGGCCAAAAATGATGACGTCCAAAGCCTCGCTGCCCGGCTGAACCACGTGACTGCTTCAGGAAGTGGTTCAGGTGTCGCTGCGAGGTTTGACAACCCCTTAGGCTCCATTCAAGATGTGGGTTTTTGGTAGAGAGTTGCGGACAGTTCAGAGTTTGGATAGAGATTTGATAGTTTTGACATGAGAGTTTGGATAGCGTTTATATAATTTGGAGATTGTTCTGAGATAGTTTGGAGAGTTTAGAGAGAGATAGTTTGAAGATTTAGGAGAGTGAGGAGAGAAGGAAAGGTAGAAGGATGGAGCTAGGAAGAAGAGGATTTCCCCTGTGTGGGAACATTTTGATTTGATTAATCCTAATAACCTTTTGGAATACTGGGAGAGGCAAAAATGACTGTACCCCCATTTATATAATCTTGCTTTTGCGTTTTTGTGCACAACAGCATCTTCTGTACTGTAGTAACCCTGCAGGTGTGTTCATGATGTGATTTTGCATTATTGTTTAGATGTTCTGTGGTTCTGACCACATGAGTTGCGTTGAATGCATTTAGATCTGAGGCAGGCAGGTGATTTGGTAGGAAAGGAAAGGTAGGAAAGAACCAGTGGAAAAAGGATGGAAGCCTGTGTGTTATTAACTCAGAGCGACTGGTTATTCTCCTACGCTGCTATTTGTTTTGGTGTGGTTATGGCCAACAGCAACCAGTTCTGTTTTACAAAAAAGCGACCTCCTCGTCCATTTTTCTATCGCGTCCAGTCAGACGCTACACTGGTGTCAGAAGTGAAACACCATCTCTCACGCTCACTGCCTTTAGCCATTGCCGCCGGACCTGGCTGACTCTGCCCAGAGCCTGCAAAAGACATGGTGCTGGAACAAGGCAAGTCCGACGTTCATCCTAGAATAATGGAAGAAGTGATGGACAGTGATTATGCTGGTACATTGGGGCATGAGATGGAGTATGACCGCTCATTAGAAGATGTAGCCTGGAAGGACCCAAAAATGCAGGAGATCTGGTGGATCGGGACACTAACTACAATGTTCAAAAACATTTTGATGCTCTGCCTAGCAACACCAGTAACACATATTAGACCCAAATGACGTCTATACACGTCATTGGCAGTGAATGTGTTCAAAGTTGGAGGCTATGCCCCTAACCTCGCATGTCTCCTGGTCGTCCTCCATTGTAGCCCCCTTTCGATGGTCTCCTTCTGGGTTCACCTACCTTGGCATACATATAACTCCCTCCCTCTCTGGCCTTTACAAAGCTAATTTTGTACCTTTAATCTGTAAAATTAAAAAAGATCTGGCACTCTGGACCAGTCTCCCCCGTTATCCCTTATAGCAGTGGTCCCCAACCTTTTTGTAACTGTGGACCGTTCAAGGCTTGACAACTGTCATTTTTCCCTGAAGTGAAAGATTGAGTTTATTGAGCAAGCTGAATATGTCGCACAGGTAAGCCAGTTTTGCGACCCATTCCTTGTCACTGAAACAAGGACTTCTTTTCTGAGAGAAGTCTTTGCAGTGGCTCTCGTAATTCATACACTCTGGCCAGTGATTTCCCACGGGATAACCATCTTATTTCTGTGTATAAGAGAAGACGTCTGTGCTCTGTGTCCATCTCCTCACAAAGTTGCTCAAATAGGCGCGAGTTAAGTGCGTGTGCTTTGATGTGGTTAGTAATTTTAACGACATCATTCAATACGCTGTTTAATTCTGGTGGCATTTTTCAGCTTGCAAGCATTTCCCTGTGAATGATACAATGCCTGGATTCACACTCAGATGCAACTTCCTTAATCCGAGCAGTTAAACCAGACAGCCGTCCGGTCATGGCAGCAGCTCCATCTGTGCATATGCCGACACAAAAGGACCATTTCAGTTTTATGTAACCATCCAGCGACTTGAACAGTACTGCGGCTGTGATGTTGGTTTGCAACGATAGTGCACATAACATATCCTCATGCACATCCTTCTGATAAATATATATAGCACATAAACAAGTAGTATTGCCTTGTTGTCAACATCTGTAGATTCGTCTACCTAGAGTGTATACCACGGTGATTTATCAGTTCTCTCTAATAATTGTGTCTCAATGTCTTCGGCTATTTCCTCAATGTGCCGAGTCATGGTGCTTGCCAACAGAGGAACCTGTGCCATCTTTTTAACTGCAGCCTCTCCTAGAAGTTCACGGCAAATGTCTTTAGTGATTCAAGATTCAAGATTCAAGATCTTTATTTGTTACATACACAATTATACTTTGTACATTGCGCAGTAAAATTTGTTATTGTACCCACAGGGCAAACGCTTTCTTTTAAGAAGAAACAGGAAAAAAAAAAAAAAAAAATTAAGTTTAAATAAGTAATAAATAATAAATAAACACACAGTGCAGGAGATGAGAAAAACTATGAAGTCCAAATAAAACAGAGCAGAGTAACTGTTCTGTTTTATTTGGACTTTTATTAGTGGAGGGCAAGATCAGTTCCTCTCCAAAAGTGAATGGTTTTTTATCCTTGGCAATACGATTAGCCACTAAGTACTTTCAGTACATTCTCATTTACTGATGCGGTGGCCTTTAGTAATTTCTTCTGTCCTTCGTGTTCATGTTTTTTTTCTTACAAAATACTCCTGGGGCTTGGCTTGTAATCCAGGGTGCTTGGTCTCTAAGAGGTGAAGATCTTTACACTGGCTTCCTGTTTGTCAAAGAATTGACTTCAAAATCCTGCTGTTAGTTTACAAAACACTGAATGGTTTAGGGCCAAAATACATTCAGGATCTCCTGGTTGGTTCTGAACCCACCAGATCCATCAGGTCATCAGGTTCAAGTCTACTTTCTGTTCCCAGAGTCAGAACTAAACACGGAGAGGCAGCGTTCAGTTTTTATGCTCCTCAAATGTGGAACAAACTCCCAGAAACCAGCAGGTCTGCTGAAACTCTCAGCAGTTTTAAATCAAGGTTAAAAACTTTTCTATTTGCCACATTTTATCAAAACAATGAATTTTTATTTCTAGCATTTTATCTACATTTTTAATTCCTTTTTTAATCAAAAACAACTGTTGATTAACTTTGTTGCATTTTATTTTATCTTCTTTTTTATTTCCACCTGTTTTAATGTACTTTTTAATGCTCTGTAATGCTACAAATGTTTTATGTAAAGCACCTTGAATTGTCTTGTACACGAAATGTGCTATACAAATAAACTTGCCTTGCCTTGCCTGAAGGCAAAGCAGTCATCCTCGTGGGGTCACAGACAGTTGAAGCAGCAAGTGAGCTGTTTTATGCTTCAGTGTCAATCAGGGACCAGTGCACTCTGAGAGGGATGCTCGACTCAGGGAGCATGTCATGCACACTGAGTGAGGATGCAGAATCTAAACTAAGAGACTGGTGTTGTCTTCAATCCGCAACCTGTACCAGGGAACGTGGTGCTTGTTGGCTGTGGTGGACTTAAGTTTTCACATAACCTAAATGTATCTATTCATTTCATTTCATTATTTTATTTGTTTGAGCAGATAATGTGAAATGCCAACAAAAAACAAGACAATAAATTAAAATTACAATTAACACAAGTCATTGTATCTGCTCAAAAAGCAGTGGAAGGAAGAAAACTTATTTAATCCCACCCCTTTCTTCCAAGTGAACATAAATTACATAGCTGCTTCCTGCCAATTTGATTTAAAATGGAAAAGAACCAAAGAAACAAACATACGTGGTAACACAGCAACAATAGTAATACAGAGCCATGAATTTAAGATGACTTTACTGTTGAGTCCCAATCACTCAATCTATGACTTAAACATTGAAATCTTGAGCTGCATTTCAAGATGGTCTGGTCCCGAGCTGCCAGACAGAATCGGCACAGCGAAACTACAGCAATCTGTCACCTTACTGCCGCAGCAGGAGTATGTAGTGTGGGGGAAACTGCCACCATCTGCCCCAGTGTCACCAGGGAGCACCGTCTTTGTGGAGCCTTCATCTTCCCACTCCACACTGAAGAACATCTTGGTGGGACGGGTTATAACCCATTTGGGGGATCACTGGGTCCTGAAGAAGATTCTCAATCCCACACAAAGCCCTGTGACACTCTGACACAATGCAAAAATATCTGATTTCTTCCCCTGTGTCACTCTTGAGGAGTTGCCCATCGCTCTGTGAGGCCCAGACTGGCCACCCTGCAGAATCACCTTCCTCTGTGAACAAAACACCCGACCCCATGCAACAACTTGGGGACAGTGGCTTAACAGACACAGACATTGATGGTTGTGAGGTGTTGGGAGAGTGGAAGAGGAAATTGGCTGAGCTCGTGTTGACCTACGAAGACATTTTCTCTAAAGACAAGCTAGACTGTGGTGAGGCAAAGGAGTTTGTCCACTGTATCTATTTAACTGGTGACCGCCCCTTTTACCTGACCTTTCGTCGAGTTCCCCCTGCACACTGCCAAAAGCTAAGAGAAGCTTCTATGAATACAACAGACTTCTTCAGGGCCTGTGCAACAGTCCAGCATCCTTCATGAGCAGGGGTGGGCAATTAATTTTTACAAGGGGCCACATGAAAAACCTGAGTTGTGTCAGAGGGCCACATCAACGATAACTTGAACTTAATCCTGCTCAACTTCCTTCCATTGTAAAATGCATTAAATTATATATTCTAAATAGCTGGTACTGGTAATTAGAAGAATACAATTATTCTGTAGATATTTATATTAGGCTCTGTGAAATTGTGGCGTATAGGTCGAGTAAAAAAAAAATAATAATCATTAATAAGTCCAATTTATTCTTAACTTGTTAAATTCCTCAAACTGTGAATTACAACACATCTATAGAAACACATCAATTAAATGAATAATGTTTTAATGTTTTCCACCTCATTTTACCAATTCCTTGTTGGGTTTGCAGTTTTGCTAGCAATGCATCAGCCTCTATTGCACGCTCTTTATCAGACAGATTTCTGTATTTTACCTCATGCTTGGTCGTGTAGTGCGGATTCAAATTATAATCTTTAAACAGCAATCTGTGTAGCACAAATCACGGCTTCACCTTTTAATTTCTATAAAGAAATACTTAGCGGTCCATGTCTTGTTGAAAGCACGTCATTCCTTGTCAACTTTTCTTTTCTTAGCGTCAGCACACATTTTAACGGCAGCATCACTTAGCGCTGTTTACCTTCATGCACGTACGCTACACGGAAGTGCTACGCCTTTCAAAATAAAAGCACCACAGTTGTATTGCACGCATGACATAGATTTTTTATTTTTTTTATTAAGTTGTAATCAAATGTCATTTATGATTGGCCTCATGCGGGCCGGACAGAGACGCACAAAGGGCCGGATGTGGCCCGCGGGCCGTGTTTTGCCTAGGTCTGTTCATGAGGATGATGCTCAGCATCTTCGGGGACCTGAACTTTTCCAGCCTCCTGTGCTACCTTGATGAAATGCTGGTGTTTGCAGTTGCTGTCTTAAATAAATGGAGATCGTCTCCAAAGATATTCCTGGTGTCACGATGTGATCTAACACAAGGCAGAAGCTCATCGGTTACAGATGCATATGGATAATATGTGTAACAGTGAGCTTGGTGACACTCTGAATGTTGTTTTATTTCATACATTAAAGACATCTGTAGTTTTTTTGCAGTGGTACGCGATCGCTCCCTGGTGGTACGCAGGGAACGTCATGACTTACCACTTTTTTCCACATTTTCACTTAAAAAAAATCAGAAACACACAATGCATTATAAATATGTTTCAAATGAAATGTGTAGCTTGAGATAATTAAAATTGTGTCTTTTAAAAAGATAATTATTGCATATTCAGTTGTAGTGCAGATGTAACAACTTTTGAGTGTGTTTATTTTGCTCTGTATGAGAGTATGAATGTGTGAGAATTGTTGGACAGAGTTGTAAATGTCTGATACAGTAAAGTAACAATTCAGGTAATAAATAACCACAATAAGGAATAAACATCTCTGTGTGTTTAAAGCTAATTGATAAGGCTTATATGGCTATATTTTAAAATTGGTCATCATGGTGGTACTCGGAGAGCTCAATAGTTTCTCAGGTGGTACGCAGCATTAGAGGTTTGAGAACCGCTGGATTATTGTGTTTTCTGAATTACTGAATACCTTTATATTTTATTGTGTAAAAGACACAACAGATGTTACACTTTTGTAATGTTTATTTTATTTTTCAGTCTTACAGACTGAAATGGAGGAAAAACTTAAGAAACTAGAAAAGCACTCTGAGAGCGCAGACCTCCGCCAAGTGCAACAGTTCCCCCATACAGCGATTTACAGATTGCGATAAAATCCTCCTTCTGGATCAGATCAGGATCATCCTTTGAAATTTGATAGAGGTTCCCATTGTCAATCCCTGAGTGAAATTTCATGAGTTTTGGGCAATAATTAAAGGAGATATTGAGAAACAATATTTTCGGCCCCATTGACCGCAGTGTTATCAAACATTTGAAAGTGATCCAGAATCCAGGATTTGTTCCTGATCTCACCCAAAATGAAATCAGATCTTCCTTTTTACATTTCTGACAACTCCTAGAAATGTCATAAAAATCCATCCATAACTTTTTGAGTTATCTTGAACACAGACAGACAGACAGATAAACGCTGGCAAAAACATAACCTCCTTGGCGGAGGTAACAAAACTGAGGAAGTAAAGAGAAGAAAAGAACAAACACTGATTCCCAAGATTTCTGGAGTTTCCCTTCTTTCTGCCGTTAGCTATCTGTCTGGTACAAAACTGACGTTGTAGTGTGAGGGAAGAATAAAAATGCAAGGAAAACAAAAATAAAATAACAGATGATAAGTTCCAGAACTTGTAGTCATCAGTGGCTTTTTCAGAGCAAATGAGATATCCAGTGTGTGTGTGTGAGTGTGTGTGTGTGTGTGTGTGTGTGTGTGTGTGTGTGTGTGTGAAGGCTGGTCAGAGAAGTGGACCCGTGGCACTTAGCAAAAAAGCTGCCCCAGATGTTTTGTGGGCTAATTTCTTTGACAGTGAGATTGTCAGTGGAACCTGTAATGAGCACTGATGTTGCTGATGACACGGACACTGAAAACAATCAGTTTTCTGAAGAGGAGGGCCGTGCAAATGATCCTCTACTTCTGTCTGCAAAGCTGCAGGTGAAAATCACATGTTCTTTGTCATTCTGAGGCGAGATGGTTGTGGAACAATTTTGAGCTTTGAGCGTTGAGTTTGAACAGACGTGGCTGTACATTTCAAGAACCATGTTGTGGATATTTTCTCAGAATTGAAGAAACTTAACATTTTTAAGAAGGGCCGTATTACACACATGATTCAGCTATATGGCAGGATGGAAGGATTTATTTTTCTTTCTTTCTCTCTCTCTTTTTTAAAGGAAGGCTTTCTGAGGAAAACAAAGGGATGAAGAGACAAAATCAGAGAAGGAAATATATAATAATAGTTTTCCATCAGTGGAGGAGTCAGGTGATACTGCAGTGCTCTCACCTCATATGAAGAGTCCAGTCAGTGGATGCTTGGAGGCCTTGGAAATATAATTTGAAATGCACTTCTCTCAGTAAAGGTTAAGTTTGAAACTGACAGCCTCTGAAGAAGATCAGCTGATAGAGCCATCCACAGATGTGCACGAGTCAAGAGCTCTCATTTAGTTCTGTACTTGTTGCCTGGAAGACTTCCCCCAGCTCAGGACAAGGCTGGAGTCTTTCACCTTTCTCAAAAGCATTTATTTGTGAAGGCGGTATTACCTTCCTCACCTATCTGAGCCTGAGGACGACACAATGCTCTGCTGACATCTTCCATCCCCCCCAGACACCCCCCCACCAGGGCAGTCATCTCATTACGTTAGAACCATTTGTCACTCTGAAAATAAATATTTCAGTTTTTCTCTGGAATAATTAATGTTTTTCTCTCTCCCCATACGTGCAGGACTACACGCTCCCTCTGACAAATATTCCACATGGAATCTCATGCCTGATACATATGAATCACTCACCTCCTCCAACTCTGTTAAAACCCTTTACACTGGTACTCAAAATGAAGATAAAAATCCAGAGCTGTGCTTAGATCTGTTTCTTTTCTCTTCTAGCAGCTTTACATTGTGTCAAAATCTTGTCCATTTGCTGACTCCTGATGTGTCTCTACGCTGAGCTCATCCTTTACTTCTTCCTGTTTCACTCCTGGAGGTGTACTGCTGCTTTAACGTGAGTCAGGATCCTGTCAGTTCTGGATCTGATTTCAGACGGAGCTTTTATCACCCCTGTTTTTCATTCCACACCTCCTCTGCACCTGCTCTTCTGTACTTTATACACTGTCATATTTCTCATCCTTCTTCTAACTTTTTTTTTGTTTTTCACCTTATTGACTGCTTCTGCATATGAACTATTCCCACTAATCTTTTATTTCTGGAGCTCCAACTCATGTTTTGGTTCCTCACAACTCCAGGAGGCGACTCTGACTCCATCCACAGGCGTCACACTTTGGCTTTTGTTTTGCTTACATTACATATTCATGGTCCCCTCCTCATTTTGTACACGTTGTCTTTCCCAGAATTTACAAGTGCACAAGATCACGGGGGAAACATGCAGACTAGCAGCAGACAAGGAACAGTAGGATCTGGTAAAAATAAGACTCAAATACACAAAGGAACAAATAAGAGGCAGGTGCAAACACTCAGGCTGATCACAGAGGGAAGTAAAGCAGAAAACCACGAGGACAAGACGGACCTTCAACGTAAAACAGGAACAAGGTAGATTAGAGACAGGGAAACGAGACCAGACACTACCAACACTCAGAAACAGAGGGGAAAACACTGAAAACAAACCTTATCCAAACCACAATATAACTAATCTGGCCAAAGCACAGTAATGAAGAATTTTAGGGTTTTTTTTCTTTTGTTCTAACAACTTGCAGTTTATTTTTCTTATTTATATTTTGTTTCTTTTGAAATGTTTGTCTGATGGACTAATTTGTCACAAAATTCCTGTCACTGAGAAGTCTATGTATTTATTCTTTATTTTTTTTAGAGAAAATAGGATGAATGAAAGAAGAGAGAATAAGGTGGGTTGCATCTGGAAGGATATCTGCCACAAAACCTATTCCAAACTAATAACTCAAATCATAAAACCTTTGAAACCCGTACTGGATCAGTCGACCGCCATCTGCGCTGTTGACCTCCAGAGATGATGGAAATCAGGCTACTGTTGATCAAAGAAGGAGAGGAGGAAGACGTGTCTGAAGGCAGACAGAAAAGAGGAAAAGCAAGAGTCTGAAAAGGATGAGAGTAGTGACTTTAAATGTTGGGAATATGACAGGAAAAGCTAGAGAGGTGGTTGACATGATCCAGAGGAGGAAAGTGGATGTTCTGTATGTTCAGGAGATCAGGTGGAAAGGTAGCGGAGCTAGAAGCTTAGGAGCAGGGTTCAAACTGTTTTATCACGGTGTAGATGGAAGAGAACTAGAGTCGGAGTTATCTTCAAGGAAGAGTTTGTCAGGAATGTTCTGGAGGTGAAGAGAATGTCAGAGTGATGAGTCTGGAGATGGAGAAGTGAAGGAGTGATGTTCAATGTAGTTAGTGGTTATGACCCACAGGTAGGATGTGAAGTCAGGATTTCTCCTCTTCTAACTCACATCTGTGGTGTCCCTTTGTCCCTCTATTTATCCAGAACCACTGTGGCTCCAGGAGGCTGAGGGGGACCCCTGATACTCCATCCAGGCATACTGGACAGAGTCCGGATAAAAAATCATATATAGTGTGTGTTGTGACTGCTGACTAACAACCCTGAGTAGCTTAGAGGTGCTACGGAGGACTACAGATGCAATAATTGCTTCGAAGATGGTGATGGAGAAGTACAGAGAAAGTACAGAGAAGGTCAGAGTTAGCGGCATTGTCTATGTAAATCTTGAGAAAGCATATGACAAGGCGCCAAGGGAGGAGCAATGGTATTGTAAGTCTGGAGTAGCAGAGAAGTATGTTAGAGTGGTAGAGGACATGTATGAGAGCTGGAAGACAAAGGTGAGGGGTTCTGTAGGTGTGACAGAAGAGCTCAAGGTGGAGGTGGGACTGATCAAGGATCTGCTCTGAGCTCCTTTGTGTTTGCTATGGTGATGGACAGACTGACACATGAGTTTAGACAGGAATCTCCATGGACCATGATGTTAGCAGATGACATGTAATCTATTGTGAGAGCAGGGAGCAGGTGGAGGAAAACCCTGAGAGGTGGAGGTATGCCCTGGAAAGGAGAGGAATGAAGGATAGTCGAAGCAAGACAGAATACATGACTTGAATGAAACAAGTCAGCTGTGTTTCTGCTTGGTTGGAACAAAAACCTGCAGCCAAACGGCCCTTTCATGGATCAGTTTGACACCCCTGATGTAGAGGATAGAGATAGATGGAGGAGATGATTCATTGTGGAGACCCCTGAAGGGAAAAGCTAAAAGGAAAAGAAAGAGGATTGAAGGAAAGTTTCAGTTTCATCAAAACTTGACACTTTTGTTCCAGTCTTGTATATCAGAGATGGATGAAGCCACTGTGACATCACTGAATAGTTCTTTGAAGCCTGTTTAGAAGAATCTCCCTTTTTTTAGTATTGATTTCATGCCAACACAAACACTTATTATTGTAATTAGTTCCCAAGTATTTAAAAAAAAAAAAACATTTGAAATGAGGGAACATGTTGGTAGTATTTGTCAAAGTGACAATACCATTTCAGATCCATGTGATCCACTATGTTATAAGGTGTTGGCCTTTCACAATAAAAGCCCTGTTAAGCTAATTAAGCTTTATATTCTGTTAAAGTAAAAAAAATAGTATGAGCTCCTGTTTTATCACTGAAGAACGAAGAAAAGCATCATTATAGCGTCACCACCATTATGTCAATGTTTGAGCTGTTTCTTCTTCTTCAGTTTCTCCAGTGTTACACGTTGGTCTTTTGAATTTGAAGTTTGCTGAAAATAAAATATTAGAAAGGAACATCACAACTGATTGCACATTTACTTTTTCAAGAAGCACAAAGTTCTTCTGTGAGGAAAAATGTGAAGAAGGGAATATTCTCATTAAAACAACCGAGCAGAGCTTGGAGTGGCAGATACAGCACTGAAGATGTTTATATGATGTTTCCTGCTCTGTTTGTGACGATCACACAGCTGAAGGAGTCAAACTCAGGACGGTACAGATGTGGTTTGAGTAGGATGAATATTCATGATTCAAACAAAGATTTTTAGATTGTTGTGACAGAAGGTGAGTTTTTTTTACTTCAAATAATGAAAATAAAGATCATTGACAGCTTCCTCACTTTAAAATAATATTGGTCATCATTTAGTATATAGCCCATAATTTCTTCTAAAACATATTTAATATTATATCCACAAATTATATAATATATATTTAATTTAATTGGCTAAGTAATGTCTGTTTTTTGGATCATTTACATTCCCGACCACTTCTAAACCAACCTGGACTCTTCAGTCTCTTCAAGCTTCAACACTGGCCTCCACAACAACGACTCAGAGCTTGAGCTCCACTTCAGAGCCGTTCATGTCTCCTTCCACCTCCTCTAAAACCACCTGTCAGATCAGATCCATTATGATCTAGATGGGAATATAACGTGGGCCGGTTATTATCGTCTCTCATGTCCTTTAACCATCAACGGTGTTGGAAGAAGCACTGATCTTTGAAAAAATCTAAAGTTCTAACATGATGTTTTTACTGTCAGAGGTAAAAACAAATGAACAAAATTTATCGTCAAATTTAAAATGACCATAATAAAATAGAGTTTCAGTATTTGTTTTTAAAAAAAAATATTTTTCATGCTTTCAAATGGGTAATTTCATTTTGTAAAATGTTGAAGTACAAGTGGCAAGTGGTACAGCGACGATAAGACATCTACAAGTCTTATATTGTTTTCATGGTGATTTGAAATACACACTCCACGTCTTCAGCGGCTGATGCCAGCAGGTCAGGAAATAATCATTTGGTCAGATTTTGTAGCAATCCCCTCCTCCAGTGAGCATGTGTCTACTTTGTTTATCAGATTATAGTCATAGAAGCCCATGTTTCAGAGAAATGGAAACTAAACTTTAAAGGACGGCACCTAAACGAACAAAGTCATGCAATATACTTTCAGTCAGGTGTGTCAGTGAGTCAATGTTTTGTTTAAAACAGACAGAAAAAGAAAATAAGGTCTTTCTATACTGTTTTTATTTGCAACTGGTATCACAAAATCTTTTTTTGAACAATTCACATCATAATGCAGTGTTATAATTAGGGCTGGGCAACGATTAAAATTTTTAATTGCGATTAATCGCATTATTTCCCTGATTAATCACGATTAATCGCATTGTATACGTGAAATCAAATACTGAAATTGGAAAGTAGTGTAAAATGCACTTTTATAGAAATGTTCTGCTGCCATGTGAACTAAAGTGTCATAACATTTGTTGTTCAAACACTTTTAACATCAGCACTTGTCAGTAACACATATTTAGTGTAAATCTCATCTGAAAAAATGTCAAATTAAATAAAGCTTATTTCTACAGCCAGGGCATCAATGTCATCCTGTTTTAATGAAAAAGAAAAAGTCTGTAAACAAAATCCAACAAAATGATTGTGTCTCAGCACAATCAGAACATTAAAACAGGTAATTTCTGAGGTAACAACAGAAACTTTTAACGGGGAGTTCAACTTGTCAGTTGTTACAAATAACCTTGTTTCTGTTGAATCCTCCGTCTGGGAGAACTTTAAAATGAAAATGTCCATGTTAAAGTTCTGTAACTTTACCAATCTCTGTATCATTCATTCTTTCCATTTTCAATTGTCAATTAAAAAAATTAAAAATAAAAATAAAAAGTGACATTTTATAACGTTTTCTGTTTTTTAATCTAACACACAAAAAAAAGAAAAAAAATGCCTGTTTTTTTTTTTATTTCAATTTTAGACTTGGATCAAAAATACAAAATGAAAAAACGGGCCACAGACCTGAATTTGTTTTATAATGGAGGACTGGACTTTCTGTTGTCATTACACATCTGTGCCACTAGATGGAGCTGCACTGCAGTAACCAGCTAGAGAACAGCAGGACAGTGAACACATGGAGCAGATCTGATGGAACATGGAGGAATGACGAGAAAGTTTTGTTGTAGTCCAGAATTTATTTTTTCAGACAGAATTGTTAATATTGCTACCTGAGTTGCTACCTGAACTGTAAAGTTCACGGATTTTTACCGTTCTCCATATCTGTTTTAGCTTTTCTTTATGTTTACTGTTTTCCAGTTCTGCAGCAGCTAGTAACAGACTTTTCAAAACAAAAGCATGTGAGCAACATGATTTAACGTGCGATAAAATAAATGTCGGCGTTAATAAATTAATGCGTTAACGCGATAATAACATTAACTTGCCCAGCCCTAGTTATAATCACCATGAACTAAGACCTGTTTAAATTATTATATATGAATAAATAAAACATGTCAAATGATTGTGCAATTATAGAAAGACGTGAAATCGATCAGAACATCCTGTCCAACAACAATGTCCTCTGACATGGCTCATATGTTGTCTTTTTTTTTTAAAGATTCTTCCACTACTGCTCTAAAGGAGGAGTTTTCAGTGTAATTATACTCTGAAATGCTGAGGAAGACACTCTGGTAAAGAGCACATTAAACTCATACACTTGGCCACTTCATATCTTCCTGCTGAATGAACATGTATGGATTTCAGTTGCAGATAAAACTTCCCTTCATTTGGATAACATCATTTTAACATAAACAGGCTAATAACCTGTTGTAATGAGAGTTTTATGTATTTATCATCAATAAATCTAATTTGTTATATAGAATATTGATATAGAGTTTAGAAATCAGGTCCCCCATATTTGTTTTGTTGTGCTTATACTGTAAACACATTTCCAGTATTGTTTGTTTTAAATGAGTTTGTAAAAGTGTTGCTCAGTCACAGGTTGTTTTTTTTTTTTCTGTGCTCCAGTTTCTTTTCCAGTTTGGTCACCAGTTGTAGTTGCTAATGTTCGCCACCAGGTGGAGTGCTCGGCTTAGTGAGCAGTTCTCTCGCAGTCAGGACCGACACATGTACTGACATGCTGCACATGACAGAAAAGTTAACGATGTGGCGTGATCTCTGTACTTTGAAATTAAAAATTAAACATTTAAAAGACAGACTGAGTTCTTCTTGGAGTGTGCAGCAATATGCACATGATTATATGTAAATTATAAAATGTAAAAAGGGAGGCGGGGTTTTAATTTTTCAGACTTCTTTTAAATCAACTCATGGTTCAGGAAAACCAGCATTCCTTGATCCTGCTGCTCTCATCTCTTCTGTCACACATTACTGCAATTGGAAATACATAATCAATGAAGTTATTCATGAACGTCTGTGTGTTTGTTTGCATATTTTCATCAGCCTGCAATAACATTTTACAAATCCTAATTCAGATTTATGATCATCATTATATACAGTCCAGTCCTGGACCTTTTATTGATCTCTGAAATTTGACTTCTTATGTTTCTCTTTTATATTATCCCAGTTGTTGAGATGATCACAAATGGATGATCTCACACAAAGGTGATGACAGTAAAGTCATTGATGAGGGTGATAGTTGACTGTATATAAAGTTCCTTTCATGTCACAAGCGTTTCTTTCACAATGTCGGGATGGTTTTTGAACCATGGTTTGATGAAGCAGCTTCTGTAGGAGAGTTTCTGATGGGAGAGAGTTCAGGGGCGGGTCGGACCCTCTGGTGGTTCTCCAGTAGGATCATTAGTGCCAGTAGAGGTTTGGACTAGGACATTCAAGATCTTAGAGAGGTGAGAAGATACCTGAGGAATGAAGAGAAGAGTGCTGGTGCCAATTTTTAAGAACAGCTTTATTCAATATCACAATAAGATACTTGTAGAAAAATATAACTATTGCGACTTAAAGATGAAATTAGGCCTGGTGCGAAGGATAAAAGGCAACGTGAAAAAATGGCAGAGATTTAGAGGAAATGCTCGTGCAGCTGTATTTCCTCCAACATGGCCATCTGTTATCAGTTATAATAATTCCTACTCCATCTACTCTGAGAAAGCAGAGGCTTGCAGCAACATGAAGGAAAATCTCAGCTACAAATACTGCATTAAAAACTTCAACTTTGTGAAATATTCATCCATTTATAATACAATGACCTCTGTAAATAATAGATTAATTATTGCTTTTCTGCTGCAGTTCATTGACAGAAGGGTCTGTGGTTGCAGGCAGAACCAGGAAGTCTGGAGCTACTGTGACCTCCGACTGTCAATCATGAAACATGTCTTTGCAGTCCACACTGTTTTAGTTTCAAGAGTGTTAACCAACTCTGGACATAAGGGGGCAGCGTCTGTCAGGGTTCCACTGAAGGGAACTTCAAGAATAAAGCAGACTTCAGTATAAAACTGTAGACCTGAACCAACACAGAGACCTGAGACAGTTTTATGTCACCTCAAACAAGTACATTACATGAAAGAGTAAAGTATTTTTCCAGTATTTAGCCCAATAGAAGACGTCTACACAATGACGTTCATCAACATCTAAATTTTGTTGAAAAGTGAAAGGTGATAAAAGCTACATAAAGGGATAAAAGCTGTCATTTTAAAGATGTTACAGTTGAAGCCAGAAGTTTACATACACTGTGCAAAAACACACTTTTCCCTTTTTGTCTCACTGTCTGAAGTCAAATCAGACTAAACCTCTCCTGTTTCAGGTCAGTCAGGATTACCTACATTATTTTATTTCTTTAAATGCCACAATAATGAGAGATTAGCTGTCATACTGGAGAGCCTTCGTGGATCGGCTGTCGTACTTGTGAAACTACTAGCTTAAAGGTTTTGTGAACATTCTGGCTGTTTTTTCTTAAAGCAGGCCTCATCCTGTTTTTTTTAAGAAGCGTTGGCTGTCTCAGGATTTTGCAACTGAGCCCCTCATCTTGTTATTTTTGAAAATGTTTGCTGTCTAATATTGTTTACGACTAGGCCTCATCCTGCCTCCTGGAGCAAGACAATGTATACACACAGATAACGACGACATGTGAGAGCAATCATACCCACCATCTGGTAGAAATATCTAGGGCAGTGATTCCCAAAGTGTGGGCCGCGGCCCCCTGGTGGGCCGTCGCGGTACTGCAGGTGGGCCGTGAGAGCTCATTAAAATTAAACAAATATGTTTTAAATCCTCGACCTTTTTTAAATATGTTTTTTAATTACTGTAAAATATTAATGACATGATTTAAAAACATTAAGAAGTAACAAAACAAACCAGTTAAATGTTATTCTACCGTCATCTTAACTTAATATACCAAGTGTCCCCTTATTTGTTGACCCCTCACATTAATGTCAGAACAAAGCTTCTAGTCCTGGATGTTGATCACAGTTGTGATTAAAGGTTTCGGTGGGCCGCTGAGATTTTTCACATTTCAAATTGGGCCTTGGTATTCTGAAGTTTGGGAATGGCTGATCTAGGGGGATGTATCACCCCTCCTTTTTTACTACTATAAAGAGAAGAACACTCTAAGCACATTGAATTGTCTTGTACACGAAATGTGCAATATACAGCGCCTTGCAAAAGCATTCGGCCCCCTTGAACTTTTCAACCTTTTGCTACATTTCAGGCTTCAAACATAAAGATACTACTTCTACAGTAACAGAGTCCAGCTGCTAAACTGGTCTTCCTGCAGTCCAGACCTGCCACCTACTGGTCAGCAGAGTAAAACAAGAGTGGGAGACCTCTCACCTTCTGAAGTGCAGCAGTTCCTGAATCCTCATCAAGGCTTTTAGGAGAAGTAGAGGTGATGCAACGCACCATATGGTTTTCATCACCATGGTAACCATGTCACAGGCCCAACATTTTTTTTAATTTGTGGAAAGCATTACATTCAATATGAGTATATATAAGATATAGAAACACATCATTAAAAAAAAAATCTATCAGTTATGATTTTTGTTTTATTGTTGTTTTCATATAAGTCCAAGAATTCACTTTTTGCAAACAACAAAATCACAATCTGATTATACGCATGATTATACGTATGAAGCCCAGGAGTGGTGACGGAGAAACATTTATTTTTGGCCACATTGACTAATTTTAGTGCATTAATACTATAGTAGAGACACAAGAAACAGTTTTGATCCCATGTTTTGGTTAAGTTGTGTCCAGTTGGTGTCTCGAAGTTCAACTCACATTTTTCTCACACATTGATAAAACTGTCACCCTGGAAAATCAGAAATCTTTAACAATAAATACTTTAGTTTCAAATTTTCTTGAAACGTGTGAGAAGTGAACATGTAGAGAAAAATCATTCAGCAGGTTCTATGTTCAGTCGAGATTCGTCATTTGTACGATTATTAACAATATAGTGGACATCTACTTTTTTATGCAATACTACAATATGATCAAGTTGTTAAAAAAATATAACCTTTGTTACTTTATGAGAAAATCAAGATTGGTGTGAAGATAAAAGGAAACTAACGACTGATGGGAAATCCTGATACATGTGTGTTTCCTCCCACAAGGCCATCTGTTAGTAATATGCTGCTATAGGCCTACGCTGCAGGGGGACGCCAACATGAACTGCTGAGTGGTGTCTCCACTGCTCTTCTCTCTTTCCTTCCCTTTCCTCCTCCCTCCCTTCCTCCTCCTCCAGCTCATTCCATAGTTATCTGGGAGCACCTTGTTACTGTAACTGTGCTCCACTTTCTTTTCTTTCCTGTAGTTTGTTGTGCTGTTTTCCCTCCTTTTTTCTCTTTTCTACTACTAAGATCTAATATATATATATATATATATATATATATATATATATATATATATATATATATATATATATATATATAGTCAAATGGCGATATATATATATAATCAAATGGCTATATAAATATAAATGTATGTATATCATGTATATATATATATATATATATATATATATATATATATATATACACATGTGTATGTGTGTGTGTATATATTGAATATAAAATATATATAGAATATTGATATAGAGTTCAGAAATTAGGTCCCCCCCATGTATGTTTTGTTGTGCTTATACTGTAAAACAGTTGCAGTATTGTTTGTTTTAAATGTGTTTGTAAAAGTGTTGCTCAGTCACAGGTTTTTTTTTGTGCTCCTCCTTCTTTATCAGCCTGGTCACCGCTGAAGGGAAATTTTGAACCAGTTGTAGTTGCTAATGTTCGCCACCAGGTGGAGTGCTCGGCTTAGTGAACAGTTCTTTCGCAGTCAGGACCGACTGAACGATGTGGCGTGATTTCTGTACTTTTAAATTGAGAATTAAAAAGGGAGGTGGGGTTTTAAATTTTTCAGACTTCTTTTAAATCACCTCATGGTTCAGGAAAACCAGCACGATTTCTTGATCTTGTTGCTCTGATCTCTTCTGTCACGTGTCACTGCGATTGGAAATACATAATTAATGAAGTTATCCATGAACGTCTGTGTGTGTTTCCATGTTTTCATCAGCCTGCATTAAACATTCACAAACAAGTCGTAATTACAATTTATGATCGTCATTATATACAGTCCAGTCCTGGTTAAAATTATAACGGTGACGGACTTTAGGAAGGCTGATCTTTCATTGATCTCTGAAATTTGACTTCTTATGTTTCTCTTTTATATTATCCCAGCACCCGTAGACATCGAAAAACTGCAGGAACAATTCAACGACCGTTTCCAAGATTTAATATGAGCTATTTGCACTTTCTTTTAAATCATCTTTGTTTTGATATGGTTCCTTTTTGCAGTTAGTTTTTTTAAGTAAATGTTTTCTTTGTGGCTCATCAAGGACAATTTTAAAATGTATGGATATTTATTGTTAAAGTTCCTTTTTGCACTAAGTTTTTAAGCAAATGTTTTGTCTTTGTTGCTTATCAAGGACATATTCAAAATGCATTTCTATGCTTATAATAGTTGTATGTTGGTGCAATAAACATACATAGCTGCATTTATTATGGTTTTTTTTTCCTCTCTGAAAAGCTCTTATTCTGGTCCAGTGAAATATTTTTGTCTGAATAAGCTATTGATCACACCGCTGTTTCAGTCTACCTGATTAAAAGATGATGGAAGTAAATTCATCTTGTTTCTAGTTACAAATGCACAACCTTCTTAAGGTAACTCTCTTCTTAAAATAGTCAATAGTGGTCTGGTGTCCCTCTGAGGTAAACAAATTTAGCTAAAAAGTGTTGTAAGATCCATCGAAATGCATTGATCATCATTTTACAATCAAATTGTAGCCGCCTGAATCTAAATCTAATCAAACCATGAGGTGCTGAAAGATTCCCACCCCAAATATTGAACAGGGAAATAAATGTCATGTTTCTACAAAGTCATTGGAACACTCACAAGATGTCACCAAAATCACTTTGTCCGTTTAAAATCTTTCTGGAGTCTATCCCAGCTCTCTACAGGTGAAAGGCAGGGGTCCACCCTGGACAGCTCACCAGTCCATGTCGCAGGGCCACATGTAGATGAACAACTACTGCACACTCACAATCACTCCTACAGTCAATTTAGAACCACCAACCAACCTGACATGCATGTCTTTGGACTGTGGGAGGAAGCTGGAGTACCTGGAGGAAACCCACACAAGCACAGGGAGAACATGGAAACTCCACACAGAAAGACCTGCTGAGGTTCAAACCAGGAACCTTCTAGCTGTGAGGCAACAGTGACGACCACCAAGCCATTGTGCTGCCAGCAAAGTCTTTATAAAAAAAACACTTTCACTTTAAATGTGTTAAAAAATACTTCACATTCAATAATCAAGATACAAATAATAAAAACCAACAATTGAATCGATGCAGCCAAAAAATAAATGTTATGTTTCTGCATCAGTAATGAAATTATAAAAATCAAAAAACAAACAGATTAAAATCTACCAAATATTTACACATATCATCAATCTGAGTGAAATTATAAAAATCAAAAGAGAAACAGATTAAAATCTACCAAATATTTACACATATCATCAATCTACTAAGTGAAATTTGTAAATCAAAACAGATTAAAATCTACCAAATATTTACAAATATCATTAATACACTAAATAAAACTATAAAAATCAAAAGACAAACAGATTAAAATCTACCAAATATTTACACATATCATCAATCTGAGTGAAATTATAAAAATCAAAAGAGAAACAGATTAAAATCTACCAAATATTTACACATATCATCAATCTACTAAGTGAAATTTGTAAATCAAAACAGATTAAAATCTACCAAATATTTACAAATATCATTAATACACTAAATAAAACTATAAAAATCAAAAGACAAACAGATTAAAATCTACCAAATATTTACACATATCATCAATATACTAAGTGAAATTACAAAAATCAAGAGACAATCAGATTGAAATCTACCAAATATTTACACATATCAATAATCTAAGTGAAATTTGTAAATCAAAAGACAATCAGATTAAAATCTACCAAATATTTACACATATCAATAATCTACTAAGTGAAATTTGTAAATCAAAAGACAAACAGATTAAAATCTACCAAATATTTACACATATCATCAATATACTAAGTGAAATTATAAAAATCAAGCACAATTGTGGCTGGATGGAACACAAATATCTATATATCGAAAAAGATGATGCACCTGAGTGAGCGGAGTATCCGTAGGACGTGCAGACCTTGATTAGACCCAGACCTTGCATCTTTAGTCAACATCTTTCTTCAGATGGTTATGTCTACAAAGATCAAAATTATCACCAATCAGGGGTGTCAACGGGAAATTGGAAAAAGCTCTGAAGCCTATTAAAGGCAGTCGGAAGATTTTTTTTAAATTTAATTATCATATAATTGCCCTAATATGTAAACTGAGCACTTCAGAAATCGGCAATTTACATGTACTTGGAGGTTACATTGCTAAGCGGGACGAGAAGCAGGACCTAGTGCTGTCCACGCCGGGGGCGATCTTAGTTTCCTATCTACATTTACCAGTGGTGAGAAGCGCTGTATATTTCATCCGCGTTGTCTAACAATTACACAACGCGGACAACATCTCTCCTGTGAATTTAAATCCTTATAATCATCCATCCAAACAAGAAAGGGAGAAGTAATACATTGGATTGGAAATACATAATTAATGAAGTTATTCATGAACGTCTGTGTGTGTTTCCATGTTTTCATCAGCTTGCATTAAAAATTCACAAACAAGTCGTAATTACAATTTATTTACAAACATGACTGGGGCCATATTTGGGTTCCACCTGCCAGCCTGACCTGCTGTACCTGACCAACCAGCTTTAAACATACTAAACTATGGTGGAGCTTGATGTGCAAACACAAAAATGATAAACAAAATATCAAAACTCAAATAAAGCTAGATTAGCTGTTGTGTTTTTGAATATGTCAGTGAGCTGTTTTGGGTGTTTTATATGTGGTGTTGTAGACTGCAGTTCTTTGATATATGTTGCATGAAAAAACGCAGATTAAACCTGAATTTAACAAGGTGACTGTGAGGTTCTGTGCATAGTAAGAGATAGTGCTGGGTAATATGACGATACATATCGTGGGGACGATATAAAAGTGTGTATCGTTCCATTTCTCTTCTATCGTTTCTAACCTATTTTTATCAATTATTACAGCAAATATGTAATTAAATAACCTGCAACGATAAATTTGATAGAATCATATCTACTTCTACAAAGTAGCCTTTCATGTTTGCACTTTTATTCATGGTTAATGCCTTAAACAGAGTTCTCTTCAACCCTGATGTTTATTTTAGACACTTTATATTGGTTTGCAAACTTTGCACTACAAGGTTACAGATTTCAGAAAGTTGAAAAATAATTTGTGTTTATTTTTTATAGCTGAACTTCAGTGCAAAAATGTGTTTTTCCTCTCAGAAACTGTTGTGCACTTTAAAAAAAAATGTGAAAGCTACTGTACCTACCTGTTTTTGCTGCACTAAAATGTATGCTTGACAGTTCAGCTAAATGTCCTTTCAAAAAAAGTTTTTTTTTTTTTCAAATAAAGTAAGCAATGAAATTTTTGTTAAACTTTTCAGAGAATAACTGAAAACATACTTTATTATGGTATATTGTGATATATATCATTATCGTAATATAAAATAGTCCTTATCGTGATATATGATTTTTTCCATATCGCCCAGCACTAATAAGAGACTTGGCTGTTCTGTGGAGGCAACAGGAAGAAAGACCAGTCTTCACGGTCTTTGAACCATTTTGAACCATTGGAGCACTTTTTGTATCCAGTTAAAGGATCCCTGCAGGGTTCAGTAGTAATACATCAGTCACAGAATGAAAAGAAAAATAAAATAAAAAAATAGAAAATCTACTTGGAATTGAATTAGGATTGTGTATGTTGTGTTCATCAGAAGAGTTAATATGAACACCTCTCTCTTGTGGCATCCTTGTGGGATACAAGACCTCGTGCTTGTGAATCAATGTGCACGTTGAAAACTCTTCACTTGCTTTTTCAAACTTACATGGTTCTGGATGGCACTGGTCAGCGCAGCATCTTCCTCACAGCGTGATTCGACTGCGTCTGCTCTGCTGCTGTCAACTTCATTTTCCACAGATGTCGATGGGGCCTGGAAACATGAACAGAGGTGTATGTGTAAACAGAAGCAGCTCCTGAAGTCTCAGACCTCCGACTAGTTGATATCTGCACAACAGAAAATGAAACAGCTGCTCCTCTCAGGTGCATCTGAGACAGGAATTGACATTGTTATGAGTGAAGCTGGTTCAAAAGGAATTATCTGAAAATTAGGAGTCTTTATGAGATCTTACTTTTAGGCCTGTAAAGGGAACCGCTTGGTAGGTGTGTGTGCAGGTGCTTCTGTATGCTAGAATTCAAAGCCGCCATGACTGCGTGTTTCAATAAACTGTGGATGAAAAAGACATCAGATCAAGATTAATGCATAAAAAAAAAGTGTGGAATGTTGAAATCTGACATTGATGAAACAATATAGGAGCTTATAAATTAACCTGGAACACAGTCACCATGGACCAGAGCAGTGAGTCAAAGTTCTTTTTCTTCCAGAAATGCTGTTGTTATTTGGGGACTTGACTGTGCAGCCGAATAAGTACATGCCTAAAACACTGCGAAGTGACAGGAGATCACACAGACAGGCAGTCAAAAACAAAAACCTCAGGCCTGATAATCACCACTCTAACACAGCAGCATTTGGGACAGCGTCACATGCTAAAAAGACACATGTTGATCAAATATTTGTTAGTGCATGAGCGTGTGAGCATGCCTGAAGACGAAGATGAAATACAGCAGCACTAAGCAAAACAGGAACGCCTCTGATAGTCCTGAACAACACCAGCAGGTGTCTCCTCAAACGTGGGAAGAAGCAAATCAGTCGCACAAAACGCAGCACGCGTAAGCTACGTAGAACTGACAGCTTCCCCTTCGCACCGATCACTGTTTCCCTCAAACTGTTAACTAAACAACCACAATTCAATCTTCTGTTAAGTGAGAGACTCACCAACACATTTTAAAAAAGGGCCTTTTTACAAGCATCTGTGGATACTTAAATTTCATGCACACACGCATTTTTTTTTTTTTTTAGCAAATGCTGCTGTATATTATGAAGGAATTGGCTAAATTAAAAACCAAGAGATTATGCATGATTGAACTGATTTATACCTGATGATAATGATAAAGTCAAAGATGTTGCCTTGGTCCATGAAATACATCAATCTCAAAGCCAAGAGCTTTAACACCATCTCCACCACAAACACAACAGTGAAGATGATGTTACAGACCATCAGGGTCTGTGTCATCGCAGGAGGCTGCAGGAGAAGACGTTGGAGAAAATAAGGAAACAGAGCAAGACAATGCAGAAAGGGAGAGGGATGTAGATGAGGTGAACAGAAGGATTGAAAAGTGAAAATGCAATGAGGACAGAGGAAAGACGAATAAAACCAGAAGACATTAAGAAAGACTGCTACAAAGGAACGTGACAAATATTACGCTATACCATGAAGCTGCAGCTGAGGCACCTTTCATTAGACCAGAGACATCTCATATCTTCATAAAGCCCCACAACAACACACACACCTCACTTAGTTATGGTGCTCAACAGCCATGGTGATGATGTTGGCAAAGATGGCCACCATGAAGGTCTTGGAGAAAAACTCTCCATTCACCAGCACCTCAAGTCTTTGGAGGAAATGAGACCTGACCTGAAATATAAGAGCAAAGAGTCAGTTGATGGACCTCAGTACAACATTTTCTGACAGCTCTGAAGTCAGTTATAGACCAGTCTCACCACAGCGGGAGTGTTCCTGCTCTGGCTGCTACCAGGATCCAGATTAGATCGTAACCTGTGGAGTTAAAAAACAAAATGATGTCATTTAATTGATGTGACTGAAAGCAACAGTATTTGTGAAACCATCCCACCTGCTCATTCACAATCTGAGAACAAAACACAACTGTTTCAAATTTCAGGTTGTATAGACGGCCAGTCCAGTATCTGATCTGTTCCAAGCGCTCCCTCAGCCAGCTGATGAACTGGCTACACAGCATTGTGAATGTCACTCGTCCAACAGGCGGCGCCACCGTGTGTTCTTCCCTGGCCTCCATGAAGCACCTGGCAAAGACAACCGCGCACATTTTCACAATGATAAAGGCTCCCAGCTGGTTGGCAAAGTAAAGGGTGATGAGAAACAACAAATTGAAAACAAAATGGCTAGAAATTCTTAAACGTTAGCAAACAGCACAAGCTACTTGATACATTAACTATACTATAATGAAACATAAAGAAAGACAGGTGGGCACTTACGAAAAGAAAAAAAAAACAAAAAAAACAATACATTATGTCTGTCCACCCTTCTAGTGTGACAACCTGGAGCGAAACAGAAGCAGAGAGCAATAAGAGTAGTAATAGCAGTAGTGGTAGCAGGATGGAGAAAGTTTGGAAGAACTACAAAGTTAGCAAATGCTGCAAACAACAAAAGTCAATTACATACAGAGGAAATGAGGGTGTACCTTTGTGTTACAAGCACCAGACAGACACAATGACAGATTTCCTACCTGGAAAATGGCGATCCACACATAACCAGGGTTGATGCAGGTCAAATGAAATCTTATTTAATGCTTTTTAATGCCATTTTAATGCTGTTTTAAAACAATTTAATGCCACACAGGGCTTTAAGTGGAATATGACTTGGTTGCCCTCACAACATCAGCACCACTCACACACCTTATTAGATGATTTATGTTAATATAATAATTAAATATTATCAATTATTTAAAAAATAATAATAAATAACAAAGTTTACAATGCCAGCTATAATGAGCCACGAGAGACAGAGGGCAATAGGAAACATAATATTTTCAGCAGAAAATAAGGATGTTGTGGACCAATAAAATATTGTCCAGATTAAAGGTCTCAATAAATCTAAATCTAATCTAATCCTATGGCCAGCTGCACGGATCCGTGTGTGAAAGACACGACGTGATTAGTGCAAACTGAGCGAGCGACTCTGGTGCGGATCAGGGCGGGGGGCAACACCTACACGTCTACAGGTGGATTAGCAGCGCATGGTGGAGTTCACGTGAGGCGTTCATACCACAAATTAGGAGCGACTAAAGCGTGTCCTCGTAACCGATCTGCACGAGCCTTTAGACCCACAGTCTGAACTATGATTTGGACCTTCAGAACATGCTGATGTCAGGTAAACTCTTATTCAGATAAACTTAAACACTGCACATGTTTGATAATAGGCTCATTGGCCTCGACAGAAATTACGCCTATTGTATTCTACAATTAGAAAACTGTGGTTACCAGTCTTAATATTTTGGCCATAATAAAGATTAAATGTTAGTATAGAGTGTTAGCCCATTTTAAATGGCAACATAAATGCAACCTGCAGATTAAGTGGCAAATCAACAAATAACAGTTCAAAGTTGGTACTTGTTCTGCTGCTGTTGCTGTGGTGGATCGCAAACTGGCATGTTGTAGCTAAATGTTATGACATAACATGCCCTGTTCTATAGCCTGTCAACATTCAAAAGAAAAGAAATAACTTAATCACAATCTAGAGCAAATTTACTAATCACCACATTTATAATACTTTATAACGCTACAGAACATCACTTATTCAGCATCATACAAACTGTGATATTGTATATCATAGTAGTTTGGAGATGGGCAGCAAAGAACTTTTAGGCCAGTCTGTCAGTATTTTTTGGATAAAATGTACTTCTGTGAGCAACTTTACCATGTTTGAAATGTGCTTGAATAATTACCTATGAAGACAAGCAGACTGACTGACAAATAATATGGTAGGCTACATGATGGGTGTCTCTCGGCTGGCCTGGGAACGCCTTGGGATCCCCCCAGAGGAGCTGGAGGAAGTGGCCGGGGAGAGGGGGGTCTGGGCTTCCTTACTCCGGCTGATGCCCCCGCGACCCGACCTCGGATAAGCGGAAGAAGACGGTACGGTACGGTACATGATGGGTATCTTCAGCATATTCTATTACTCTCACTGTATAACCCACTCTTACACTGCAAACTCGGGTCTACACTTAGCAATGAATTAGCGCGATGCTAACACAGATAACAGCTGTAAAACTTAAAAGTGGGTGACAGCAGGGGCGGATCTAGAAAAATATTTATGGGGTGGCAAGAGGGGGGCAGGGATTTTTGAGGGGTGGCAACATATGGCAGGCGTATATATACTGAGGCAGTTATCGCAGTTTGATGAGAAATAGTAGACAATATAATTTACACTCAAGTATTTCTGCTTGCAGGACTTTATACATAATTTAGAACATGAATCCCACATGTAGATATACTGTAGGTTCACTACATAAGGGCACGGGGTGGCATTTACAAACTCATACAAACTTAATCTCATGCAATCAATGTCTTGTATTTGAGGTAACAGGTTTCATGTGAAACAGTTAATATTAGGAATAAGTGACCATAAAATGTGATCTCACTTAATTGAGATGTTACATCCTTCCTCCTTGTGGTATTCTCTCTCTCCTTCCACCTCATCCCCTCGGTCTACACTGTTCAGTTCATTTAGTATTTCTCTGGCCTGTCTCTTTGGTGTGAAAAAACTATATATGCTGCCTTTCCTCTTCATTTCTGTAAGATTCAAAGTAACTTTACAATGTTTTCCTTGACAGACGTTGAATCAATATTAGCTTTTGTAGCCTACTTTACACAAATGAGTCAGACCTAGCTAACATTATATGTATAGTTGGCGAAATAATAATGTTCTTAAACCTGATTTTTGTCATCTTAAAATCAGCATTACAAGTAAACTCGCACAGTCCAGGGCATAAAATTAGAATTTTTACCAAGTCGCCCCTGGCTACCAGGTTTTTGAAGTTGGTAGCCAGCTAGCAATTTTGGTCGCCAGTGTTTTTCGTTGCCCCATACGTCAGGGGTTAATATGACACCAGCAGCATTGTCATTTATGAAAAACTCCTATTATCGTCTACTATCACTACATTTCAGATGCATTTACAAGCATGAAAGCGCATTTTATTCTGTTTCCATGATGCTTACTATGAAAACTAATATTATTTCTTTTTTGTTAACACCAGAAAAACCGCCAAGTAGGTCATTTTTACATCCTAATCCTAGCATTTTCAAATGTTTGTATTTATTGTTAAAATAAAACCCCTACATCTGTAAGTTCATGACTTTTTCTAAAATGGATTTATTAATCATTCAATGAATTCTGGAGAGTGTGTGATCAAAAGAAAAATGAATATGACCATTTATACCTGGAACCACAGAGGGGGTCATTTTTACCCCCTCATATAAACGCTGTATACAGCTGTCATTTTTTGCGCCACGCCCCTCCGCGCCCCACTGCCCGTTGCTTGGCAACGCTCAAACTTTGTGGCATTATCGGACTTTGACAGTTATTGTCATCACTAAATCTTTCAAACAAACAGCAAAATTTAAGACATGAATCCAACAAAAACAACTGCATGGCTGTTGTACCAGGATCTGAGTGAAGGAGAGTCAGAAAGATAATAATAACGGTAGATGTGGGTGAGGAGGAATCGGTGGGGGGGGGGGGGGGGGGGACCGATGACCCGTCATTTTTACCAGGTGATACGACATCAACTGAGGATGAGGAGGCGAATTTATGAAAAAGGCCCCTGCTTCTATAAGTGAGGGGTCACCACCACATACATTCAGTCTTCAGACACAGTGGAGGCCCGCGGAAATACTCTGACAGGTAAATTCAGAAGTCAAGCGTTTTAGTTTCCTCTGGTTCTAATCATTTGGTATTTTAGCGAGGCTACGACTCTGACTGATCTAATCATAAATATTTACATTGATCAGAGCTCAACCTGTATGTCAGCTACATGAGGCGGCCAAACACGGAACCGTTTGGACCCATAAAGCTGGGACCGCGGGCCGGGAGAGCCCAGTCCACAAATGTCCCGGTGGAGAGAGGCGGTCCAACTGTATACGCGCGCTGCAACACTGACGACCCTATGAATGCGTTCATGTACTTGATGGACCAGGTGATACAGCACACCTGTGACTGTACGGTGGCGGAGCCGCGCCGGTGGAGAGGAGGGCTGGGAATGGAGTCATGTGTGCGTGAGGGGGAGCACGCAGCGTTAATCCGTTTTTCCAAAATTATTAAAATATCTGTGACATCTGAAGTCTGTTGTTTTGTATTGTAAATAGTCTGTCATTCGATTGCTGTTGTTTTCATGTTTGTGTTAACATACAGCTCCTACAGTTTGTTGATGAACGTACCGATGTATTTATTTGTGGCTGAGAGAGAGAGCGCGCAGCGTTCTACCACGTAGAAAAAAAGCTCGCAAAAACATACATTTTAAACACTTATTTTGACAAGTGTCCATCATTATTATTTCAGAAATATTCAGGAATGAGCCACGTTACAACTATTATAAATGTCATGTTCGCATCACTGACGCTGTTGCAGCGATGGGGTGAAAATGAAGTTTGGAATCTTGGCGGTTCTAGTGTTTACGATTCTGTTGTGTATTTTTATGAGGTTATTTACCAAAATGATCCATTTTGCTGTGGAGTAGATTCAGTGATGGACAAAACTGAAGACCGACGAATGCAAAAGTCCACCTGTCCATCGATGGGTTAGGCGCATGTGTAGTTATGACTTCCGGCAAACGACGTGCACCCAAAACAGGGCCACTTTCCGATATATAATATATATCTAATAATAAACTTTGTTTCTAAAGTTCTAAATAAACTTTGTTTCTAAGTTATTTAGATATGTTTACATTGGTGACACATGACAAATGTGCAGAAATCATAAAAAAATAATTTTTTTTTCCTAAGTTGATGGTGGATTTTGTGGCCCTCGCCACTGGCGACAGGGCAGAAAAAAACGGTCGAAATCGTTAAATTTGGGTCGCATATGGCGACCAGTTGGTCGCGATTTTATGCCCTGACAGTCATTTCATTATTATTTCATTATTTGATAGATGGTTTATCAGTTTTAACCTCTTTCTGCCTGTGTCTCCCTTCCTCACGACTCCTGGCTCAAAGGAGTCTCGTGCCGCTCTCGAGTTCTCTTGTGCTGCATTCATTGTAGTCGGATATCGGAGCTTCAGGCTCGTAAATGTTAAATTGGCCATAACTTTTCTCTGAATTCATTGCTGCCAACTGGGGTGGCAGCTGGGGTGGCAAGGGTTAATTTTAGGGTGGCATTTGCCACCCTATGCCACCCCGGTAGATCCGCCCATGGGTGACAGAGCAGAAGCTTTCAGCTTATGAGCACAGCCCTGTCCTGTCCTGCTGTTTATCGTAAGGATCCCTCAGGGTGTGGTGTGACTGTTAAAGTCGAAGCTGAAAGGTGACGATGGCAGTGGCCAGAGCCGCGGGCCTGCAGGACCAGAACAGGACCAGAATAGGTCCGCGGGCCTGCAGGACCAGAACAGGACCAGAACAGGTCCGCGGGCCTGCAGGACCAGAACAGGACCAGAACAGGTCCGCGGGCCTGCAGGACCAGAACAGGACCAGAACAGGTCCGCAGAGCGCTGCCTGCAGCAGCCTCTATGAAGCGGTGTCATCACATAAGAGTGCTAGTAAATATGAACACAGTACTGTCGTGGATTAGCTTCTACATCCGGTGCAATGTTCACTTCAGGAGCATGTAGGAGCGAAAAGAAAACAATAGTTAACGTGTCACCGCCACGCACTCTAATAATGATACGAAATGTTTGAAAGAGCAAAGAAAATTTAAGAAAGATAACGCAAGTAATTATGAGTATCTTGCCAGGACAACTTATTTTTTAATGCCAATTACAATCAAATTTAATGCTTTTTAAGGCCTTATTTTGAGCAAAATCAAAACAATGTCCTTTAATGCCCCGCGGAAACCCTGCCAACGGCTGAACCGAGATGCAGCGCGCTGATTGGTTGATTCAAATCCAGGCGCCATGAATGCTAATCCTCATTTTAATAATGTTTAAATACTTTTTACGTTTACCAAAAGTAAACTTTACTTTTCGATTATGATTTAATAAGGTGTTTCGTTTTAATACATTTTAGTCGACTTATTTGATTTTAACTAGTGTGTCCCCATTCTTCAGTCAATTAGTCCACCTTATATAGCACCTTACAATAACCAGCTAGCATCAAAAGTGCTTCACATCAAACGGAAAATAAAAGCAGAGGAGCAGAACAGATGTAATTGCACCGGTCCAAAAAAATAACGGCCACGCATCATACAGGTGTCCTTTTCCTTGTTTTATTATTCCATTTGTTGAATGACACAGTGAAAACTACTAAAAATGAATATATAAAATATATCACTCTACATCTATTTAATTAAATGGGCCCAATCAATTTAGCGCATGCAACAGAAAGTGCATCAAACGTCCACGTAAAAGAACTCAAAGAAAAGAAATCAGACCATTGAAAATACAACACCACAGAAAATACAAGGGAACAAGGGGCAATTACCGTGTGCAGCTCTTGGACCGTCCATATACTCTGTTCGTCTGAGTCAGCACTTTTTTCTTGCGGCCTCATTAGCTCTCTCTCTGTCGCATTGGTTTCGACCCACAATGCAACAGGTTAACCCAGCTTGAACTGGTCCTTTGACCTATGACCTCATCAACATAAACTCTGAAATAAAAGACTTAAGATTCGTAACTAAAGAGAGAATATGTTTTACGGTACAATATTTTAAACCCAAGATAACTTTTTAACCCTTATTTATTAGATTTTAATGTTTTTTTTTTAATTACTGTATAAATTCATATACTGGTGAACCTTTATCAAAAAATATAAAATAAACACCACACTGAAATCCCTGCAAAACTGTCTCTCAGGCAGTTAGAACAGATAAAGGACGAAAAGACAGAAACAGAATCCAGTTTGAACATAAAAGATAAATAAAAACAGCTTCAAAAACATAAAACCTATAGACATACCTTATAGACATAAAATCAGAATTACAAAGTTAAAAATAAAATCGCTTGTCAGAAATGTGTCTCAGAGTCTCAGAGTGTTTTGTCACATATAGTAGCTCTCATCCTCACTTGAAATGAAATGAAATGAAAAATACTTTATTTAACCCAGAAGGGAAATTCAACATTGTAGTAAGGGCTTTACCATTCTAATATCCGCTAGTTAAGTTTGGGAAAAGTATGCCAACTTCTGTGGGAGCTCAAAGAGGAGATTATTTCATTTTTGGAGCTACTTGAGAATACTCACAATTTTCCTGAGCTGAATGACACAGATTGGCTTTGTGATTTAGCTTTTACTGTGGACACACATGAACGAGCTGAATGTAAAGCTACAGGGGAAAAACCAGTTTATACATATAATGCAAGCAAACGTCAGAGCCTTCAAAACCAAGCTGGTTTTATTTTCGAAGCAAATGTCAGACAAGTCATTGCTCATTTTCCCACACTGGCTACATTAAAAGAGGCCCCGCAACATGTGAAAAAATATAGGAAATCCCTGGATGACCTGCATGAAGAATTCTGCCGTCGGTTTTGTGATTTTGGAAGCTGGTGGCATGTCCCTTCTCACAAGACCTGGAAACGGTGTCACAGGAGCTTGCAGTTGGAACTGATTGATCTCCAGTGTGACATGGTGTTAAAGGACAAGTTCAACTCCCTGAAACTGGATGAGTTTTATGCTTCATTAAGTGCAGCCAAATTTCCAAACATCCAGAAGATGGCACAGAAGATGCTGGTGGTGTTTGGTTCTACATATGTGTGTGAACAGACTTTTAGTGTGATGAACCCCAACAAAGCACCCCACAGATCCCAGATGAGTGATGAACACCTCAGATCTGTTCTGAGAACTGCCACAACAGGATTACCACCAGACTTCGATGCACTGGCTAAAATGGGTGATCAACAACACTGTTCTCATTAAAAGGTATTTTAGTACCCTTTTTTCTGTTTATGTTTGATATATATACTGTTAAGAAATGGAGTTTTTTATATGTATCGTACCTTGTGCTGACGCGGCCCGTCTGTCAAATTTTAAAAGTCAATGTGGCCCCCGAGCCAAAAAGTTTGCCCACCCTGACATAAACAGAAGTGCATGTGAAGAAAGAAATCGTAAGAAAAACTAAGACAAATCAGATGTACAAACAGCTCTAGTTCAGTCATTTTATTCACTACATTGTTATGAAGTAGGGCTTCAAATAGGCGTAAAACAAACGAAACCAGTAAACAAAGAGGAAAACTGTAGGGATTTTTAATGTCCAGCAGGTGTTAGTATTCAGTGACACAGTATCGACATGTTTCAATACAGTTTGGCTATGTGTCGAAACGTTCCATGAGGCGCCATGGACCCATCACTAGTGTACACCTCCACAGAGGTTAAAAACCTCAGTGATACTCCACTGTTTGTCTGACTAGTGCGGACTAGTCAGACCGATGCGTTGAGAACTGATGAAGCCGCTTGGATCGACTGAAAGGACGCCTCGGAGGCGAACGCTGCAAGATAGTGGGCCGGACCCAAAACCCAACACAAACAGGGGTTTATTAACAAAAACACAAAAACAAGAATCCAAAATCCACAAATAAGTGAAAAGTTGCTCTGGATAACTTTAAATAAAAAAGGATATAATTCTACATGAGTTTGTGCTTTACCAAAATTAATTAAAATCACTGATTTGATCTGATAGCTACTAAGAATAAATCAACAGTGTAGCTAGTGCTTTAAATTAACAAGAGGGTGAAAAGTAGATGAGGGATCTTTGTGATCAGTGGAGCTTGTGCTTGTGTAGATATCGTTATCCACAAAACCACAGACGCCACTGCTGACAGAGGAGGCAGCACCGGTGGTAAACTGGACTGAGGCATCTTCAACCTGGAAGAAAAGGAGATCAAACTTCACTATAATAACTTTTTATTTATTTTTTAGTTATAAGAGAACACAAATCTAAACAAATATATGTAACATATATGCTTAAAGCTGTCATAGTTCATACTATCAGTTTTATCCTCACACAGTCCACTTTTTCCCCAGTTTTCATTGATCCAGAAAGTTTTACTGAGCTTTTCATCCAGAGGCCCAGCTCTCTATGGGTTTTGTCAGAGACACCGGTGAGGGAACCACGCAGGAGCTCTTTCACAGGCAGAAGATCAGGAAGGTTCCTGAAATGTGAAGTTCCCTGTTGCTTCAGATGCTCCACCATCATACCTGTTCCCAAGAAGCCCCCCATCACAGGACTAAACGCTTGTAGGCCCGTTACCCTGATGTCTGTGATCATGGAGTCCTTTGAGAGACTGGTGTTGAGCCACCTGAAGGACTTCACAGACTCCTGATGGACCCCCTGCAGTTTACCTACCTGGTAATAGTGTCAGCGGATGATGCAGTCAATGCGGGCCTACACTACATCCTGCAGCATCTCAACTCCCCGGATTCATACACCAGGATTTATTTGTGGATTTCAGCTCAGAATTCAACACCGGCATCCCTGAGATCCTCCACTGGAAGCTCACCTAACACACTGTTAGTGGATCCACAGTATCCTGACTAACAGGAGGCAGCTGGGGAGGTAGGGGGCATCACATCCAGCATCTGGATCATCAGATCATCAGGGATGTGTCCTCTCCCCACTGCTCTTCTCTCTCTCTGCACCTGAGGGGACCCTTCTGTAAAGCTCCTGAAGTATGCAGATGACATCACAGTCAATGGACTGATCCAGGACTGAGATGAGTCTTCTCACAGACAGGAAGTGGAACAGATGGTTCAATGGTGCAGTCAGAACCACGTGGATCTGAACCCACTAAAGACTGTGGAGATGATAGTGGACTTGAGGAGGAAACCCCTGACACTCTGTTTTATCAGAATTCAAAAGCAACAGGTTTGTAAACATCCACATCTTAATATCCTTAAGACATGCTTGAAGTTTGGCTAACAGTTCTGTTTTATCTGCTTTCATGGATAAATACAGCTGTGTATCATCAGCATCACGATGAAAATTTTAATGCCGTGACTCTGGATAATATTTCCCAAAGGCAGCATGTATAGAGAGAAGAGGATAGGCCCTAAAACTGAACCTTGTGGGACTCCCTAGCAGACTCTTGTCTGTGCAGAAGAAATGTCATTAACATAAACACACTGGAACCTGGTAAAATCATACTGTGGTTTGATTTACTGTGTTCAGAAGAGAGGTGGCCAGGCTGTAAACATCTGTGTTTTCAGCTGTGTCTGGTTTGGCATCTGAGGCATCGGTGTATACTGGAGATACTTCCACAGTAGGTGATTTACTGCCTCTGTCCTCTCTGATCTCCTCATACACCTGGTTGGTCTGAAGAAGAAGGGATATTTATTCTCTCAAATGCATTCACAAAGAAGAAATGAAACCTATTCAGGTGTTTATAGTGACACACACTCACCTGTATGATGTCAGAATTCTCCACTTCCACCAGAGGTCCTGAAAAACACGCAGCTCAGAAAATAAAATACTGAAACATCTGATTTAGAGACACTTTATAATAACTAAAAGGAACTAGAGGAACTACGTTCAAGGATAACACACATTTGTAAGGTTAATATGATGTGAGTTTACATTTAGCCTCCAGGAAAAAAAAAAGGTTTATATTAGTATAATATCCTCTAAAATGATGAAATGAAAACTGTGTCTCCTGTAGCCTCACCTTTAGGATGAGTCGGGCTCCTGTTCTTGCAGAAAATCAGCAAAGCCACAGATAATATGATGATCATGACCGTTAGCGCCAGACCCACGTACAGCAGCACACCTGCAGTGATGTGAACAGGTGGACAGTTTATTTTTACTTTGATAAACTGATACCTGTAATCGTTTACATACAAGACTTCACATTTCCTCTTCTGGCTCACACAGCACACACACACATAAGATACAGTATTAAATTCACTAAAGATTTCCAGTTTTCTGTTAGCTTGACAGATCAGATCTAGAAAGATGTAGATTCTTTAAATGAACCACAGGACCTCCCCTGGGACGAAACCAACAGTAGCTTCTCAATCTGCTGCTGCAAGGAGTTTGTTAGCACGACAACCAATCAGAGCAAAGGACAAGGTGACGTATTCAGCGATGGAAACGAGTTTATGGGAAGGTTGTGTTGCCACCTTAATACAAGCTTTAAATTAATTTTACAAGCTACTGTTGCACTAAATGTTTGATTAGAGTTTGATTCTACTGACTGTAAATAATTTCCACTGATGATTCACTAAAGTATCTTTACCAGTAAAAGATACCATGACGAACCCTACCACTAATGAAATATGATCTAGTTTTACTGTGAAAAAAAAAAAACAAGATTATTCTTGTTAAGTCTGCTTTAAATTTAATTTAACTGTCTCAGTTTTAACTTCTTCAAATGTAATTTGTATTTTTCCACACTTACTGTAGATCTAAGAAGCACTTCTACTTGCTTCTCTCTCCACATACAAGGACCAACCCTGACACACACACAAACACACACACACCCACACACACACACACACACACACACACACACACTTGTCGTCTACCTCACACTTTTTTTTAGCTTCACACACACAGACTCAAGTTTACAGTAGATAAGAATCAAGGAAATGTTCAAAAACTTTGAACAGTTTGAAACTCTGACAGTTGAGACATGAGAAAGGCTATCACGCAACAAGTCTTTTTAACAGGCTGACTGTTTTTTTTAAGTCAGGTTTTTTTTTTTTAATTTAGTCAAGATGGACGCTGTGAAAGCAGGGTAATCTGGAGCCAACTGCTACCTGACATGTCCCCAAACAACATTTGATTGTTTTGTGTTAAAACTCAGGTTTGACCCCAAAATAAGTCAAATGAAAACATAAAATGACAATTAGTGTTTTTTTTTCTTGTGACTCTTATTAAAATTATATTTACATCATTGTATTTCACTTTCATCAATATAATTGTCTTTCTTTTAACTTATATTGCTTGTAACCTGGTATTTCACCTCCAATGGTTTTAAAACACTTTGATGAAAGATCAGAACTTTTTCCAGCTCTGTTGCTGGTTCACTGATTAAAAAAAAACTCAGATGAATAAAAATAGATTTATTTTATATTCCCACCTATAAACATCAGAAAATCAGGTACCTGATGCTGGAGGCTGTGTGGTGGTTTCAGAGGAAGCAGAAGATGATCTTGAACTTCCTGAAGTGGAGATGAAAGTGTGTGTGTGTTGTTGTTGTTGTTGTTGTTGTTGTTGTTGTGGAGGCCAGTGTTGATGTCTGAGGAGATTGAGGAGTCCAGTTTGATTTAGAAGTGACTGAAGCTGTGAACGATCAAACAATCAGAATGAAAACCATCAGTAAACTGACAGGCTCAGTAATATTAACATGAGAATCTGCATCACTAACATCATCTTTAACTGGTAAAAGAACTTATAAAAAACAGGAACTATATGCTAAATACTGAGGGAGGTTATTTGAAATAGAAGAAGTTGTCAGTTAATCTTTTTTCCAGGAAGAGAGATGAAGAGAGAAAAGAGTTTAAAGATTGAAATCACCTTCTTGAACGATGATCTTAAAATCCTTATGTGAATCTGGAGCCAGAAACCTGTCTAAACCACACCTGTACCATCCTGAGTCTGACTTCTTCAGTCCTGTGATCGTCACATACACAATGTGAGCTTTCAGTAATTCACCTTCTTTAAATTCAATCCTGTATCTTCCACTCTGAGCTCTGTTATTGGTTGTTTTAATCAGAATGTTCTCTTCTTCACATTTGTTCTTACAGAAGAACATCGTTTCTCCTGTAAAAGTAAATGAACATCCAACTGTGATGTCTTCTCCTTCCTTCCCTGTACGGGTTTTCTGTTCTGCATTTACCAGACCAGTCTCTTTGTTCTGCAGTGCTGTTGAAGAGATGAACAGTCAATAATTAATATCTCTTTTTGAGATATGAGACATTTTTATTTACTGAATAAATCCATAATGTGACCATGAATTCAGTTTATTGAGGTTTTCTTCTCTTTCTAATGACATCTTCAATTGTTAATTGTATTTTTCTGAGTTATTTGTGGTTTTGGATGTTGCATTTCAGTTACTGCACTGAACTTAAGGTTTAAAGACCTGATCGTCGTGTTTAACTGGTAGAGAACAGCAACATGTAACACACAGATAAAACTGCAGGAAGAAGAAAACAGAACTGACTTCAAAGTGTTTAACAAGCTACAACTTTCTCATGAACTAAAAAGTAAACAGAACAGAAAACAGCAGAAATCATTAAATGCACTCACTGAGGAAGAACAACAGGTTAAAGTTTGAAAGACTTTCATCCTGGATCTGATGATTCATAATGACGCTTTTCTTCCGTCGTCACTGGTAAACTTCTACTTCGTCTTTAAGATTTAGTCCCTCCTCTGAAGCCTAAAGTCCTTCCTCTTTTATGTTTTCTTTACCACACTGCAGCTGATTGACTGCACTGCTCAACAGTTTCATATTATTCTGAATAATTGGAGGAAATACAATGAAAACACAATTTAACTGCAAAGAAAACATGTAAACTCAGAAAGGCTGAACCAGATATAACTGAACCTTCTTGCTGTGAAGTGTCAGTATCACCACTGCAGGACTGTGCTGCCCTTTATAAGGAGTACAGGAGAAGAGCAGCAGCTGCAGCAGAAACCAGAAACACCCTGCAGAAGGAGAAGAGAGAGAGACTAAAGAAGAAAGACAACATTAAAGCTAATCAGTGATCCAGGACAATCTTAAACTGAGATAAGAGAGACAGGGGAAGATGCTCAGTGCATCATGGGAGTCCCCCCAGCAGCCTTGGCCTGTAGCAGCATAACTAAGAGATGACTACAGGCTTAGAGCTTTATTAAAAAAGAACGTGTTCACACTAACCACAGATGTAGAGAGGAGGTCTAAATCCCTGACAGAGGCCGTAAGTTGATTTTATAATAGAGGAGCCTGATAGCTAAAGGCTCTGCCACCCTTTCTAGACCTACAGACTCTAGAACAGCAAGTATACCTGCATTTAAGGAGCTGAGTTTTCTAGTAGGACGGTATGGAAATATGAGGTCTTCAAGATACATTAGAGCTTCATCATTCAAGGCTTTATCTGCAAGAAGTAACATTTTTAATTAATTTCTACACTGGAGATCAAAATTAGAGAACAATCTATGAACACGTTCAGATAAACAAAAAGTGACTTTAACGTGAGAATGTGCGGTGCTCCACGCACACTTCATGGTTAGCGTACGCACTTTTCTTGGGGTTTTGTCCGCTGGCGACACTTGGAAGGCGATGCAGTGAAGTCCCAAAGATTAAGAATCATTTCCTCAAGTATCTGTATCCCACCACACATGAAAGTCTGGGGTCAGTTCAGCGCCATGTATATTTTACAAATCAAAATCTAAAATCTGAGAACCAAACTCTTGAATCAGAGAAGGAAAACTCAGAATCTGGAACCAAGAAATCAAATTTTGTAAACCAGAATCTGATCATCATTGACACTCTCATAAATTTTGGATTGTGATTCTCAATATACATGGTGCTGAACTGACACCATGTAAAAGGCATCGCTAATTTTTCAGTCATAAAATAATTTATTTAAAGTAGACACATGAGCCTTATGGTAACAATTTCTCAATAAACCAATTATTCAGATCATAAAAATGATCAGCAAAATGATTCAACCCAGAGTCTGTGACAATAGCAGCTTTGACAGAATGGAGAAGGTTTTCCTCACAACCACAGTGAATTTTTTGGCCCATGATGATGGCAGCCATCAGAAGTTTTAGATCTCCAGAGCTGTCCTCTTGAACTCTGAGCTTGCTGTGTTGGGTCAGACTTTGTAGAGAAGACGAGAAAAAGCTGAACATTACCAGCTCCTTTACAAGTGCTGACAACACTGGGTTTACTGGTGACAGACTGAACACACACTGATATAAAGGCACCTTCTGCATGATGGCATCTTCTCAGTTGTTATTTTCATATACACTCTGTATACTCTAAAACAGAGGTCCCCAATCAGGCTGCAGAGAAAAAACTAAAATAAATTCCATTATTACCGTTTGATTTACTATCCGAGTCTAAATAATGTTTTATTTAAAAAAATGACCAGATTCTCTCCATTACATCCGTCTATGACTCTTGACACATGAAAGACTTTCAGACCCGTGTCTCAGTCAGGTGATACATTTAAACCCACAAGCTGGAAAAATTAGTGAAAAAACAAACGTTTTCAGAAAGTGTCTTTCCAAAGAAGATTACCAATGTTTTGTTGTTGGTGTGATGTTACGAGGATGTTACTAATAAAGTTGCACGTGAATACACCGAGGATTTATGTTTATTATAATATATAGAAATTACCACAGTTTTTATGCCGTTCGTATGATTTTATGTTGTATTTTTCTACATCA